>CM021533.1:1656985-1674065 GCA_010994315.2 Pisaster ochraceus
GACACTTAACCATTGTTGCTGCGTCCTTCGGATGGGACGTAAACCTGTAGACCCTGTGTGTTGTGTAACGCACGTAAAAGAACCCAGTGCACTTGTCGGGCACCCAGTGCACTTGTCAGGGGTTCACCCCGGTGTTCCTGGTTTGATTGGATGCATATTGCGCCACAGCACTTTGTAAACCATTACATGGTGCTATGTAAACAAATAGGTCTCTTACTTGAAAATGTAGCTCTGCATACCTTGCAGGAATTAATACTGTAGCGCTTAGAAACATGGTATAAGCCCTATACAGTTGTGAAGTATTATTTATATTATGTAAGACTCTTCACTCAGTGCTGTACACACATTATAGAGTCCTAGATATGAGGGTCCGTTTCCAGGGTGGACAATTTGAATTATGGAGCTCTAAAGTTTGTCCGCACTGCGGGAACCGAACCCTCATATCTAGGATGCCATTGTATTTAAAACGAAAGTGAAAGGCTTCCAGGGCTGCACATCCTAGTGGCTTGTCCCAGTTCCATCAACACTGTCTCTGGCATCAAGCCCATGTCACACTTGTTACTGCATTAGTATTACAATAAACCTTGATTATTTTATGGTCTTGCAATAAACATTACCCCTAACTAACTGTCAGACTGTACACTATTTGAAAGAGCACATAAATTCTAATTCAATTCTTTAATGTGAATTCTTTTTCGCCACATTTCCCATCTGCCAGTAAAGAGACTATAAATGAACACACTAACTATATTGTTTTTATGCAGGTTTTCTCATTTGCAGGTAGGCATTTGCAGCGTTTCTGTGGTCTACAGGAAATCCAGTAGTTGGGCAGATATGGGTTAATTAAGCAACCCATTTCATCTATGTATTATAGCATCTCATCTGTCCAACAGATTTTTTTCTTCATGAAACTTGTGGGTTCGAATCCAACCTGAGTAATATATGCCTGTGGATGTTTAGGTGGGATGCGAGCCGGGTCCACAGAGATTAATTGCAGGGAAAGAAACTACTCTACCAACAAGATCCCCTTAAAAATTTAGCATTTATTAAAAACCATGAAGTTTCTTGCTTCTGGCTAACACTGACCTGACCTAGATTCAAACCCACTATTTGTTACAAAAAGACACTCTATGTGCTACGTCAAAAGTATACAAAAAATACAAAAAGCAAAACGTTGGAGGGATGGGAGATTTGGGGGATGTCAGAAATCAGCAGTTATACCAGGTAAAGACACTGTTTTTCAGAAATGCGCAATTATGCTCAGAACTGCGCAATGGAAATTTACCTGGTATGTCTGCTGCCACCTAGAGTCCCAAAGTCTCCCATTCATAAGAATCGTACGAAACACAGAGCTAATATTTAGAAGAGCATTAGAAAGCATTTTGGGATGTTAAGAGACACGGCATGCACTCGCTTAGAGTTAGTAACTAAAACTAAACGTTCATGACATAAAAAAAAAACAATATTTGGGGAACAAATTTTAAATGCTATATTTACGGACTAACACATATTAGTTGGAGGAGTGTTTATGATTCACAGATATGGGAGTACAAATTGATTAAATGGGGAGGCAAGCAACAGTCAATCTGAGAGTGGGGAGATAAATGGGTACACTGTAACTAGACTTGTCACTTGAATTAAGAGTTTTGCAGTTGGGTTACAAAAGTACAAAAGAGTTGGCAAAGGATAGATCAATGATTGTAGTGGGGGAGGGGGAAGACAGTTTGCCTTGCAGACGAGGGTGTAACTTGAACTTATGTGAACACAAAATTTATATAACAATTCATCAAAGTATACATTTGCTGCATTTGTGAGGAACTTCTTTTGCTACTAATGGGGGGGGGGGGTTGTCTACATCTGAACCAAAAATAAAGAGTGACACCAAGATGACTTCATCAACCACCCTTTTGTTACGTAATGCTACCTATTTTTGACATTTGCTTAAGGTAGGGAGGAAGGGCACGGGCAGTTGGCTGGGTGGCAACTGATCGAGTGAGCCATCAAGAAGTTTTCAGTTTATTTATGGGCCCATCCCATAGTGTACTTACAGTGGGTGGGCATAAGCGCTTTCAACAGCAGACAACACTGCACTCATGTGCACTGGTGTCACGAGTTTGCAACTAACTGAAACTTGTGAGCATGTGCACTTTGCCGAGCCACAGATTTGGGGTTTTTTTTTTAGTCGAGACAAAACAGAAAATCAAGGCTCAACTCTTTAAAGCCTGAGAAAACGCAGAAACGTGCAGTTTGACCGAAAAAACCAACGCACTTTAGAATCCATAAGGGATACTTCCCGTCACTTCTGCAAACCTCCTTTAGATTGTCTCCGACCGCTTAATGTATCGGCCATATTGTTCAGCTGGCACTTTGAATGGTGATGGCGGGTCCCACCTGACTTGAAATGAGTGTATGCGAGTTCGTCAGCACTTTCCCATTCAAAGCCTTGTCTCAAGTAACAGGGTATCCAACCATCGTGAAATTGGAAGCCGAAGTTTATTCCCTGCCCCCCTCCATCATCGTGCCACCTAATTCCAGGGTTGTTTAATATGGAGTATACTGTAATGGTGGTGTACTGTTCTTTAGAAAATACTGAAAAAAAGTTCCAAACAAATTCCAACTATCCTTTTGATCATAGATAGTAAAGTTACCATTTCTGAAAATAATGATGCCAGACAAGATTTCTCTTTTAAAATCGCATTCTGGCAAGGACCTTTCCTAGACCCATGAACATTTTCAAGTTTGATGTCTGTAAGCTTGTAAACTGGATGAGATTGGTCATGCATGCCCCATGAAAGAATAGGTTTCAAACGCATCAAAACCAGGGCAAACCAGGTACTGGATTATGGTGGATTCTGACAGGAATTAAAGGTTGAACATTCAAAATTAATATCTCACATTTCAATCCCTGGCCATATTTCATCATTCGTCCATTGTTTCCTTTTGCAAAAGTCCACTCATATTGCCTTATAATTATTATATCATTGTTTTTCCAAACCTTTGCAAAAAAGTTTCTTCATGTTACCTTATAATTATTGTATCGGTGCTTTTCCAAACCTTTGCAAAATAGTCCACTCATATCGCCTTATAATTATTATATCATTGTTTTTCCAAAACTTTGCAAAAAAGTTTCCTCATGTTACTTTTTAATTATTGTATCATTGCTTTTCCAAACATTTGCGAAAAAAGTCTACTCAAATCGCCTTATAATTATTATATCATTGTTTTTCCAAACATTTGAAAAACTTTTCCACAAGTTACCTTATAATTATTGTATCATTGCTTTTCCAAACATTCACAAAATTGTCCACTCATCTCGCCTTATTGTATCATTGGTGTACGGCCCTTAGCAAAAGTCCCCTCAAATCATCTGACATTATATCAATGGTTATCCCGACCTTTCCCTTCACCAGCTCCAGTGAAGTGTATCTTGAATGTTACGCAGTACGATCACGTCCAAATGCAGCTTCCCAAACCCCCCATGACGAACAAACCGCATTACGTTCATGAAACTAACCTTAAGAAAACATTAATGCTCCGATACTAACGGCTGTATTTGTAACCTTACAGTTGACTGATCACTCAAAACCAACTAAATGCAGATGCAGTCGCCACACCTGATACCAGATGTCATGTCATTGTCATGTCAACTACTGCTGTGATGATAAAGTGAAGGTGACATTTTCGTGCAAAAGTGCTGTATTTCTGAATTCAGTGGGTTGTACATTCATTCCACACTTGGGGATGGAAAAACCATTAAAAATTTGCTCAGGTTTGAAAGATTATGCACATTAAAATGTTGATGTCTTAACATTTCACTTTGTTGGAAAACATCAACTAATTTCCTTGAAAAAAACAATCCTCCATAGACCGTGTAAATTTATTTTACAAAAAGAGTGGCGCGTACATTTCCAGGGCCTTTCTGGTAGGCAAGATACTGCATCAGCTATAAAGGAAATTTTACAATTTGTCTCATAATTTCCACATAAGTTTAAGTGTTATAAAAGTTGAACAAGTTTCGAGATGTGCCCCCTTTCTTCATACCAAAAGTTGATACAAATCAGACAGTTGCAATCTCCATAAAATATAAGATTCAATGTTTTCTTCCACTGAAATCACTCTGAGCTCTGTGGCTCGTATGTAAACATGTGATGTCACAGGTCACATGATCTACAGTTTCGTTGGCTACAGACCCTCCCTTTTCCTCTAAAATCACTCAGTATTGGTCACTCAACACCAACATGTTTGGACTTACATGTAGATAAGATTGATAAGCTTGGCCCAACGGTCAGCCATTGCTACTTGGGCCTGCAATCACAAGTCTTAAGCCCTTTCCAAAACCCTGGCTTGGGCTTGGGCTTCTTAGTTATTTATTTTTTTGGGGGTCTTATTTAACCAGGGTAGCCCCATCTGTTTTCAATGAACTGTTCTCCCTGGGGGCCCTGGGCTTGGGCTTAGGCTCAATCAGGTGGACGAAGCCCAAGCCAAACCCATCAAGCCCAAGCCGTCATTTCGAAAAGGGCCTCACAAAGTCTGACAAGTTCCTGAAGTAGATTTGGGAGGATTTGGGACAATAATAAGGGTAACTACAAAGCACTCCATGAGACAAACATGTACATTTCTACTGGATCCTATGAAGGAGCAACATGGCCATATGGTTGCAACTGCCCTTATTGCCTTCATAAAGCACCATGCCTGTAACAACATGTGGGAGAAAAACCACACTGCGGGCAAACGTAACACCGTTATTCTGTCATCAATTATAAAAATGGGGTCACCAATGGGAGGGCTTACAGCGGAATCAAATTAGGAGCTAGAAATGGTTTTGTTTTAACGACAAGGTAAGAAGAGCAGGGAAAGAAGAAGAAAGAGGTAAAAAAAAAAACAGTCAACAAATACAGCTAATCAAAACGTGGATCAAGCCATGCACATGTTGGACATTGCCTTACCTACACATGGTAAACATCACTCATAATCCAGGCAAACGTTGACAGCAAAAGTATATTCCGTACACATGGTTTTCAGCTTTCATATCAGAATGGTTCATGGGTTTTTTTTTTCTTCCCACAGCTAATGTAAACAAGGCATTGTCGACTACAAAAGAGTTGATACAATATGGCTATCTATTGGGAGATAACATGTACTTTGGGGGTTGGAAATTGGAATATGAATGATGCATTAATTACAGAGTTAATTATTTCTTATGCAAAGTACCTTTGTCCTCACCAGATGCTATGGAGATAGCCGTGGATGGAGGGAGAGAGGGAAAAAAAATTGAAGGGACAGAAATGGAAGAAATCAATAAATCAATGAACCATGTGACGATGATGGGCCAGAAGAGCAAACAGTTTAACTTCTCATCTAAATTATTGAGAGAACTACATCCAACATCAACAATTTTTTTTTCCACCACCAGGATTTTAAGGAATTGCCCTTGGATGAGTAATCATTACTGTAGTGATGGTGGAGACTACAATGATTTCATCAGGGACCACTTTCAAAGAGCTTTCATTTGTGCACAAAATTGACTAAGCACAAAAGAAGATTGCCACATTCAAAAACACAAATTGGTGCTAGATATCTGGCAAGGTGTGCCCCCACCTCCTATTGTATCTTTATTGTGTTCTGGAAGACTCCAGGAACTCTACAGATTATTTTAGGGGGATGTACTTCTGTACTAGAGGGGATGAATCTGTTAGGCCGTGTCCAAATTGGTAGCTACGGCTGCGGCTAGAGCTGGATTGCCGCATCATTGTAAGTAAGCTTTAGGACGTCATTAGCAACACCCTCAGAATTAGAAGCCTTGGAGTGTCAAAAATGTAGCCGTATCCATCAATTCAAAAACAGCCTTAGAGTAAAGAGCAAGTTTTTGTTCTTTTTTTTTCTTTTTTTTGGGGGGGGAGGGGGCTCTCCCTCTCTTCCACATATCGGGCGTGGCATAAATAAAAAGTCTTTTTTAGAAAGAATCTCATGTCTACTGTACGTGGCTGGTTCCCTGCAGCGTGCAAAGCAGTGTTTTTGGCTCAATGAAGCTCTATATGAAACTGGTCCCTGTGGTGATAGGAAGAAGAGTTTTGTGATGTCTGACCAAGCATTCAGAGGGCTGGTGCTTTAGACTGGTGCAAGGGTGATTTGAACCACTTTGTGTTGGAAATGAATGACGACTCTTGGGTTACCCTGCCTAATATGGCTGTGGAGTGAAAGCATAAAGTGTACAAAGACCATACAAAATGATGAAGCAAATTTCAGCAATAATAAAGCAATTTCAGAAAAGGGCTGTATTTCCATTAATTTAAATACTTTTACAACATTTATAACTAACAAATTTGAGTACTTTTAATGTAATTATAACTCCAATTCCTCCCCTCACAAAACACAACACCAATGAAAATTATCTCCGTCAATGCACAACAAACAATACTTTTTTTGTAACCAATTAAAAGCAGTTACATCATATTAGCATGTCGTACAATGCCAAAGTTGAACGAACCCATGTAAACAAGCTTAACAATTGAATATTAATTTTGTGGATGACGATGGTGTGCCGTCACGCCGTGACGTCACTTCCTGTCGGGGTCACGGCAACAGACCTACTTGTGGTGACTTGTGAGGGCAGCATTGAAGGACCAGCTCCCTCTATAGAATGCAAATCTAATGCAATTTATGTCCTGCCCAAAGCAAGCAAGGGTCACTTTGGTTTTGGTTTCACAAAAATATGTACACGAAAAAACAAAACATAAAATGATTATGCTCAGCGGTTGAAACGACCTTCAATCCATCCATTGCTACCATTCACCTTTTGAACAAGTAATTTGACAGTTAGGCTGCTGTAAAATAATCCCAATGTAATTAAAAAACGCTGCATACACTGACAAAAATTAGAAATAGTCTGATAGTCAACAATCACCTTACTTTTCCGAAATGCAGTATAAAGAACTGGTAGTAGCATCTTCCTCCATCTATCTATCCCCCTCCCCCCCCCCACCCCGGCAAATAGACAAAATAAGTCTGGTTTACTAGAATGAGTACGCTGGAAAGTAATTGCGCCATACACGTGTGGATTGGTAGCCCACTACACTGAGTCTGCACAAATACAACCTTTGCATTCATGGAATATGGCTTAAGGTGGAAAACTCGTGACTGTGGCCCATCGGTACAGCTTTGAACATTTCTTCGCAGGGATTAAATGACTAAAGTTTTTTAAAAAACAGAAGTGTACATGAAAACGTTGTCAAATGAAAACTTGTAAGAGCTCCATTTGAACAGTTCTCAACTGAACTAAAATCCAATTCCATTTTTCCCATCTCCTTTCTTAATTAGTTCCGCAGTAGGTTACAGTCCCAGACAGAAAATTATGAATATTGCAGGAAACTGAATGCTACAACTTAAAAAAATTAATAGACTTTACCTGTGTCTCGTTTTCCACTACTGGCATAACAGAACCTATTGGGAACATATAACAAAGGAGGGCACTTGGGTCCCCGATTGGGTGAAAGTCGCTAGTTGGAAAGTGTGTACAAAACCAGTGGGAGCTGTCGCCAAAAGGTTTTAAGTACAAACAAAAGAGGGACAATATGAGGTCCCTAATTGCAGGAGTTCATACATTTGCAATGTGTGTGTACAACTCATGATACAATGCCACACAGCGAATCATGACTTGAACACTTCTCATGCACTAGGTTCCGTTATGAATAAATTTGAGATTAGAATGAATACAACAGTTGCTTTTATTTTGATGGGAAAAAAAACCAAGAAGAAACATATTCAACCTTGTTTTGATTGTTGCTATTAGTTTTTGATGTATTTTTTTTCCCTTCTCATATGCCTAATCAAAAATGTCTGGGTAATTATGAAACCATAACAGACAGCTAATGGTCTGTCTCAAACAGACTGTGGTTTAGATTCAGAAAATAGTAGCTGTCTACGAGGCCTTGAAATTAAATTGCACCATGATGCAATTTTGTAGGCAGCTAATCGGTAGAAAATATTGCTTGGATGTTTGTCTGCTGAGCAGCAAACGGAGAAAAAACCAGTCCTTGAAAATATACATAACAGTTTGCCTGGTGCTCTGTTTCCACTAAGCATGACGTTTCTATACTAAGCAGTTCTGTATGGTAGCGGCCTTGTCACAGATTGTTTCTGTGACAGATCACCAGCATGAGTTGTCTTCACGGTCAGGAAATGAGCAAAAGGAATGGGTTTTTTCTTCTCATTACGTTCCAGCGCAAGATTATGCTTTTGTCTTCAAGCTAATTTCCTAATCAAGGGTCATTAGTCATGTGCCATTCAAGGGGCTGGCAGCAATTCCAAACAGGATTGAGTGCACTTACAAATTACCCCACTGGACCACTAGACTATTTGCACGAGTCTAGTTTCTTTCTTGCTGATACATTCACAAGAATCAGTAGCCTTGTGCACTGCTGCAGGCCGGTCACAGTCGGGGGATGGGATTGTACCCCAAAAAAGGAAAACTCCTGAAAAGTGGGTCGGGGTATCATTTTGGTCTGAAGATGAAGCCCACGATACGCGGTCTGGGTTCTGAAACGCGTGCGCTACCAATCCTAATACCTGGCCTGGAGAGATAATTTTCCAATGCCCCGCCCCCCTTGCCCCCCACGAAAAAAATCCAGATACATGTAGTTCCCTCAAAAAAGGGAAAAACATGCATGGCCCCTGCATGGGCCCCCTTCCCCCACTGGGAAGCAAGCACCCTGTGCCCCCAGTAAAAAAATCTAGCTACGCCACTGTTTGGGCTTGAGGATAACTTTGGCCAAGTGTAAATTCTGAGCTGCAAATCTCTTTGATGAAGTTAGTGCTGTAAACAATATATTGCAAATATGCTCTCTCTGACACTTGTTGGCGTAAATTTGTGTGTGTTTACAATAGGTGACTTTGATCACCTATTTAGGGCGAGTCATTACAGAGGAAGTCGCAGACCACTCACCCATAACTCATCATTGAAGGAAATAAAGAGAGAGGTAGACAGAAGAGGGATCACGTCAAAGAATGGACAGGAAAGAGTCTTGCACCTGCAAAGAGCCCTGGCACAAATCTGGAACACCATGGAGAATGCTGATCAACACATGATGTCGCGATGAACAGCTGATCTCTATTATACAGACTATAGATAGCTTGTTGCGTGTTTTCGTTGAAGTTGCTGGAGGCCATTTTGAAACTCGCATGATGGCACATTATCAACGTGTGCCGTTCACGTTTCAATGCAAATTTTCAAAAGGCGTATACAATGGACAAAATAACCCTGTTGGCAAAAACATTTTTTGTGTGAATTCAAATCCCTTCCTTCATTCACAAGGTACATCACATTTTTGTATACGCAAAACCATTTGTATTAAAACCGTTTTGTTTTTGTTTTTGTTAAGTTTCAAAATCGCCACCGCTTTTGTGTGACAACTTTATGGTCTTGCCCACATGCATGAGGCAGAACCAACTTTCCAGTCCTTGAACTCACCACGCATCAATTGTAAAGGAGTCAGCAATCAGAATGATGATGATGGTGATATGTTTGTAAACGTGTCTTAGCCAAGCGGTCTGGCACCCGGGATTCAAGTTCTGATGTTCTAATCAGCAGAGTGGGAGCGGTTCGGGTCCCTGTCTTGGAACTTGTTTATTAATATGGTTATTTAATTATTTATTTATTCTGGATGTGAAGCCAAGGATTCACTATAACAGCCAAAAAAAAAACATGGAGAAAAGACAAGGAAGAAAGTTTCAGTTTGAGGTGCGGGAAAAAACCTTAGAGAATTATTACTCCAGGGAACTCTATGCAATCAGGTAGGGACTGAAAACCCAATCCACATAGTGCCCCCCGGCGGGAATTGAACTGAAGTCCTAGAGTTGGAAGGTGAGGAAAGACACCACTTGGCCAGTCCGACCGCCCTAAGTAAGACACTCACTATTGCTTCGTTCTTTGGATGGGGGGTTACGCTGTTGGTCGCGCCGTGTTGTGCAAAGCACAATAAAGAACGCAGTGCATTTATCTTCAAGATAAGGGGTTTGCCCGGTGCTCCTGGAACGGCTGGACACAGCACCTGGCAAACCATTTAAAGATGCTATAAAAATGGTGTCATAATTCAAACATAGCACATCTGTCATACAGTCATACTTTTGAACTCTGTGGAAAAACCACTACATAAATAACTGATGTTATTATTACACGTATATCGCATTATAGGCATTTTACTCCTTTGAAAACGCTGATGGACATAATAAACACCACTGAGTGAATTGTGAAAATATTTGGAAAAGCACTTCGCACTAATGCTAAAAATAGAAGCTCTATACATGGACCTCAGACAACGTGTCAAGTGTCACTAACGTCTGCGTACATGTCCACGCTTTACGTTTACTCGCGTGTACTGAGTGAGCTACTACTGCGACGCGCCAATGCAGTGATCGCGTGAGTGGTGTTGGAAAGTTTGTCTGATATCAAGGGTATTTTGAACAAATACAAAGTATGTCATTATTTATTTTTATTTATTTATTCTGGTTGTGAAGCGAAGGATTCTCAGAAAAGTGAACTTAATAGGCAAGAACCCCATGGAAAGAATAAAAAAAAGGAAGCTTAAATTTTAGATTTTGCAGGAAAACCCAAGAAAAATACCAGGCAAATCCACGCAATCAGGTAGGGACTGAAAACCCAATCCACATAGTGCTGCTGGTGGGATTCGAACCGGGGTCCTAGAGGTGGAAGATGAGGAAAGACACCACTACGCCAACCGGACCGTCATTAGTGAGGAGTGCTACAGATAGATTGCACATGACGTCACTGACCGCCATCTTTGATGACAAACAATGGAAACGACCAGCCAACGATAGCCTTTCACGCGTGCATGTTTCATCAACGATGGCGAACAATAAAAGGGGTCAAATATTTTATTCAAATTTTTGTCTTGGATAGCAATGCCAAGGAGACAGTGTCTGAAACCAGCCTTGTCCCTTGATATGCGTAATGTACTTCGTCTGAATGGAATCTGAGTCTCTCCTAAACCACAATCCATATGAAAGTTCTCCTGAGACTCAATACGAAATCACGAATATACATCACACGTAATTTCCACCCTCAAAACCGCCACTTGTTTACCTGAAGCGCTTCTTGAATTCTGTTTGCGCAAACTGAACAAGAACTAACAACAAAATAAGCCAGCAGGAAACTTTGGAAGTGGATATAAAAAGTTTGTGAATCAGGGCGGCCCAAGAAAGTTCAAATCCCTGGATGTGTATGGAAGAGTGTGAGAGAAAATACCAAGCTAAAAAAACCTTCTCTAATGTCCAAACATCATCTTAAAAGCTGAGCCCTTAATCATCCGCTAATGCTCAGCTGTCCCCTCCATATTTCTTAAAAAATGTTTTTGATGTATCCGAGGCTGTGAGGATTTACGACGGGCAAATCCCGCAGATTGGAAACGGAATCAGATTCCACCTCGGGTCTTTCGTAAGCAGAATATGCTTGAAGAAGGTAAAGGGGACAGTGAGAAGAAATGTCAAATTATAGGGGGAGATGGTTGGCCGCTGGCAGGCAGGGACTGTACAGCTCAATACGGTTCCTCTTGAACCCAATTTCCTGTTGTTGCTTGACATGGCTAAAGTTAAGGCGAGGAATATCGGCTGTCCTCATGCCAGAGGGGGGTAACTGGATCCCACTTGCATCTTTTGTGCAGCTTCTCCATCTGACGTTTTAGAAAAGTTTTTTGTTGTCCTTTTTTATTGTTACTTTTTTGTCTCGCCCGCAAATGGACACTATAATTAAATTTCGGGGGATTTCCAAACCTAATAATGTAGAAAAATAATTCAACAATGTGGATGTCATTTGAGCCTTAGGATATAGTTCAGACAACTCATTTTTGCGCATTTCTCTTTCCTCGAATGCATCTGTCCTATACTTTCACTCTGGATTAAGTTCCCTGACGGGGAAACGACAGAATTCTAGAATAAAATTAGCAGCTGGAATGATTGTGGAATATGTCTATCCCAAAGGTGTAATAATATTAAATTTCCATACCGCCCCGGGCCAGTAGACTTCACAAAATGTTTTTTGACATTATCTATACCTTTTAAATTGTATAGGGTGTTAAACGTTTCTGTGATGGCGCTTCGACCCTCTGACCTCTTTCTTCCATATCCACTCACCGTTTTGTTTTACGCTCAAACTATCCATGGTATTTGTATACACCTGGTTATTGTATGGAGGTAGAAATACTTCCATGGTTATTTATGTAGGACTATGACAACACCTGGTATAAAATGTCCAAACGCCGTTGACTCGTGGTCTGTGTCCTTCTGGTGCCTCACCGAGTCAACCAGCATTCAGTTTATTGTTTAGACAAATTATATTCCTTCTGTGAATACGAATTGTGTGTTGAAATAAAGCACTTTCAGTTGTAGTCGTTAAAGAGAACAGGTGTTCAATTTGTGTTATTTGCTGAGTTAGACTATCCCTTGGGTAGGGTAACTACATGTATGGTGGCAAAAACGTCCAAAACCATTTTTCTTTCAACTTGTGTAAATATTCTCACCATTGCATCTATAAACCATGTAAACATTCATCGTTTATTTATAAATCTAAATATTCTCACATCACAAAAGTTTCAGAAACTTATAACAGAGCTGCTTGTTTCCATTGAACTTCAAAACAGAAAAAGTGAAAAACCTTTGCAACAAAAAACTAGAAGGACTGTTGTAAAATTAACCAGATTTCATTATTGTAATTTTTGACAAGGAATGTTCCATATACAGCGAGGCAAAGTCACGTTGAATGGGTTTGAATAATGAATGAGCAACTATCCTCCAATCAAATGACAAGGATCTACTTGGGTGTTATACCATGGCTCATAATCTCATTTAGAAACAGCGTCTTTGAGCATGTATTCTTGACACTGCAAGAGTCCTACTGTCTCCAGGATCGAATTTCATGGAGCTGCTTCAGCACAAATTATCACTGAACAAGCTTCCGCTAAGAAAAAAATGAGCAGGATACCAGTCACAGTGAACTGGTATTTTGGCTGGTAACCTTATTCGGGTAAGCAAACAATTGATTGTGCTTAGCTACTTGTTGTGCTTTGGCCCTGCTTCATAGTGGGTATCCAGAGTACAGTCAGCTTGCAAAAAAAGGTTACTGTGGCAATACTACTGTAAAAGGTGAACGCATTTCACCCTGGAGTGAACTCAAAGCGTGGACATCCAACGACGACACCGCGTTCATCCCATAGCCTAAGAAATAGGCATGACCACACCAACAGCGCGGTGAGTGTGAAGACCAACATTCAATCCGACGGATCGCTAACGCACTATGGCAGTTTTGGGTCAGTTCCTCCTGATCAAAGACCCATACCAAAACTCATTGGCTGATAACACCTCATACAGATAGGACCTACACTGTCGGCATGCGCTATATACATCATCACATCATGCACCCCCTACTGTGGACTAGTCCTCCGTTAATTACAAACCCTCGTGGTGTCCTGGTGTGACACCATTAATAAATAATTGATTCTGGTTCCTTTAATAATATTAGGACTCGATTGGAAAAAGAACACCTCACTGGGCTGCTTGGTAATTGACAGATGATTTTGCCGTGTGTTTAAACCTGGACAGAGGAAGCCGTATTGAGTTGAGTGTCTTGTTTCCTAACCGTGAAGGGCGCCATTACTTTTGCGCAAGAGCCAATCAGATCATGCGTTATGATCTGTGCGCCATGATTCCTATTAGAACAGCTCAAACGAATGGCAAATTTAAGAGGAATATAAGAACATACACAAATGTTTAATTTGAAATTTATTATGGAATGTAAATCAAGTGAACAGGTTGGCCACAAGTAATCGTTTGGCCAAAGAAAGCAATTCAAAACAGGCTCTTTCAAGGCCGTTGGTAAGGCCTTGGAATTGTGAAAAACACGGATCACTTACTGTAGTGTAACCTAGACCCAATATCATAAACCTGCTTAACAGCAGTTTTTGTGCTTACTGATAACCATTTTCCAAGCGCTGCTAACAGTAAGCACGGAAAAAAGGTGTGCTAACCTCTCGGTGCTTACTGTAAGCAAATGTATGACGTAACAATGCGTCAACTAAGGCATATTTGTATACAAAATTGCAACCACTATCGTATCTACAGGCTTACAGGCAAAGTGTTTTGGAACTGTTCCAATTGTTTTAGTCCCATATAAATGTAGATATACACAATAACTCTAACCTGTGAAAATTTCAATGCAAACCATGGTAACGTTTTTGAGATATTGCCGAAAATCTGGAGCAGTTATGTCCAATGCAAGAGTAATCCAAGTTTGTTATGCACAATCTGAGAAAAAATTCACGCTGGAATATTTCTCAGATCGAAATGGTTTTGAATCCCTCTCTCTAAAACCACATTCCTTCGAAGGGAATTGCTTCTCAAAATGTTATACATTAGCAACAGCTGCAGTGACTCTTACCAAGCAAGTTTTTTTTATGGTCACTAATTTTTGGAGTAATTACCAACGGTATACCCTCCATTTAACATCATAGAAAACACTTTTACAAATTAAATTACTACCATGTGACTTGGGTTGGATACACCTGGAATTTTATTGAGCCTTGTCTCTGCACCAAAAACACCACACTGTTCAAAAGTGCAACTGCGAAATAAATTGTTTAACTGTCATTCATTTGCTTTAAGGGACCAACCACTATCCTAAGCCGTCTAAAAAAGGAGTTTTGTTAAACGAACTTTGTTGCACATTTGACACAATGTTATGGTTCAATGTTAAACTGTTGTATGTATGTCACATTTTATTTCTCTGACCCGAAACACCAACTGTTTGACGGTGTAAATTACCACACAGTCTAAAATCTACGACGAGAGTGAGAGTGTCCCGATTCCATGTCTCATTATGATAAATACAAACTGTGTGTATAGAGTTAGCGTTGTTGATGATGACAATAATGATTTGGTATTGAAAACTATACAGGCTGTTGACTCTCAAATGTATGTGTACGATGCAGTAATGGGTTTACCATATGGTGGCAATGGGCTGGTACATCTACATATACGCTCCATGGCTGATCTTGACAATGATTAACCCTACTACGGCATCTCATTAACTCAGAAAATTATGCGCTTTGCGAAAAATAACCAACACACCCAAAACAACAAAGATTCTCATCATAGAGATTTCATTTGTTCTTTTCCTTCGTCCCTGTACTTGGAGACCTTTTGTCCCTATTGTTTTCAGTCTCCGGTAGCAAAATAATATTAAAACACAATGCACGTCATAAAATTACACACGCTTTTTACCTCAACTACCTGACACAGATTTTGTAGTTGAGGTAAAAAAAAAGCTACACTTCCAAAGTAAAGTTGAACTTTGGATGTTTTTTCTGGTTAATTTAATGGTGTGCATATACAATCCTGCCGGGGTTGACATTTCATGCAGTTTGTACTCACCGAACGGCAGTTCAAAGCGGGCGTCTATCAGCACCTTATGTCCTGTGGGGATCTTGGTGCCGTTCACCTGTCTGTTCTTCACCTCTACCTCTCGGTCCAGCGAATGCCAATCGCCATCTCCCTCCTGTACATGTCGCAACAAAATTCAAGACAAGATTAATAAAAAAAGCAAAAGGAAGGTATAGAGCAGAGGAAGAAAATACAAACTGGCTGAGTGAGTACGCGGACCGTAACGTCCAACCAAGCATGCCAGAGCCAGAGCAAGCAGCATCTACTCCTCCTCCGTAACATAGCAGCAGAAGAAATATTAGAAAAGAAGCTGGGCTTGGGTTGGCTGAACAGCAATGATAAAGGTGAGGAGCTCCACAGTGTTATTACCTACTCGGAGCGCTAATATTGCTCGTGGAAGCTGGTGATAATAACCAAGGATCAGAGGCTTTACTTTCCACACACAAAAAGGATGAAACCGACTTTCCCTTCACCAAAAAAAAAAAAAAAAAAAACGAGACAATGTTCGCCGTTCTTACACTTCTTAATCGTTCTCCTCCCAAGGTACTACATTTACAACTTGCTTCGGAGAATACGCGTTTGGGGCGGCTATACCCGAACCTCCGGTAAGTCCGTCCTGTTTGCCCGACTCATCCAAGGTGATGAAAAGCTCAGCAGCTCCGGTCCCACTCTTGTTTACATTGCATGAAATGACTAGTCCACGTACAAATCTAAACATCCACCAACAGATGCTGTCATATTGGGAATCCGAGGCACCCAGGGATTGCTGTGTTCTACGCGTAACAACTGCCACCAATGCACAAGTTTCAGGAACTTTATCAGACCAGTAATAATGAAGGTTTAATTGAAGAGCAGCTTTTGTGTTGTGTGTGCCTGGCATGTGCAGATGTCATAGGGCTACCTACGCAAGCCAGTCATTGAAGAGCGGCAACTCAAGAGCGGCAATAAATATATCCAAGGTTTAACTCTGCTGGAATGATTAATCAGGCGCATAAACCGAATGGGACAGGTCAGACTGTCAAAAGTGTTAAGCCTGATCTTTTGATTTGGGATGATTAAGAAAAAAAGTAATTAAAAAACAGGTCAAGCACAAATTTGGTGTGGGGCTCTTTTTGCTTCAAGACTCAAATATCCAGCTATTTTTCGTTGCATTTTGCCGTTCAGTTTTTAAACAAGTGGAAATGAGCTTTCGTTCTGTTTGCTTCAGACAATTTGCTGTTTGTTTAAACATATTACCAGCCATGTAAATAATAATAATAAAAAGAAGAAGAAAAGAAAAAGAAGAAGAAGAAAGACCCTTGAGATTTAAGGCTTTGGGACGACTAGCCCGACTCCAGCAGTCATCGGCACAAAGGAAAATGTGATCTTTCTTTTGCATGATGTGATAAAATAGAATAATAATACTAATAAACTAGACATGTGTTTGTTTCATAACAAACGCACGGGTTTGGGGTATAACCAGATGAGCCATTGAGAAACGATGATGTCATGGTGATGTAAGTTCAAAACTAACTGTTTTACTTATTTCTCAAAAACTGTAGCATTTCAGGCGAAACTATTTTGAGGAAAGTTTTCCACCACGACCACCTTCATAGAATTTAGGTTATGTGCAAATCTGTGAACATTTATATTTCAA
>CM021533.1:1726284-1737917 GCA_010994315.2 Pisaster ochraceus
TGATGCGACGGTATATATACAAAGACAACAAAACAAAATTTTACAACATCAAGACTGAGTGCCTGCACCTTATTCTGCCGTCCACGGTGGCATGTTAGTCATCGCAATAACTCATAACCCCTTCATTTTATTACAAAGTCTTTTTTCCCCCTGGTATGAACCTCATGCATTAATGCTATCCGGCCGCCATCTTAGAAATGAAACTATAATGAACAGTGGAAAAATGCATGGCTATGAATGCGCAGCGCAAAGGACGGGCCGCTATGCAATCTTCGTTTTTTACTTCTATGTGAGCGCACCTCACTGCAGTGACATCATCATGGGCATAAAGTCCTTATTTACGGGACAGCTTTTATACCAAGTTGTTTATCCTTGTAGAATTTTAATTTATTCAAATTTGTTCAAATTTTTTTCCAATTTTGCAGTAGTTTATAAATTATTGCAACTATTTCTTACATTCATTACACTAAAACCTGTACTGTAACAGTGCCTTCACCAATTGTCACTTGAAGTTAATGTAATGTCATATCAGCATCTTGAACAATGCATTAATAAAACTTAAAAACACAATTTATTTCACTCCATTATTCTTCTCCATACAAAAGACCTCTTAATTTCAGCGCTAATACAAACGGCCTGAGGGCACAAAATATTAAATGGAATTGGTGTATGAGACAATTTGTAACGAGAAAAGGGTCAAGTCAACCGGTAAATATTTGCACAAAAGGCAGAAATTCCCAAAGGTTTTCAATTGAAGTGGTCGAAATTGAATTTCAGCTCACTAGAAGATATCAACAAAGTGGGTTTAACGGCTTAATGTGACTGCAGTTGCACTTAGATGTTGAGTCTCATTCCAACTTGTTAATGAAACAAGACATTTGCGTGTTGGTAGGGGAGGGGAAGGGGGGAGCTTTGTACAGATATTGAAATGGTTTACAGTGTAGGGGCTATCTTTGTGAAATTGGATTTCTTAAATATCATCGCCTGGAGTCTGATTATATGCGTAGCTACAGGACTCGTTCTTCATCACCTCTCTCTCTCTCTCAGATTCCAGGGCCTTCTCTTTGGGACAAGACCCACGCATATCGCATTTAAGACTTTTGAGACTTACGACCGTCTCGGGACATCTTCCCTGAAAGGCCGCTATTGGATTTGCCGTGTGAAAGACGTGTCCCCTGTGTTGCTTAATAACACTTTCTCCGATATCAAAATGTACTATGGCAGGATTTCATTGCACTCAGATCAATCCCCAGTTGGGAGCCGCTGGCTTGGAAAACAGTGATTTAAAATGAAGAGAGACAAGAGTGAGGGGAGGAGGGGGGGTGGGAGAGAGGAAAAAACCGCAGTGTTGACTTTATATCCGCTTTCTGTTCAACGTGAAACATGAATGGTGCACGAGACACAGGGATGAAAAGTAGGGCGGACTAAACATTCCTCTAGAAGTCTGTCACTGTCAATACGATGTTGAAATAGAGACGGAGTCCTCAGGATCAGGAGGTTACCTAAAAGACTTTGTCATTTGTTTACTATTGTTTGTTTCTAGGTCTTGCATTGTACAGTAGCTTTGCTGACGTCAGTATGATTTCTCAAAGTAGTTGAGAGATGTAACAGAGCATAGTGTGCCAGAAGCGTTCAAATAGTGATGCACAATGTGCACACACACACACACGACATCAACAGGTATTGTGACCTCTTACACATGCCATGAAACGGTCTTTTCCATTGGATATGATTTGCTGTCCTGTGATATGGCTACCAGTTACGATCAGCCAGTCATAATCACTGCAAGAGAAAATATTTAGCTTCAAGAAGTGATTTGATCCGTAAACCTGTGCAGTGCACAGGCAAGGGTAATTCAAGTTGCGTGAATCATGACAATTTGTAGGCCTTTGTAACTTACTGCATGGGCTTTTGAAGGAAAGTTCAATAAAAAAGGCAACCTGTTCCGCAACGACAAATAACGTGTAACAGTTATGAATCAAAAGAGATTACATATTCTTCATAAATGTGCATGATCGATTGAATCTGCCTGTCACAAACTTGTGATACTTCTGATTTTGTACAAAACTCTGCATCTGTAAAATAAATATTAAGCGCACTCTGACTCTGAAAACATCGGAAAACGCAAATGAGTGCAATGTTTCGTTACATTTACATTGGGACAATTTTGACCCTGTAATAACCTTAAAAAGAAGGGGGGGTCGGTATAACAACTTGACCTACAATCGGCATGCTCTGAATGCTCTGACGAACAGTATGCTCTGCCCAACTTCAGGAACTTTTCAACCTTTGGGTTAAGTTTTCACGAAAGCTGTGGCCCACTCCCGTGTAAACCAAGTACCTGTTGGGACTACCAGAAGAAATTTCAACTACTGTCCTCAAAACTACTAATTGTTTCAAGTCTTTGTAGAAAGTTTGATTACCTTGAACCAAAAGTTTGACGCTGGTAGAGTTACTTTACAGGTTTGTAATTCAACCTTCAGTAAAAAAAATTAAATGGCTATGATGGTGGTTATCTTTCAATGTGCCGTGTTCAACTTGTAGTTTACTTGTATTCATATTTTCTTAATTCCGAACGCAGAGGTGGGGGATATTGGAATGAAATGTGAGCCGGTGACATTATCGCTTATTCTGGTTAATACAGTACTGAGTTAATAGCAATAAATTCTTCTTGGAAAAAATTCTAGGCTTTGAAAGGAGCTGGCAAAGTTCAGCTCCCACTCACTGTAATGTTGTCATTAGGATAGGCTTTTCATTGCCCTAAAATGGGAACATGGTGAAACGATAGTGCAGGCCTTCTTTCATCCAAACTTACAGAATCTGTCCCAATCATTCACAGATGAAAAGTGAGTTGGTGCCTAAAGTGAGTGGTTGTGATTTTTTTTAATACAATTACATGGGTGCAACTTCCATTTTAAATAAAATATGTTGCCCTGGTATTGGCCCTGACGTCCTTATACACAAGTCATAGACTTTAAGATTTTCCAAAGGAAGTGTCCAGTTTGCAAAATGTGGTTTTAATACTACGAAGGAGTTAGCATTCATCAAAAGGCTGTTGTTGCTGTGCTGCTGTGGGTTGGGATC
This sequence comes from Pisaster ochraceus, assembly GCA_010994315.2. Lineage (NCBI taxonomy): Eukaryota > Metazoa > Echinodermata > Asteroidea > Forcipulatida > Asteriidae > Pisaster > Pisaster ochraceus. The sequence continues at coordinate 1,729,369 of CM021533.1, forward strand.
AGTGGTCAAATTCTTGAAAAGATAGAGGGAGTTGCAACTCCCTCCCCCAAAAATAAATAAATAAAATAAAATAAAAATAAAAAATAAATAAATAAATAAAATAAAATAAAAATACACCTTAAATCAGAATCAATAGCCCACAATCTTTTCATCGCTGGAAAGTGAGTTGGTGTTAACATAAGGAATATGGTTTAATATTACAAAGAGGGCAACTCTTGTAAAGATGTTGCTGTTGGACTGGAGCAAGTCTTCTATTATTTCCCCCTTTTTGGGGGTAAACAAAAAAGGAGAAAACATCCGAAGAGCGTAGAAGGTGAACAATCCCGCACAAACCTCATGAACACCTACACTTTGTAGGGAACGTATGAATGTCTACTTTGAATCAAAACCGAATGTCATGATCATGTTTCAAATGCAGAAACAAATGTGCCGTTCTTCTCTTATCAACTCAACACCCTCCATGCGGCCTTTCAGCGAGTTCCGAGTGCTCTCGCCAGAAAAAAACTCTGTACTTTTATTTTGAACTTCTTTTGTTCGTTCCAGCAATCCCTACCTGTATTATTCCTTGGGTGTATGCTAAGCTGACCAGCGAAGAGAAAAAGATAGAGTGCGGGACTTTTTACCGCTGAGGGACTTGTTTATTAAGATCTGACACAGTCATGAAAAGCCAGGGGGCGATCCAAGACAAGAGACTTTCATTATCAAAAACCTAGAATCTCTTCTGATCATTCTTCTGAGGGAAGAGAGTTGGTGTTAATGTAAAGGGGTTGTGGTTTCAAGTTAATGGGAAATCAACGTTTCCAGTGTGGCAGGAGATTCTGTTCTCAATTCGGCGAACTGTGAGGAAATTTCATCTGATAGCGCCTCTTTTGAATCAACTTCTTCAGTTCATGTGTGGGGGTCTGGGGGACACACACACCGCCGGACAAAATCACCTACAACAACTTGGAAAAGAGAGGTGATGGAAAGGAAGAAAAGACGAAAGATGTAGTCTACATTATGAAGGACCCGGAATGTATTCTAAACAATTCATGGAAAGTGAGTTGGCATTGATGCAGGAAGTCGTGGTTTTATATTACAATGGGAGGTAATTTTGATGTATCAAACCATTCATATGTGAAATGTTTTGATCTTATTTGGTTGGGGAGGGGGGCAAGGTTGGGGAGGCTAGGGTTCTGAGAATTGGGAGGCTCCCCACCCCCTCACACTCCATCCCCCACCTATGCTGGTAACGCCACTGCTGTCTGAAGAATTCAAATTAAGCAGTGACTTGTGACTAGCGATTCAGTATACCAGACATAAATCATATTGCAAGTGACTTATTGAGACACCGTATTTTTCTATTTACAGCAAATTGTTATACCATATTTTTCAAATCCTGACCCCCCCCCTCACCTTTACCCCACTTAAAATTCAGTACATAGTCACCTATGATGTCTTTGCACTCTACTAACTACTGTATAACCGTAATATCTCCAGCCCTGAGTCAGCACACAGGACAACAAGATACACACAACCAATAAAGTCTCATATTTGATGGATTCTCTCTGGCTAAGTGAACCATTATGGAATGAATGACACAGGATGCCTGCATCAGTTGCTTTATTACCAGCCTCACTTTCCAAACACTCATATTTTTATCAGATTGGTTTTAATTTATTGACGCCACTGTCTATAAATGAACGAACAAAAAGCAGACAGTCTGACAATGAGTCAAGTTAATGATCATAGCAGGTTTTACAAATGGTGTAATTCGTATATAGAATCTGGTTGAGATTTCAGTCTGAAGTGTATACTTTCAATAATTTGGGGTTGACCGGAAACAAAATTACTAGAGCGGGACTTGAACCTGCAACCTCAGGATTAACAAGCCAGCACCCTACCAACTGAGCTATCTAGTCTTATTTTGTCAATAACTTTGTCCACGGTGTCAGAACAAACCCTCATACTTTCATTCAGAGGTAACTTTACTTTTCTTTGTAATTTTTTACTTGAATGTGACAATCTGACTACTTGTTTTTACCCAGTGCCAATTTTACTCAGACATTTCCTGAACCCAGCAAAATCTGGCAACACAATAAACTCCCAAACTTGAGAATAAAGTAATGCTGGGGTTTTACTTTTGTTGTCAGAACATACGACTAGAGGCTTTTCCTCTCTGTCACCTTTAGCATAATTTAAGATTAGTTCAATCTTGGGGCAATAACATTTCTCTATTGATGCATTGTGTAAAACTTAACATGCTACATATTTTTTGTTCCACGCCTCGATCCATAAGAGTGACTCCTTCGAGCAAGGTATATTAAACTTGAAAAAACTCATTTTGATTTATGATCGAGCAAACTGCTTGTTATCAAGTGATCAACTTAAGTCATCTGTTATTTTCAGCAGGTATAAATTTGTGGGTTGGCATATTTTATTAATCAAAGCATTTGGTCTATCAAGTGACATTTCATCCAAATCCTCCAGACACTTCAAATCATCCACTCCAAATCCTCTAAATAATCCAAATCATATAATTAATCTAAATCACCCAAATCATCCAAACTAATCAAATCCTCAAAACACAAAATCATTCAAATCATCCAGACCCTTCAACTCATCCAATGAGAGCTCTTGAAGTATTGCTTGTGATTTTTATATTCTACATTACGATGATGAATAAATATTCTTACAATAATTCTATAAGAATAATATATACTGACATGTTGTTTTCTATAAAGTATGTTTTTACACAGCTGTACAATGTGGATGTAGTTTCATCCGTTATAACTTATTTCCAGTCGTATCTCAATTATGTTATTGTCTGTATAGCCAGAAAAAGTGATTCAACTGTCTGAGTTGTGTTTCAGTGTGATGAGGGCATGAGTACAGACCCACCACAGGCGAGTTTACCATCTCATTTCAAAACATGCTGGCAGCATTTCAGAGAGAGACATTTTCTGCTGCAGTTTGCAGAAAATGTTGCATACCTGGCCAAAGATAAAACCAAGCAGTGGTTAAAGGTAGGGTCAAAGAGTGGTTTTTATCAATGTAATCCTGATTTATAGTTAAAATTATAAAAAAGAAAAATACAATAAAAGTCATATGTGAAAGTTTCAGCTGAATACAGTGTCTACTTGCTGAGAAAACAGCAAAAAAACCTGTCACAGTATTTTCACAAGACCATCGAATCCATCCACATTTAGCGAGGTGGCAGCGGGTACCACTAGCTGCAGCATCCACGAATGGACACAACCCCTTAGAAATCTGAGAAAACAATTCATGCATGAATTTGTGTATGAGACTCAGACACAAAATTTTTTAGTAAAAAAATTATCCAAAACATTTTACTTTGAAGGGAATCCTTTCTCAAAATAGTTTACACTATCAACAGCTGCAGTGCTCCTCACCAAGTAAGTTTTTATGGTCGTTAATTTTTGGAGTATAGTTACCAATCTATGACCCTACCTTTAAGAGACAATAGTGACAAGGCACCTGACTCATTCCTAGATCACATTGCAACTTGCTGATAATATACGGAGAACGAGTATCATGGCCTGAGGGCATCTGAGGAATCATTTTGCAGAAATACATCTATTGTATCCAGTAAATGTGAAAGGTGATCCTTATGTAAAATATATCCCATGGGGAAAAAAAAAGGAATTATACTGTTTACTATGAAAATACGTTTCTTCTTAAACGAAAACGCTTGAAAAGGGTATGTTTTCAGTTTTCCATTTTGACTTGGCTGTTTTCCTGTCGAAAGTTTCCGGAGAATTGTTGCACCCTGATAAAAATGTTCTGTGAGAGTGTTTTCATTGGCACTCTGTGATAGAAATGTTCTGCAAGAATATTTTCATAAGCAACTTAATTTTAAAGGGAGGGTATACCTTTGGTAACTATGCCAACAAATAATGACCATAAAAACTTACTTGGTAAAGAGCACTAGAGAGCTCTTGAAACATTGACATTATAAGACTTAAGCATGGGAGGAAGGGAGAAGTGCCCCCCTCCTCCCACGCCCCCTCCTCTTAGTTACCCCACTGCGTTGTTGTTTATGTAAACAAACGTCTTCAACACAACACAATCCATCAACAAACACAAAATAGTTTGTTTGTTTACAACGTATCGCAATGCCAGTCTGAATAATCAGTCCTATATAAAGGTAGGTATGAACACAAGGTAACTTGGCAATTTGTAAGATAATAATCAACATTTTCCAACTAAAGAGACCGACTCCAAAGCAAAGCTATTTTTGAAGGTGGGTGACACTTTTAACAAAATATAATTTCTAACAGAATACAAATTGTTCTCAAAGGCACCCTTTTTCAATGAAAGCAACAAAATCAAGTTCCCACTGGTTTCCAAGAGTAAAGCAGGAATAATTGTCACTGGGCAGATACAGGATGACTTAAAAATGGAAGGCAGAGAATTCCAAAGATTGCTCTCGTCCTTGTAAAATCCCATGCTGCACCCTCCTTACAATCTGCACAGCCACTGCGCTTGTTAACAGTGTCCTTGTGAGTGACGTTTCGCACAAAGGTATTTTTTGCTGAAAAAAATAAGATGACACTGATGTACAAAAAAAGGAGGAAAATTAAATTGGTATTGATCACCACCTGCCTCCTGTGAGTATCAAGAAATCTCTTTGGATGGGAGGGGGGTGTCTTGGAGATTCATAGGTTCAAAGGTTATCCAAGGCTCTACAGGCATGCTTTTTATTTCATTTAAAAAAATATATTTTGGGAAGGGACTGATGCCATTTGTTTGAATGTTAGGTTGTCATGGTAATCCCCTCTGGTGACTGCTTTGGGGAATTGCTGCCATGGTAACATAGGAGGCCAGGTGTAATTACTTTAATTAAAAAAAGCCACAGTGTCACCTTCCGCATTTGATTGGTGTCTGCCTTTTGTTCGGAAATGAGCCGTTGTTTTCTTAACGAGTCAATAGAATTAAAAATATTAATTGACACTTATTCATTAAAATGCAGAACTGTGTTCCCTCCCTCACAGAATTGATTCCGAAAATTTGTTTTCGCCAACAAGCATTATTATTTTATTCAGCATTTTACATGAAAAAGATTAAATTTTAATGCATTATAAACAATTATAATTTAGGACAAACATTAGTCATTATGATGATATTTCTGTTTCATAACAAAAGGAAAAAGACAAAAAGAAGTGAATAAATTTTCATACATCCAAAGTAACTATAACTGATTCAAAGAAAACAAACACACCGAGTAAAAGCAGTCTGCCTATTGTACATGTTTACCTTCTAACTGAAAACAAGGTTGAGCGTTACATGAACATTGTAACAGCATCAACTATTAACAATGTTGTACATTAGCTTGATTCAATAGCTTGATTTCACCATTAAGTGTTGTACAATAACTTGATTCATTAGCTTGATTTCACCATTAATGTTGTACATAAGCTTGATTCATGAGCTTGATTTCACAATGTTGTACATTAGATTTATTCACAAAGAGAAAGTGACCCAGCAGCAGGCGCTTTCCAACATACAAGCGCTACACAATTTTTTAACTCAAAGACAGCTCATATCAGTTGCAGCAGTTTTGCTAATTCTAAACTGGCTGTGCATCAGGAGTGATATCCAACCCTTGAAAAAAAAAAAATAGTCAGAAAATGTACGTCAATCAAAAAGACCTACATGTACACGCTGTACACGTTATACTACGCTATAAATTGTCACAGCATTATTGTTTGGGTGTAAATTGCAGACTGTCGAATCTGTACAACCTTGACTCTTGCTTTGTCCTTTCTCTGCAGGATGTTTTTTTCCAGAGGCCATGAGTACGAGTTTGCCTGATGATCTAATGATATAGCTAGTGTACCAAACATGTACCAAACAATGCCTTGTGATTCGCATACCATTACTTCATTTTTCCCCATGATACACAGTTCTTTGTACCTGGACATCACAAATATCTAGTCCTTCATTTTAAGACATATAAGGAGAGCTACAAAATGCTCTCCTCAAAACCAAACTTCACACATTGGTCTAAAAAGTGAGACTAAAACATGATTTTATCAAATTTGCAGTCGGTAGTCTTGAGTGGTCTTGAGTGGACATGGATAAGGGCGCATGAGAGCTTATTGGCATTTGTCACAGACAGTACATGGTAAGCAATGTTGTTTTGTGCTTAGCTGCTTCTAGTGCTTAAGCAGCTCTATGAAAACGGGCCAAATTCTACTCTATGTGGTGTGTCGTGGCCGAGTGGTTAAGAGCAATGGACTCAAGCTCTAGCGTTTTTTATCAGAGTGTCGGTTCGAGTCCCGGTCTTGATATTTGTGTCCTTAAGCAAGACATTTAACCATTACTGCTTCTTCCTTTGGATGGGACGTAAAGCCGTAGGTTCTGTTTGCTGTGATGCCTGTAAAAGAACCCACTTATCACTAAACAGAAGGGGTCTGCCCCAGTTTTCCTTGCAGTGGCTGCTGAATGTGCCGTAGCACCTTTTAACTCTTATAAGGTGCTACATAAATGGTCTCATAATTTCAAAGTTCAAAAACCTGTCTTAAAATGTTTCTGTTTGATCCAGCGCCTTGAGTAGACAGTGTGCTATATAAGACTATATATTATCTACATCTTATTCAATGGCACTCCACATTTTGAGTTGTCATCTCTTCAGGGAGTCACTCCAAGACAAGGAACAACAACACGAATCCCCATAAGCAGCAGTCATTGAATACACAGGCCGTTTTAAGCCCCATTCTCACTGTATGAACCTTGGGCATCCCCCAAAACATTCTATTGCATTCACCATGCAAATCACCTACAGACACCTGTGTCTGCTACACCAAGCATGACCCGATGTGACATGGGTGAGATGAGCGAATAAAACTCCCTAGGGGAGGAGGATGATGATGCGGGAGAGAGAGAGAGAGGGGGGGATGGGGTGGGGGGAGAAGACTCGGAAATTTGCATTCACCATGGCGGCTGCCTGTGTACATGTATGAGTATGCATCTTCACTGTACTCCATCATGGCATCTCCTCTATACAACTTATTCAGAAGATTTGACTCATCATCACTTTGAAGTCAGACAGTTGTCCAACCAGTGTGTATATAGTCCACATAGTGTAAAACAGTCCATGACAAGATAACCTTTATCAATGCCAGTAACATTATGCATTTAATAATAATGTACTATCTGTAATAAAAACAAAATTGATGAGAACATCGCTCAGGGACAACATTACATTATTCACGGAAACCTTGTTAAATACTCAAATTGAAAATAATGAACGGTAGTGTGTCTGAATATAGATGAATGTTGCGCATAATGCGTAGGCTCCCTACGCAATACATCTACGCAAACTTGATAAGACATGAGCCATGGACATGTTTCCAATTTATTCGGCACATTGTAATGGCGAGTGTGCAGGGTTCACAGAACACAGTGACTGTACGCGTCGTGTATGCATCTGATATTTCACTTCCATCACGATGCGGCCCGAATATATTGAGCCCTTAAAAAACACATACATGTAATTTTCAAATTGTGATTCCATTAGAGTTGGTGTCGTGGGCACACCGCTGTGAAATTCTGTCCCGAGGCACACCAAAGGAAGACACCAAAAGAATCTACACCTTCTTCGTGCTTTTTTTTGCAGTCAGCGGCCTTGTGTGCTTTCGCTGCTCGAGTCTTATGGACTGTACGGACATGGCTAAGGGCGCATGAGAGCTTATTGGCATTTGTATGAATTATCATGTAGTCACTATTTTGGAGGGAATTGGAATTTGAATTGGAAATTGATTGCATCGAACCGCTGTGGATCAGGACGATAGATTAAGAACAAAACCACCGCCCACTCCGAGATATCAGTCACGCGGGTAGTTTGTAAGTCAATCTGCCAGTTTGGGAAAAATGTGATTGTGTTACAGATTGTCATGTACATTTACAATTTACAATCAGCGGGGTTGTCCGCGGCATAAGTAAAAGTTTGTATATATTCTCTTTTGTTTAATTCGTCACCCGTCCGACTGGTCGATTCATGACAACAGCAGTATGATATTAAACCATACTGCAAGGTCCATATCACAACCTGCGCATTAACACATTGGATGCAAGTTTTTGTCACTATTTTCTCATGACTAACACTGCGAAATAAGCCCCAAATTGTCGCAGGTTTATTTCATATACGGTTGACACACAAAACATAAACACTTTCCTAGCACAAAACATGGACAACTATTTTATGTCAGCTCTACCAATTCTATATAATACCTTCAAGTTCATGTTTTATATATATATATTTTTTTTGTTCTGAGCAAGTTTGTGTTCGCACAAGGCTTTATGAAATTGAGCCTTGTGTTTTCTCACTAATGACCTGATTCTGCAATGAAGCAGAATTTTTCAGCACACAGCAAATTGATGTGCTCAAAACGGCTCTATGAAATTGGCCCCTAGTTTTACCTCGTGCTTCCTGTCCTGGCTTTACATATGTAAAAAGTATCAATACATAATTGCATTGTTTTATTTAAATGTTAAAAAGCTCATTGTTTGGGCACCTACATAAAGTAAGACCACATATAAAAAAA
>CM021533.1:1742629-1756208 GCA_010994315.2 Pisaster ochraceus
TTCCTGTATACAGTGTTTTGATCTGTCCTGTAAAAGCACTTTATAACTACATTTATCATTATTATGAGGAAAAAAAATGCTTACAAAATAATTCCAAATTCCAGAGAACATAAAGATAGAGCCTTACGCATTCCACAACAAGGAACTAAACCACCTGATTTATGGTCAGTAAAACTCAAGCAAGAACAAAAAAACTAACCACAAAGAGTCTTGAAAAAAGGCTTTGCACGCTCTCCACTGTTTTCTTGACAAAGGACGGACTCGCTTTGCAAATAAAAACACACACACATAAGCTGATTGCTGTATACAACTGCACGAGCAACCCCCCACCCCAACAGAACCCTTGTCTTTAGTTTATAAATATTAACCATGTCGAGAGTTCCTAGAACCTCTCCAACAATTGAGAGCTATACTTTATGGTGTACGCTGCCTTTCTTTGTTTTCTGTCTCGCTCATAGCCTGGCGTAAAAATATTTTAAAAAGTGTCTCTCTCACTTCCGTTGTCTGGTGCACGAGTGTACACAAAAGCGATGCTATGGTGGCGTTTTTACAGAGTGAGTGTTTGCGATCACGACATTATTGACATTAGATGAGAGATTTCAACAAATTCTGAGAGCAAGATTGTGAAGGCTGGGTTTTAGTCTCCAAGTCTTTCATAGATGCACAAATTCTGGGATGAATATGTAACTGTGTTGACTTAATTTTTTTTTATAAGGGTATGGCGGGAATAACGTTGGAAAATGCTTGAGTGATCAATATTTTGTTCATGTTCTGAAGGACTTTTTGGGATGGTTGCAAAGTTCAGTGAGTGATCCTGTGTTGAATTGGGCTTTGCAAGAAGATCACTAGAGCAGGGCTGTTCTACACATCCTTTTTTTTAAGCCGCATCTTCTTCTTTTTTTCATTCCTTTTTTTTTTCCCCTCAGAAACTAAATTTGTCATCCATGTTCACTTCAGCTCGACACAAATTTTCTTTCTTGAATTTTAGCAAAATTGAAATAAATTTAGCACTGTTTTACTTCTTTGTGAATCCAGATGTAATTCGGCCCTTTGGACATGAGATTTTTAAACCAGAATATCACTAATTCTTTCAATGATTGTTTTGATTTACCCTGTTTTTAGACCCCATTTTCTAAATTCTACCAGCAAATATTTAGTCTGGCTCTTTCCTCCTATCAAATAAATAAAATAAAATAAATAAAAAGTCCCTCATCCTCCTCTTTCTTTAAAAACAAACAAACATGACCTCCAACTGGTGTATATTTCACTTGGCCTAAAGGAAGGATTTTCTATGTTGTGAAGAATGCTTACTGTCCCATAGTTTTTTATAAATGTTAACCAAAAAACACCAACAAAAAATAACCTCAAATCTTCTCATTAAAAAAAAAGCTTCCACGTTTCCTCCTCAAAAAAAGAACCTTTCATGGTGAAGTGGCTGCAAAGACTAACAATATCTGAGGCTATTAATTGTACCTCTGTTTGAACATGAGAAAAGAGTTTATTTAGTCTGTGCTCCGGTGTACCACTGTGTAGTATATTGACATTTTGAATGACAAAGACAAACTGTTGGATGTACAACTTTGTTTCTGCAACAAAGAGGAAACTACACAACTTGTACAATGTTTTTCAGTTATCAATGGCACTAGAAAAGGAGGATTCAGCTGATAACTTGCTCGCATAAATTATACAAGGCAGGCTGGAACTTTATTCACCAATGTTTGTTAAGATAACAATGTGAGATCCCAGTTGGACACATAAATTAGCCCACAGGGGGAAAACCCGCTTAGCTGAAGGTGACAGGCTTAATCACTTACAGTGCATCACACTTCAGTCCAGCAAATGGCTGAGGCTTCAATTTAGGTGAAAGACAAACAGTTCCGACCAAGTGGCCGGGTTATCAGCTAATCACGATAGCGATAGAGCATGGGCACCAGCTTACCCCCTTCAAATACCCCGTAGGGGATTTCACTCTAGATTTTCTCCCTGGCTCTCCTTGGTGGAAACGAGATTAGGCAAATCTTAATGTCGGAAAGAAAAACCTTGGCACACACTTAGAAAGTGTCTATGGCAGCAACAGGCACCGCTGACCGGCATCTTATACTGATAACAATATTTGATCGTGTACAATGCCGATATGAAATGTCACCCTTCTTCCCCGAGCCAACTTTAGCTCATCTTCTCTCGGGGCGGGTTTTCATTGCTGAGGACTGGGCATTAAGAGAGTTGCTAGGGGAGTGACGTCATGATATGTGTTGGAGCCCCTGGCAACAAGTACAGCGTCTTGAGTTTCACTACTTTTTTTTCTTTTTTGTTCTCACGCTGGTTCACTGGTACCTCAGAACTCTTCTGACCTTAACGTGAGAGAGACTTACAGGATTCCATACTGTGTCCCTAATGCAGGCTTTCTCAGCTTGGATACCGGCGAGCGATTGTCAACTATATTTAGTCTGTAGCTGAGAGCATGCTCACTTTTTACAATGCTCGAGGGAATTTGCTTGTTATTTTTCAAGTTTAAAGCTTCAACCATGAGGTTACAGTATTACGAATTGACAAAGTCAAGAAAACCATTACCCAAAACAAAAAAAACATCAACAGAGAGGGATCCATGCATTAGGTTACAAATGAGATTTCACTGGCAATGTGTATTGAATACCAAAAAGCGTATTACAATACACAGAGATACTGCAAAGTAACCTGGTTTAGTTTCACCCTCGTGGGTAGTCTTTTAAAGGTAGTGTCATACATTGGTAAGTACTTCAAAAAAATATCAGCCATAAAAACTGGCTCGGTGAGAAGCACTGCAGCTGTTGATAGTACAAACTATTTTGAGAAAGGATTCCCTTCGAAGTAATATGGTTTGGATAACCTTTCACCCCAAAACATTTTCTTAAATTTCTGAGGGTTGTGTCCATTCACGAATGCTGCAGCCACAGATGCGGTTGGCACCCACTGTCACCTCCCTATGTGGATGAATTCAACTTTAATAACATTTTACAGGATCTTCAAAGATGCGTTGTGCCTGTCATACTATAGCTGGTTGTAACACTTGTGATACGCATAATTTCTTCCAGGTTAAACAACTACTCAGCATACAAAACAGATTTGAGAAAACTGGTGCAATCACACCAATATGAAAACACACTGTACCCAAGAAACATGCCAATCACAAATTCTGTAATACTGAAAAAAAACTACGAATGTTGGTAAAATAGTTTCTAGTTTTCAAGTTAGAATCATTGCTTGAACAAAGCTACTCCTAAATATCTGTCCAATTTACTGTCATATTACACTCCTGCACGATTTCTTCGGTCCACACTTGACATTCACTCACTTGAATTTTCCCTTCTCGCAAACAAAGTTCTGGGTCAACAAGCCTCCAGAGGAATTGCACCAATGATTTGGAACAATCGTCCTCCTATCATTAGGGAATCTGTTAGTTTATCTCTATTTTGTAAAGCTCGTAAGACTCACCTCTACCCATGTTTACTGCTATCACATGTGCGCTACGATCTTGATGAAATAGCATCTTATACATTTTAGTTGTTATGCTATGTTATTGCATTTTTTCACAAAGCTCTGAGCTATTTCAATGAAGACCAATCATCAAACTTCCCCTGTTTTCACATCGAGCCATAACGTTGAATCTCAAAACACACTCAAATTCAAACCTGACTCAAATTCAAACCTGTCTGAAAATGTTTCCAGTTTAGAGATAAAATTAAATTCTACTTTGAAAACTTTGCTCTTCAACTTTTCCAAATTGCTGTGCTAATTGGTTTTGTCTCAATGTAAAAATAAATTACTTTATCCATAAAGTGCACAATATTGGTAAAAGAAAATTCACAGATTTGCACATAACTTACATAGTATAAAGATGGTCATTACGGACAGATTTTTTTAAATACTTTTGCCTGAAATAAATTAAGTTTTGGTCTCGCGAGACTAAAACCTGATGCTTTGGTCTTTGACAGAATTAGCTTGCTGGCCGCATGCATCAATTGAAATAAATATCAAACAGATCCTTACCTGGGGGTCCATCCAATATGGCCTTTTTGACTGCAAGAAAATAGAACAAGAGGATGACAGTAAGAACAACTTTATAGATCAAAGTAGGAAAATTGGTAATGATTGTGGATTTGTAATCATGCACCTTGAAAGTGGCTTAACCAGAAGAAGGAAAGGGGGCAGGAGCCCCTGCTCAGGACCCTTAACCATTCCCTCTTAATTGCCCCCCTTCCCCCATAAAAAAAAAAAAGAGATCGAAAACATGCATTACAAATAGTTTGATACATTAAATGGACCCCCACCCCCCTCACCCAAATAATTTCTTTGCCCATTGAAACTGTCTGGTTTTGCCACAGTTCCAATCATTTCTACTCTTATTTAACCATTTTCATTTTTCTTTTAGTATTACAAAATATATCAATATGACAACTACATGTGTATAGGCCTAACAGCTGAGTTGCATGATATGTTCATGTCCATTATAGGCCTACATGTGGACTCAATCCTCCCATACCCTCCTCTCCTAGAACCCAGTGATAAGCAATTACCATTCCAGCCTACTACAACCTTCAGTCTTTCTGACTGAATCCTTCATTTCGGCAAAGAGGACATAGAAGTATTTGGAAAATTCAAGGATTTGAGAAAATAGAAGGGTTAGAAACAAAATCTTTCTCTACAACTCAGCATTTAAAATGATACAGTAGCCCCCAAAGTGAATACCCTTTATTTAATTAGCAACACACTGGCTGCAATGCAAATATTTGCAGGAGGAAACAAACAAGAAAACCTTGTTTGTTTGAGGGGTGTTTTTTTTTTTTTAGACACCGATGTTTCACAACCCTCATTCCCACTTGGCATCAGATGCAATTCTAGCAGATAGGAACGGGAAATTTCATTTGGCTTAATGTGCTTGACCTGTTGAAGCGCAATGCTTTACAAACACCAGCTGTGACTACAGGCATCACGTATGTTCTCATGTTCTGCTAAATAATTTCACTTATTTTCTAGTGGCTGGCCAGTAGAGAGCCATGCACATAGTGTTCTACCCATTCATTTCAAACAATTTCTTTTGTTTTTTGGATTTGGGAGGATAGCTAAAGAGTAAGGGTTAAGAAAATAAATTTCTCTACAACTCATCACTCTAACTAAAATGAAAGGAAGCCCCAAAAGTGTATACCCTATTTATTTAATTAGCAACACACTGGCTGCAATCCAATTATTTGCGGGAGAAAACAAACAAGAAAACCTTGGGGGTTTGGGTTTTATTTTTAGACACACTGGTATTTCATAACTTATATTTGTCCGCACTTGGCATCAGACACGGCCAGCTAATGGTCCACATCAGTCCTTCTGAATCCTTCATTTCAGAAAAGAGGATATAGAATGATTTGGGAGGGTAAGGGTTAAGAAAATATGTTTCTCTACAACTCATCGTAATATCTAAAATGATAAAGTATAGCCCCAATCACCCTTTATTTAATAAGCAACACACCGACTGCAATCCATATTTGCTGGAGAAAACAAACAAGAAAACCTTGTTGTTGTTGTTTTTTTATTATTATTATTATTATTTTTTAGATACACTGATGTTTCACAACCTTCATTTCCACTTGGCATCAGATGCAATTTCCAGCTCATTTTAATGGAAACTTTCATTGAGCTGAATGTGCTTGACCTGTTCCAAACTCAATGCTTACCAGCTGTGACTACAGACAGTCACATAGCTTCTCATGTTCTGTTAAAACCCTCAAAGGAGGTACGTTGTCAGCACATGCTGTCATTATTTTAATGTTTCCATTGTCTTAACCACATTGTACACATGCCATGATATCCCCCAAGCTGGACCATGCCACACGTCCTAGGGGGGGGGGGTTGTCAATCAACATGGGACAGTGATAAAATCAAACAAACAAAAAGTTCATTGATAATTTCCTGCCATGAAGACATTTTTTTTCCACAGATTTGTTTCAAATCCAAAATAAATTTTACAGAGAGCTATTATTGTGCACTCGCCAGCCAAGTTTAAGATGTGCGGAGGAAAGCGATTGCACCCGCCGTCCTAAACAAAATGAAGGTCTGCTAAAGAGCTTTCATGGATGTTCAGCGTGATTTTAATATAACAAAATAACAATAATAAATATCACTCATTTATAAAGTGGCTTTGCCAAAGGATTCAAAGCACCATTTGCAGTCATCCATGATTCAGAACAACTGTCACAGGATGATTGTCCAAACGAGTAAAAGCAGAACTTTACGTCTAATGATTGACTACTTCGAGGAACGGGTGTCTCTCCAGATTCTTCTTGAATTTCTCCAAAGTTGCCGAGCTCCTCAACGAAGGGAGGTAGTTTGTTCCAAAGATTTTGGATGTACAGAGAGCAAGAAAGCAAAGCATGGTCACTAAAAAGACTGTACCATGTGCATTGTGTCTACACTCTACGAGTGAAGGGATGGTAATCGGTGCTGATTATGCATAATTGCATTAGTGATGAAAGAATACCGATGACCATTAGTACCATTAGATGACTAATTATTATGTAAATGGCACTCACTCGTTAATAGGCATACTCTGTGATTCATTGGGTCTCGTTCGTAATGCACTACACAAGTGCCGGTGCCGGTAGGGCAGTGTTATGTAACTCCAACCGAGACACACTCACCTGGCTCACACAGACTGGTTTTACTGATTGAAGGTGAGACAAGTCTATGAGAGATGCACACTATTCAAAACACTTGAAAACAAGCTCCCGAATTGGTCATTATAAAGATTGAACCAGGATGCCCTCCACAACATTTCATGTAGCGTTTAAAATCGTGGATGGATCCTAAAATGTAAACGGTGCAATCATAGAAATTACAACTCAGGGAATGCAGAGTGCATCATTTCAGTACGATTTCACTCACAGCCATGACAACCATCCAAACATTTCATATGGTCAAACATGTAGCATACATGTATATGCAAATCATGGATCCTGAAATGTGGATGATGCAAGCAATCAGAAAAATTACAACCCAATGTATATAATTTTAGTACAGTTTCACTGCAGCTATTTGACTGCAGCAAAATTTCAGCTTTCCTGCAGTTCAGGTGGTTGATCCTGTATTAGCCGTATGCTTGTGTTACATGGAGTTTTTTCCAAACCTGGACTTAGGCTCCAGGCTTCAGGCTCTGGGCTCTGTTTGATGCTGGAAACACCGTGTAAAATGTACACTCTTCCAAAATTGATGACAGAGTCCAAGCCAGAGCCAGAGACCAAACCGAGGGTTTGAAAAAGGCCCATGGTGTCATCATGTCAACAGCATGACATGCATAGAAGGCAGCCAAGACCAGCGCTTCTCCAAGATCTATTTCTAAGGCTTGCAATTAATCAGCCTCTGAATCATGCCCACAACCAGACTCTAGATATTCCTTCAACCCTTGATTTTGTAAATGGAAGACAAACAAAATGACGACAACATGATGAATGTCTATCCTGCACAAATTCAATAAGCTGCACTCGACAAGTGCATTATGTACTGTGCATTAGTGAATGTAATCTGTACTCGATATGGTACATGTACTCCGTATCGATGTAAACGAATCTTTGACTTGAATGTAACGAGGAATCAGTATTAACAATGTATGGTCATCATGTTTGGATGTTTAGTAGTGAGTTTCGGAGAGAGATAAAAACCTCCACTCAAAACACTGACTTCAAAACAAAAAAAACTCTCAAAACTAACAAATTAACATCAAGTAATAAACCTACAGGAGAAACTGACTGTATTCATTTTAATTCAAGTTTAGGCTGAACAAAGAAAAATTAACTAGAGCAGGATCTGAACCTGTGACCTCCGGATTAACGTGCTGGCGGTCTACCAACTGAGCTATTTAGCCCTAATGTTGGCGGTCTCCATATTTGGGTGACCGACCTGTGTTCTGATCCCTAGTTATACGGCAATTTATGATTGAATGGCTTCTGACTGGTACTCCTGAACAGAGATTTGATAAAATACAGAGACTGGTAGAGCACCAGCTCGTTAATCTAGAGGTCGCAGGTTCAAATCTCACTCTTGAATTTTTTTTACTTGTTCAACCCGAAATTGAACTAAAACTTTGCTAAAAATTTGTCATTGAAGCAGTGAAATGATGAAATGTTTTTGTTTTTTGCTGGGGTTGTGAAAGAACTTCATCAGTGAATACACTGTACCTAAACCCCTTCACTTCCACACCTTTTTGAACAGTGGTGCATCCAAGCGTCATTCAACCAACTGGCACCACCCACAATACAAACATTTCGAAACATATTCTTTAAAAAAAAACATGAAAATTGTCAACTACACAGCATTTTTACTTTATAGTTTTTTTAGTTCACATAAACAGTAGAGTATTAAGAATAACTCGAACGCATACAAAATATATTCCTTGATGGATACAAGACAAAAATAAAATTTCAAATTCATTAATTTACTGTAAGTGAACTAATGTTTTTTAACACGAATTTAAAAGCCTCTAAACTTTAATAGTACGACAGATAAGTGATGGGACTGGGCCTTTGATGGTACCAGCATGGAATTTGGCAGACAGTCAGATTAGGTCATAAGAAAGATACTTGGCTATAGGGCCATCTCAGAATTGTTCTTTTAAAAAATATAGGTAGAATAAATAACAAGCACTTTCAACAAATTTCAAAATGGCTGCAGTTGCTTGTAATCCTACATTAATTTCTTGTTGTTTATTCTACTGTACCCCAATTGCAAGTTTTTCTTTTAAAAAGATATCTAGGCTTCATTTTGGGGTGAAACAAATTACCTCTTTCTTTAAAACTATTTACCAAATAAGTTTTTAAGATTTGGAGTAATTACCAAAAGATATACACTGTAACTTCCCTTTAAGTGTCTGTCTGGAATTTTATCACGACACATACAACGAGCACATTAAAAAAACACGACTACTTACATGTATGATACTTATCGCATGCAGCACTATGGCATCCAGAATAGAGCTACCACAATAACGCCATTAGGTGACTAATTATTAATGCAAAGATCATTAGAGTTGATTATGCCATCATGGCGTGCATATAAATATACCACACTTATATCAGTCATCATAATGCATCGTGAGTAGCCATAGCTGATGGCATTCAGTTATGTACAAATTAACCCCAGCTTAATCCAAGGTTTATCTTTCCCATTTTGAAGATAACGGCTTAAATATTATAATCAAATATTTGCCTTTTGCCTCATTTCAATCGTGTTTACTTGGAGGGTTACAGTGTACTTTAAAAGTCACGCAGCCTGTACTGTACATAAACAAAGACATTTGTTTTTCAACAGAGTTACCATATGTCACAATTTACATTGTTTATAATTTGTTTCTGGCTCAGAATATCCTTGGGCAGTGGGCATCATTCGTGTTGGATTCTATAGTTTTCAAATCTTTGAATTTTCATTAATATAACCAAGTACTGAAAATTGTCCTAAAGTGTATATTTGGTCAACATACGGCATCAGTTTATTTTTTCCCAGTCCTTGTGCTGTGAATTACTTCAAATGCACATTTTAAAAGTGAGTTAAGACAACAATATGTAGCAAATTTAAATAGATGAAAGGGCTATTCCACAAATTATTGCAGACTGTCATTTCAAAACAAATTTCTACACTCTGTACTTTGACTAATAAAAATACTAAAAGCTGTTCATGGGCTAATTAATAATTATCAAACACATGACACCGTTGGTTGTTTCGCAGGGGCGTGTACAGGTCTATATTTCATGTACACATTCATGCCAAACATAAAAATAAATTAATTATTAAATATACTCAAATTTTTTAGTAATTTATGTACGCCAATGGCAGTATGTACATAAAGGTGTACTATTCTAAAGGTTACTCATTCAAGAATTGTCTTTCCCTAAACTGCAGGCCTGGAATTTTATCTTTGAGAGGGCAAGGTTATTTTCATTTTGCATTTTGTAAAGGGCCCTTCCATTGGACAATTTTTATGGGGGAAGTTTTTAATGGTCACCAAGGCCAATACATGGGGCAAGGGAGGCCATGATCTCTGTGGCCTCTGTTTAATTCCGGGCCTGTAACTTTGAATTATTCTAACTCAAATTGACCAAACAAGAATTAGAGTAATTATTTATGTCTCTTTTATCATGACAAATTTAACATTTGTTACATTCAAGCAATTTGACGAAATTCCACACCTTGGTGTCCTTTAACAACGAACACCCTTAAAATATGCAGATCAATATTTCATTCAGTTGTTGGCTTCATCAGAAATTCAGAATATTAATGCCACTAATCTAATGAAATTTTCAGTAGCCTAATTGTCAGGTTGCAGCATTCAAGGTTCAAATTGCCAAATTTGAAACCAAGTCTTACTTTGCAACAGCACTATGAGAGATCTACTGTAACAGTTAGCAATTTTTAAGGATTTCCCCAACCCCCCCCCACCTTCTTCGCCCGTTTACCACATCATTGTCTATGAAATGTATTTTTACTTGAAAATTCCTCATCCCCCAACACCAACACTTTCAAGAATCTTTTTAATGATTTCAGTTAATATTACTCCCCCCTCCTGTATTTTTTGAAACACCACAATAAATAAGACTAAAGACTACTACTAGAGTTTCGTTCAATCATCCACTCCACATCCAATCACGCAGATATTAAGAAATCTGGTCTTACCCCATGCCCCCTCCCCCAGTCATGCCAGTGGCCGACTTCAGTTCAACCCATTCATCTTCACTAGAACTGTCTGCATTTAATTCATGCCACCCCCCCCCCAAATCTTACTCTTATTCTTAATTCACATGAATGGACATATACACACATATAGAGGGCTGTTTCATTTTCAAAGGGTTGAAGGTCATAAAGCTGTTGGTTGTAATCATGAAGGCCTAACACTAGGTAAGGGTGGGGACAATAATATTGACCATGAAATTGATGACAGGTGGTGTTCGTCTCTTTTAAACTTCCAGCAATTATTCATTAACATTATTCTGATCTTACACAATGTTAACAAAGCCAACATTGTCATCACTGATGACACTAGCGATCACCATAGCCGAGATGACCGGCAAAAAAACAAGAGAGAAATACTCACCGCACACACAGAGTAATGACATCGTGGCGCTCACTGCAGCAGTGTGCTGCTCCTCCGCCACGCACAGTGGCGCATCCACCGTGCAACGTTCACCGATACGTGTCCCCAGCGGTTGGCAAGGCTCTCACTTGTCAAATATTGCTGAATTTAGACGCCGTGTAACACCATAACGACTCCATTAGGTTCCCCCATGCCCGCACATACCACCCTTCATGATTTTGCTTGATATGTCCTTCGGTTGAAACAAGTAAAAGCTCGTCAGAAACAGCGTTACATCTCGAATGGAAAAGTGTCTCTTTTTTTCATCCGAACACTGACACTCGCCACTTGGAAATGCCCGGCCTTCTTTTGATAATTTCCCATGCGGTCTGGTAACGAGTAACCGGTCGGGGGCTCAGATACAATGAACGCCCGTGAGCTGAGACGATTTCTGTTCTCGCTTGACGGGGCACCAGTCTGTTTATCATTTATTTTTTTGCATCGTTTACTCTTCGTGTGTGGTTTCGGGCTCTCTCATCATCTCAAGCAGTGTGATGACGTCACGTTGGGTTGCCAGACTCCGCATCATTGATTCATCACTACAAGGTCAAATATTATTTACAGGCAGCAGTTCGTACGTATAGTAGAATGGCATAGTAGAATATGCTTACAATTAAATGGTGTGGAAGGCAATTCATGGGAGTGGCATAGGAGGATGAAAAGTGGGGTGGCATTTCCCCCTATTTTTGATTAAACTAATTGTAGCAGACAACGTAAAACTTAAAGCGGCACGTGGAGTCAACAAATTATTTCCACAAAATGGCGATCGTGTTAGTAGAATAGAGTTCAAGAAGTAAAAGGAAAACAATACAATTTCGAAGGATATTTGTGCGGACCATTGTGTTCTACTAAACATCTTTCCAGTTAATTTCATAACAAACGCTTTGCCGGGGAGATGTCGTTTTAAAGAAAATACTCTACTGGCATCAGTTGGATATTCTTAAAAGTTTACAACTAATAGTGACTTTAATTGTGACTGAATCTTTAGTTGGTGAAAAGAAAGTGTTTTCAAAATTACAATGCTCTCATTCTTCAGCGGCTTCCTCCTGGGAGTTGTTTGAACGAAACAACACAATTTTAAAAACCATAATACACCACAGCCTGTTTTGTGGTGGTTTTTTTTACGGCACAACAATATCTTGAAAAATATCTGCGAAAGGCATCGAGTTTTATAAGATCCGGTATCGTCGGCCAGTTTTCATTTTCAAACAAAAAATATATACTAATAAATACAAAATAGCAACAATGACATGTTTAAAATTCAATTTTACAATTTATAAAAAGATATTTAAAGTCACGCTATATTTTAAATAATAGTGTTGGTAATAGTTGGTCAATCACATCGGGAAGCAAAATAAACAACTGACCGAAGTAAAAAATAATTTAGACAGAAATATTTGAACACTTTTAAAGAAACTGCATTGATATTTTCCTTATAAGTTAGGAAACCATATTTTAAAGAAATTACACAAAAATTAATGTAAAACACACAAAAGAAAACGCGGTACAAAAGACGCAGTTCTACAAATAAAAAACAACATGAAGATGATACAATTACCCAAAACACAAATGTAATTACTGGTAGACTTTTCCGATTTGGGCTCACAATAGGCAGCCAGTGATTTTTTGCTTTTCAATTTATCCAAGGAGACATTCGAAGAACAAACATCAGAACGGTGAACTAGTTTTCTTCCGTCCCCATAGGTTCGAAAGATCGGCCAGAACATTTTTATTACAGGAAGGCGTGCTCTGTCTCGGATGTTTTTGCTTCTCTCGGCGTTCTATTGTGATAGTTGGATAGGCCTAATATCGTTGTCTACAGGGAGAGCACATGTCCTTTCTGGCAATTCCTTCGGCAGAGTCTGCAATATTTTTGATAAAATCAGATTATGACATGGTAGAACATAAATCAAAACACATTTTGGCACATCTCAATGCGACGTTTGAACTACTAGCGCAAAGCCCAGGAGCTGCAACGTCGTTCGAGTTTGCGTTTAATTCATTTTCGGGGGAAATGAAGTCAAATGCAATTATTTCAAGAGTGATTCTTACAACAACAAGACGATTTTTCATATAATGACTTTCAATAAAACTGACAGATGTAAAAATAGAAGAATTCGCGGTGGGCCAAGTGACCTAGAGGGGAATGTGACGAGGGGGGCGGCGTTGTTTAATAAAACAGAACAATCGCGTAAAGGAAATATCTTACCCGAATCACTCCGAGAAGAAGTTAAGGATAAGGATTGACGTGGTTCGCAAGTGAACCCCTAAGCTCATGTTCACGACACTCCCCTCCCCGACCCAATCTGGGGTAAGATTGAATTTATTCGCCCTCTTGCCAATAGAGCAGTTCTAAATGCCCATCTACCATAGGCTTATAAATATGAATGAACTGCCCTGGGGAAGTTTTGTTTTCTCTTTTAAAAGGTGTATGCC
>CM021533.1:1832471-1846070 GCA_010994315.2 Pisaster ochraceus
AATACCGTATACGACCGTCACTCGGGACGTTTTCAGAATGGTCGTATTGCTGGCTCTATATTTGGTGCTGGCACTAAATTTAGTGCCGAGTTCAGTCTGGTGTTTTTGTTTACGTTTCATTAGTTTCCGGCTATCGTCTGCTGCAGCAAGGAGGAAAGGTGTGATCACACCAAAATAGTGTTTTACATTGCCAGCCAATAGCCGGCCATAAAATCAAAATGTCCACTGATCATGTTGTACTAGAGAGATGCAAAGATACAAGTCTGACAGTCCATTTGTTTGGTAAGTTTGTTATTTATCTCACCTCTCTCCCGTTCACACACGGTGCAGATCAGGGTGAGATTGAGAAAAAGTTGTTAAGCTAACTGGCACGCCCCCACCTAGACCATGGAGGAAGGAGTAAGTGGGGCGCGGTACTCCGTTTTGGGGGGAAATGTTGACATTTGCGATCGTACGACCTCAGATGGCAAGATTTAGGAGTACGGCATCCCAGTTGTTGGGTCTACTTCTGGCTTAGCCCCACTTGTGTTGCCAAGGAACAGGAAACCTAAATCCTTTTTCCTGTTCCTTGGCCACACAAAAAGTGGGGCTACTTCTGGCTATAATTGTTTCGTGGACTCCAGTCAGTCTACGGCAATACCGAATGACAATGGGGAGTGGACAGAAGTCAGAAGTACACATAGTTGCGATAATCGTAACCCTCCATCCTCCAGGCCAGGGTTTTACGATTATCTCAACTAGGTCAGAAGACATGGGGAGAAAAGCTCCACAAAAACTAAAGCAAAGAGTTGTACCGGTAGTGGTTCTTCGAAGTTCAAAAGAAAATCCACATTTGATTTTCCCCCCAAATTAGACTTTTGACTACAATACTTTAGGACGGATTGATCAGTAAAATTCACTATCAATGTCATTTTGTAAAATAGCCTAAATTATGAACTCATTATTCCAAGTTATTACTACTTTGTAATACTAATTACACAAACTGCTGATTTGTTATTAAAAATTTATATTTCTATAAGCTGTACTTAAATTATTACTGGTTAATGTTAACTTAATTACTAATTCGATGTGGACAGTACTTTCGGACGGAACAACTTGAACACACAGTCTGACTATAAACCAGTAACAACAATTTCCTTGTACAGTCATTGAATAGTATGATGAAACAACAACACTAGGTTGACAGCAAAGGTGAATGCTATAATTAGCAACAGCAATCAGATTTGGAGCTTAATATGTCTTCTTAAGCCCATAATGTTTTCAATACTCTGTCTGTTTTGTTACAGGTGCGACTGTAATTTCATGGAAATGTAAGGGATCTGAAATGTTATTTGTTAGGTAACTATTTTTGTCTTTCAAAATATTCAAAATTACACTCTGACGCCTCTAAACTCAAGAATGTATTAAAAAGAAAGTAAAAACTCAATACAATAAGGTTACTTAATTGTGCCATAGTTTTTTTATAACTCTGAAACTGTCATACTACACACAGGGTTAATCATTTACATTAAGTTGTTCAAACCAAAAGTGTTTGCATTTAAAACTGACCAAGCATTTTTGTAAAGTGGTTATTTGCAAATTCCCAACTTGATTTTTGGGAATTTTTGTTGAAGTTGAGTTCATTTTGACATGATTTTGTCTGTCATTTATAATTGTTTTTTGGTCTTGAGGCCACTTTCCCCTTGTTTTCAAATCCCCTATTCGTGTTTTTCTTAATGGTATTGTTTTGGTATTATGTTTGCAGCAAGAAGGCTTTATTCAACAACAAGAAAGCCATCAGAGGGGGCATACCTGTGTGTTTCCGTAAGTTTCTTTCTTCAGAATCCGTCAAAAAATAGTGGGTTGACAAGCGGTGAAGAACCCATTACCCAAGGAGAGGCTCATAGGGGGCTAGACTTAGAGCCCCTTCCAAGGGCTTGTCAATTCTTTAAAAAAAAAGGGAATTAAGGGAAACTTGTTACCTTAAGGAGCCAGGGCATTGGAGGGGGGGGGGGCGGGTTGTCGAACCCCCAAAACCTGATTTCATTAGTGGTGCGTTTTTAAATTTTTACATGAGTGCACTCTACCTCCCCCATTATTAAACCTGTACAACATTCCAATGCAGTACCGGTATCTTCCAACTGAAATATTGTCTTAATCAAGGAAATATCATTTGGATTGCAGGAACTGCCAGTATTTTTGACTGTATGAGGAAAAACAATTAAAACATTTTTTTTTTTTCATTGTCAGTACTATTATTACTATCTCTATTTCGCCCTTGTATAAGAAAACAACATACAGGCAGTCGTAATAAGATACAACTGTATTTGTGCTACAGGGAAATTTGCCTGTGAAAGCGCCCTCATGCGGTCAAAAATACGGTCAATTGAAATGAAAACCCTGTAGAAATGCTCACAAAATTCCCTTACAAAACGTGAGCATTTTGTCAACATGCATACACACTTTGTTTTAACTGTTTGGTAAAAATCCCATTTTCAGCTCAATTTGGACCATGGGACCTTGGCCCCCAACATGGCTTTGCAAGAATTACAACATGGACTCTGGAACAAGAACCAAAAGTAAGCTACAGCTTCTTGAATTGTAAAAAATAAAAAATTGGTTTTCTCAGTACGGCAAGCTGGTGATGGGACTGTGCCATTGATGATACAAACATGGAACTTGGCACACAGTCAGAGTACATGTATGTCATGAGCAGGCATGAAATTCTTCTTACTTTAGTCTGTTTTGCGGTTCGTGGCCCTTGGACAAATCAGAAAAGTTTTTATTAGTAAGGCCTGTAAAGTCAATTAGAGCCTACACCATGTGTACAGGTGGGTCAGTCCTTGTACTTGATAAAATGCTCCTACTTTGTTTTCAATGACCAAACATCAATCATGCCTGCATGAGAAAGATATTTGGCAAAAAGGGCCATAGATTTTTAAAGTCTGACACTTTATTAACCAGTACATGGCTACTTTTTTAGCATTCCCAGGGACAATAATGTTTTAGTTCTCAACATGCCTGAATATTTCTCTCCTGCAGACATTGAGTGGAGGTGATGTTTGCGCTGTGTTTACACTCACTGACAATGAAGAAACCAGAAAGATGTGGAACCATGGGTGAGTCGTATGCACTTGACTTCACAGAGTAATGTAATTGTATCAAATTTGTAAAGGTTTTCCATCAAAGTATGAACTCCAGCAACTATCACTCTTCTTTTATTTGAATTCAGGTTCAAGGTGACTTATACTCTAACACTGAAGGAATCAGAGTTTGTCAGTGACTTTGTTGTGAAAAACACAGGTAACTATATCATGTGTACCGTTTTTTCTTATAGATTCAGCTTTTCTTTAAGAGCAACCTCTGTTCTATACTGGAGCCAAATTTTTCTAGATTCTTTTCTGTTAACTATTTTTGTGTGCACTTGTATTGAGTTGAAAGGTCTTTCTCAATAGCAAAAAAAGAGAGTTTACTATACAGACATGCACAAGTGTGAGCAGATGTTTGGAAGATATGAACAGAAAACATGTTTTACCCTCCTACTGTCTGACCATTTAATTTAATCCACATGGTTTGAGTGGTAGATGCACTATTCCAGCTTACAATAATGTGCTTAATACATACACAGATAGCTCAGTGTACAGGGTCCAATTTCATGACTCTGCTTACCGTGGAATTCTTAGCTTACGGTGCCTGTAAAGCACATAATTCTATGGACTGTAACAAGTGTGGAATTTCATCTTTGAGAGGTCAAGGCCATATTCGTTATGCAAAGGGCACTTCCATTGGAAAGTCTTAAAGTCTATGGGAAACTTTTGAAGGGGCACCAAGGTCAAGACCAGGGGCAACAGAGGCCATGACCTCCGTGGCCTTCGTCTGATTCCAGGCCTACTGTAAGCACAGCCATGAAATTGGACCCTGGTAAGTTGAATGACTCTGGATGTTTGGTCATTTTTATTAGAAACCATTTACATTGTAAGTTTGACTGAGTTATGATTTTTCTTCCCACCATTTTTATCCCATCAGGTGAAGACCCATTTAGTTTCACAGCCTTGCTGCATACCTATCTTGGTGTTAGTGATGTCACAAAGACCACTGTGAGTGGTCTGAAGGGACTCAAGTATGTTGATAAGGTACAGGAAATAAAAGAGATTGTTTTATAGCTTTTGTTGCCTTTCCATCAATGTATATTGTTGCAGTATTGTTGAATTTGATGTTTTCTAATTTGTGAAGGTGAGGGATGGACAGACATTCACTGAAGACAGAGACCTAGTCAGCTTGGCAGAGAATTATGACAGGTGAGTCATGCAAAATATTTGGGGTTTCCGAAGGGATGCATGCCTGCCTAGAAATAATAACCAAGCTCTGTATTTGATTGTGTACTGCATCAGTGGCCACTCGGCCCAAAGTTTCATTTCGCCTCGCACACACCCACCCAAGTGTGTAAACACCTGCAATCTAGGACCTATTGTCCCTCTTTTGTTTGTTCTTGAACTTTTTGGCAACAACTCCCCATGCACACTTTCCATCTGGGGGCATTCGCCCATTCAGGGACCCTGTTGTCCTCTCTTGTTATAGGTCCCCGGTTTGAATGTGTATGAACCTACCCAATATGTCATAAGCACAAGTGCAGTGGATACATCCACTGAACGCCCATGAAATCCACACAAACACGTCGATAAAACAAATCATATTGGTATATCTTTGCAGGGTGTACATGGACACTCCATCAGGTCACATTGTCCACGATGTCGCTACGGGTAAAACTGTCATCATAAAGAAAACTAACTTGCCAGACACTGGTAAGCATGTCCTATATTTCCATTCACTGATGTGTGATAAACATGTCATGTCAAAAAAATATGTAAATATGCTCAGTGGTCCAGTGGTTAATATAATGTGCTTTAGAATACAGGGGCTATGGGCTCGAATTCCACCTGAGTAGTATGCCTGTGTTTTTTTTCACTCTCCAGTACTCGGGGGTAGGGGGGGGGAGTAGCATTGAGAATACAGCGCTGATAACACATCGGTGTATGGTTTGGTTCATGGAAAGCCAAATCTAATTAAGTATGCATAAGTGACATGCTTAATTGTTACAATATGCCACCATGATCACTGCTTCTGAATGTTCTTCTTAATTTGTTTCTAGTTGTTTGGAACCCATGGGAAGAGAAAGCCAAGGCAATGGCGGACTTTGGCGATGATGAATACCCCAAGATGCTGTGTGTTGAAGCGGGTCATGTGTCATCTCCTGTGACCCTTGACCCTGGAGCATCATTCATCGCTGGTCAAGTCATCGTTGCAAAATGACTACCACCAACTAGCAAAATCATGCATCATCTATGAAATTGTTTACATGTTACCTGTACACTTTGAATGTTATTATGAGTACAGCATTAGTCAAAGAGATTTATATTTTTTCTACCAAGAAGATTTGTCAGATTATTAAAAGAATGTGTGTAATGAAATGTTAAAGTTTCGTGTGGTATTTAGAGTACTTTCCTAGAAATTTCCTGCCACAATATGCATTACCTCTGTCACTGAGACACTGCGAACAAAAATACTTTGATTGTTTTAGCTTATAAACTTTGTACTAAGCTTATAACTTTGCTCTATTTTATTCCTAACACATTGAGGGCATGTCATCATACGGGCTATAGTCAGTAATGTAGTTTCAAAAAATTATTCATCTAACAAGCCTAAACCCAAGTGGGTTTTACTGAATTAATTCATTGGTGAAAGATTTACCCAATTGAAGCTCAACAACTTTAACTCTTAAACTGGTGTAATGGAAACATTACTTTAGTTGTTGTGCTACACCAATGTTATTTTTAATGTGAATCTCTACTGTAATGACACATCTTGCTCAAAAGGCAAGGTCCTATTTACATTCATTATATTTCTCGATGGAAAAAAGTAGGAACATTTTATAAAGAGTACAAGGGCTGACCTACATGTACACATGGTGTGTACTTTCAGGCTATTTAATCACGATTTTTCTGAATTTTAATAAATTGGAAATCAGACTTAAGTCGAAAGAAAATCATGCCTGTATTTTTGGAGCTTGAATTTGATCTTTTTTAAAGAGTATTTTTTACTCTGAAATCTTTAATACAAGAATTCAATTCTGCAGGAATTCGATTTTTGTGCTGCTTGGAGGTGGAATGTCCTTTAGTTAACGTAAAGAGCACATCTACAGTACAGCCTCAACTGTTTCAGTTGTTTTAATTGAACTGTTACTTCATAAGTGTGGGACATAATTACATGCACTCTACATGGGTCTGGTCAACAATATTTAAGATGCAAGCATACATGTAGTTCTATGTTAAAATAATGTCACAATCGTAGAGTATTTCAAATGTCAAATTTAAATGTATTTAATGTGCTTATTTTCTTACTTTACCCAACTTTCACATATTGATATTGAAGTTGTTATTGTCACAAAAGAGAATTTTGAATTAAATGTTTTACGGATATCTTGTAATATATCTATTGATATTGATTTGTCTTGAAGGTTTGATTTAGATAATTTTTTAAAGCACAGATGGTTAATGTACCCATTTCAGTGGGGCAGGATGGATTATGCATTTGAATAAATGTATGTCAACCCACTGCAACTTTACAGGTAAAACAACAACGAAACAATGGAAAAATGGGGGGGGGGGGATATTGTAAACATTTCCTGGACAGCAGCAGAACTGGAAGAAATATATATCTAAAAAGGGAGAGCAAGAAGGTGGGTCTAAAGATGAACTTGTCAAAAACGAAGGCCGCGTTCAATGAACATGCAGACAAAGAAATCAAAAGAACCCAAATATTGGAATCAGTAGCAAAATACACATACTTGGGACAAGAAATTTGACCGGACTGAGGAAATAAAAAAGGAGAATAACAACAGGATGGGCAGCCTTTAGCGTACATAAAGATATTCTGATGGAGAAGTCGATACCAAACGGTCTAAAAGAGAAACCAGTATGCCTTGCCATCCATTACATCTTTAAGTATAGAAAGGAAAATACAAACAGGCCAAAGAAGCATGGAACGGTTGATGCTTGGATACACAAGGAGAAACCGCAAAATTAATTCTAGTGATGACGGATCAAAGAAGAATCATTGAAGTATTAGTAACAGCGAAAAGGATAAAATGGAGACGGGCTTGACACCTAGGCAGAACAAAAGACGAAAGATGGAGCAAAGTCACAACAGAATGGCAACCTCTCTCCAGGCAAAAACAACATGGCAGACCTCGAGAAAGATGGAGAGACAAGATAGGCATCCCCAAGGGATCAACAGCTTGGCAAAGACATACACGAAACAGAAATACTTGGCTGAGTTTGGGAGAGGCCTTCGCCCAGCAGTGGGATGACATGAACTGATAATGATTATGACGAGTAATAGGCATTTGTTAGACGCACCTGTTCATTTGGCCTTAAGCGTTCCTGAAACCACCAAAACTCCTTAAGAGTATGCAGCACCAGCAGCAACATTTGCACACGGGTTGCTAGTCGTTCACATCAACAATCTCTACCCTTGCAGGTACCCATTTACTCCTGGGTGATGAGAAGCAATTCATAATAATAATAGTAATAATAATAATAGTGTCTTCTTATACGACACTCAAATCTGTCACTCAGTGACACTCATGGCGCTCCAACATTATTACCAAGGGTCACTGACCCATTTCTTGAGAGTGTACAGCCTTTGCTGCCAGTTATGTAGCACACCAAGCATAATCAATCACAAGAAGCATCTCTGCCCTCACATTTGCACCTGGGTAAAGAGAAGCAATTAAAGCTCAAGGACACAAGTGTCATGACCAGAATTCGAACCCCACACCCTGATGACTCAGCCACCAGAACTCGGGTCCGATGCACTAAACTGCTTTAACCAAAGGACACAAGGGTATCGACTGGGATTCGAACCCATACTCTAATGACACTCGGCCATGACATGCTACTTATGAGGTGAAGGATGGACTAATGAACTGAAGTCCTTTTTACCTACAAGGGAGGGTGCCCAAATTCTGTACAATACTTTCACAAGTTCTATGTTTTTTTCTTCTATGATTACATACAACAATAAATCAATAAATCAATCACCCAATTTCACTAAATTGCCATCACTTTTTTATTATTATTATAGGACATAACAATTTAGCTTTATCTTTAGTTTATAAACTTTATTTTTACGACTATCGTCATTATTTCTTTCACTTTGTCTCTTCTCTGTCCATATACAGGTAAGTAATTCAATACAGTAATGCGATTTATATAAAGCAATGAAAACGCAAATACACTTGCTACAATGGTAACAACTGATAATTGAGTTGCAAATTTCTAGACTAAACAAAAGAATGTCTGAATTCCTTAAGATCAGCAGCCAGCAATTTAAGTGAATTCCTTTGTGTCAGAAATTTCCCATGTACGACGTAAGTTGTCGTTACTCCAAGCGAATGCAAGTGAGCTTGTATATTCACATACCCTAAACTGTATTACAATGGTGCAGGCATCAACATGAATGTTCTCACATGTTAATAGTATTAGATCCACTGTGTAAAAATGACAAGTCACCCAAAAAGACAATGTCCCTTGATAGTTTCATAGAAAAGCTGATTTTTTATATTTTTTATGTGTTTGGTTACATTTGTTAATTGAAACTAACCCCCCTACTGTTACTATCAGTACGTTTCTGAAGACAACCAACCCATACCTCAATATGCCACATCAGTGGCATTCTGAGGCACACACATGCTGATGTATAGAGTAGAGCCATTGCCCAAAGTGCTTCAATGAGAGTGGTAAACTGGAGAAGCCATCAGCTGTGCTCAATTGAAATGGAATGCGGGCCGCTGTTAGAAGAGATGAGTTTCTCAACCTTGGTCAATTTCAGCAGTGGCAACCTGTGGCACTGATCGACCATACAAACACGAACAAATACAATGATAGGAAAGTGTGGCATGGGTTACCACACCATTGTGTGCATAGCATATGGGAGATTTTGAGGCGTCTTGCGGTATGCTGCTATACATGATTTCTTAACGAAACAATCACACCGGAGCATTACACCATTCATGGCCACATGTTGAGATTGCGATCATAACAGCGAGCAGATTTTATCCAAATGCCCATTGTGAACAGACACTTACCGCATTTTTTCCTCTATGATGCTGTCCCACGCAACGTATGTATAGACCATGTATACCTGTGACATCACATGTTTACAAAAGAGCCACAAAGCCTTGCCTGGCCCGATTTGTACACAGCTCAATGGAAGAAAACATTAAATCTTAAGTTTTATGGAGATTGCACTGTCTGATTTTTAATCAAAATTTGATATGAAAATAGGGGGCATATCTCAAAACTTGTTCAGCTGTTACTTTTATAACCCTTGAATTTATGTGGAAATTGTAACACAAAATTAAGAAAAATCCCAGATGCCCTAGAACCTTGTAGAATGTACAACGTCACTCTTTTATTAAAGAAATGTGACATGGTCTAAGGGTTGTGTCCAGATCCGACAACTCTCCATGTTTCTTTTTATGTTTACATGCTATCTGCCACACCCAAGATATAAAAAAAGAGTTGTTCTTTATTTTAATTCTAATCTTTAGACTGGAGAGAATAATAATACAAACAAAAACTAAGCAAGTTTGGTGTAGATATATACAAAAGTTTGGTCTCTAGGAATTGTCTTTAGGGGGAAGTTTTCAAATTTTGACTAGCAATATTTTCTAAACAGAAAAGTACCAACAGCAAGCAATTTATCACACATAAAAAAAAGAGTTTACTATGTAACTATCAGAGCCGTATATTGGGAGAGTTGCGACAACTTGGGATTAGAAGCCATTTTTGGTCCAAAATGCATGTGCGCAAAAAGGGTGCCAGACTAGAGTGCACATTGGGTTGTGCTACAATTGGACCGAAAATGGCGCCCAGCAACCACCTGACCAAAGAAAACTGGTCCCTCATCTATGTCGCAACTCTCCTAATATACGGCTCTGGTAACTGTCACTCTCACAAGGTAGAGGGCGCCCTCAACCACCTGACACTAAATGATGTCTTATCACGCATGATTTTTCAGTGGACATTTATTTACGTTTCGGAACAGTTTCAAAACATTTCCTTTTGGTTGGGTTGGTCAAATTGGTTGACGTTTAATTACGTCCAGACATTCTATTGTGAGGTGGCCCAGACATGTACACACCGTGCTACACTTTGTTTTCCAATAAAAAGAAGGGTTATTATTGTATTCGGCATACAAAAGGAAAGTCCGTTCATTCCGTATTTCTTCAAAAGAGGAACAAAAAATCCTTCTGCGTCTTATGAAAACGCTTATTGTCTTTACTGTGTTTAGTCAAGGTTTCATCGTGACAACGATATTCTAAAACCTTTAAAAACATTATTCTGAAAGTTGAAAAATAATAAAACCGCGCAGAGGCATGTTTTTTTCATTTATTGGTACCACCGTGAAGTGGTAAAATCTGTGTAGTGATAACAACTGAGACAATCTTGTAACAGCTTGTAAAAATTAGCTTGTAATATCTCTAATAATGATACTAAAATTCAGCTCCTATTTGTGTGCTCAAGTGTGTTTGTAAGATCAATTCTTTGTTGTACAAATACTTAATCTCTGCAAAAGTAATGACATGTCGTTACAACTTGTTGAATTCACTGACAAACACGCAACACATACAAAGTGCAGGGAACACTATTTAAAATCTATCTTTTACACAGCAGATATTTGTTTTTTCCTCTGTTAAAATGTACATAATGTGCTGTGTGCAATGAGTGCTTGCAATATCATACATAATATTCTAGCCAAACTTTCATATGTAACGTTAGTTTTTGTGTTTCGACCGATCATTCTCTCCAGATATTTGATGTCATGTGTAGAAAATAACCTCTGGTATCTGGCCGTCCTCCACGGATGTACCATTGTTGTTGCCGGATGCATATGTGAATTGAAACACTACTTTACCGCTCGATACAGACTCGTGTGTGACCTTCCTCATGCCCTTAGTACCATAGTGGGAGTCTGGACCCTGTCAATGTAGAGAAAAACAAGGAGAAAATGTCCCGATGAACTTACAGACTCCACACAAAACAGTATTCCTCTTTGCTAACAGCCTTAAAAAGCAAGTAAACTTTCAGAAAATTTCAAAACATCTGTTTGAATATTAAGCAAAAGAACTAATGAAAATCATACATTCAAAGTAAATAATCTTTACTGACCAACTCTTGGCAGGTCAAGATGATGGCCAATCTTAGGAAAATTCATTAGCGTTAAACCAAATCCTCGTAAGTCCCAATTCTAGCAATTATTATTGTTATTTTATTTTATTTTATTATTATTATTATTATTATTTATTTCACAACAAAATACAAGAAGATACAAGGCAAATCGAAAAGAACTAAAAAACCTAAACAGAAACAACAAAGCAAGAAACGTACACCTAGCCCAAGAAACATTATAGCAAAGTACAAAAAAAGATGCTGACAGGAGGGCAGCAAGACCAGCATGGAGAACAGCAGTACTATTACCGTGGGAGAAAAATTTAAAATGAGTGTATACAGGGAACATGCAAGTACGAGAAGTCAATCTGGGGAAGGACACTAGAAAATTACCCAACAAAAGGACCAAACAATTCTATGTGGGTCAGAGACAACAAAAGTAAACAAAATTACTGTTGCTAATAAAGGTATTAAGGCTTGCGTTCTCCCACAACAAAGAAGTGCTCTGCTGGTCAAATACCACTTAAAACTACCAAGGACCTGTCAGAATTCTCTCCAAGTGGTTCGGCTGGCTAGTTCAATGTTGAAAAGCATCCCTATTTTAAATTTTTAAATGAGTTATGGAAAAATACAAAAGCTGACAGACCAGTGAAATGAAAAGCTAACTGGTCCTGCTGGTCAGTCCCTGTTTATATTTCAAATAATGACCAAAACATAAAAAATCCCGCAAGACGGGACTCACCTTTAAGGTTGCACTAGCAATGTAACTGATTGAGGGCTGTACTTCGATCGGCTCTTTGAACATGACCCTGAAGGTCGACTCAGAACCATCACAGCTGAATCCGGTATCATTCTGCCCGAGAATGACATCTGTGTCTCCATGGATTATCTGTGAAGTGAAACAGTGGATGGTCAATCACTCAATCCCTTGATGTCACACACATCATCATTTTATACAACAGTTTACTGACTATTTTTAGATTGTTGTTTTCATCTGAAATTTAAGATTTAAACACATCCGATGTTAGGGCACAAATCGGGAAATAACTTCAGATTTGGGGGCAAATTCCCGATTAAAATCAGAAGTTTCATCTTTGATGGATAAACATGTATTTTTATGTTGGTATTTTGTCTACCATGCCTCTGATTATGATCTGCTTTGATTCAAAATCAAAGCCTTAATACATGTAAGTAAGGTATCTTCTCTATTTACCTTTTTGAACTTTAAAGTAAAGAACATACTTTACATGTGTTTATCAGACGTGTCATTGGCACTTCAGCTGATAACTTACTATATGTGAGGCTTGTGAGTACTTAATATCATGTATCCTACAGGTGAGGGATTTATTTACTTATGAATCACATGAAAGAAAACCTTGAGATAAGCAGCAAGGCTTGATTTGAATTTTGTCCATCAATATAACAGTTTGGGCAGCAATGAATTTTGGACTTTGTATAGACTGTGCAAGTCTCGCTCATATACACTGTATGAACATTGGGACTCATTAAAGTGAACAAGCTTGTTTCCTTCACGCCTTAAAGCAATGTACGTAGAACCAAATTGGGCCCAAAAATGTTTGAATTTGTGTGAGACTTGCATGGTCTATTGAGAAAGAAGCAAAAGGAAAATCAGAGTGCATTCAGATTGATGATGTCTTGCTGAAAAGTGCTCTCTTTTAAGATATAAAAAACAAAAATATCAACAAAATCTTAGCCAAGTCTCCTTCTGAATTCATTTCAGAAGAACTTAGACTAAAAATAATACAAAGAGTAATAACATTAAACAGATCATTGCTGGAACATGAATCAATATCCCTGATTGAACAACGACAACATTGGATGTCAAAATGAATTTGGAACTAAAGAACTTTACCTGAATATTGACTGCATAATCTGCCGGGCCGTGAATGGAGCCGTACAAACCGAACCCAACCACAAAAATACGTCTGTTTACCTGAAATCTAAATGGTGGATAAGGAAATGAGATTTTTCCATTAATACATTGAGCTTTAATTGACTGCCCAAACAAGTTTCACTTATATTTTCATCCTGTCCCTCACACACACAAAAATGATCACAGGCCTAAAAATGACAAGTCTAAAAAATGACAAATGAAAAAATCTGCAATAACATTTTTTTAACAAAAATAAAAAAGTACACAATTTGACAGATTGATATTTGAAGATTAACTAAGCAAACAAAATACACATAAAGCAGAGGCAGTAACATAAATTTTCCATTTTCATCGACAAACTACATGGTCAGCCCTGGGTGTTATGCACAGTTGGTTGAATGTCTAACAAAGCTTGCTGCCTTAAACCAGTGACTTCCGCCACTGACCATTGGGGTCTTGTCTTCCGTGCGCAGTATGGTAACGACCCTGGCTAGC
>CM021533.1:1879843-1893113 GCA_010994315.2 Pisaster ochraceus
ACAAGTTTCTTCTCATTTGTCTCCTTATCTGCCAAGTAACCATCAAATGTCATGTCTCCAGTGATTCGCAGCAACATTAATCCTGCTTCACCTGTAAGTAGGAAAAAACAGAGAGAGAGAGTTTGAATAAAAAGGTAACAATCACATTTAATTACATGAATCAATATTTGCTCCTATACCCTGATATCTTACAGTTGTTATACCTTCCAGCCTATCATGAGTTTCTACTGTCTGTACATCTGTTATTATTAGGAAACCCCGTGGATCGTGTACTGTCTCCACACATGAAGACATCTTGAATATTTTCTTCTTGTAGCCCTTACCAAGAGTGGCTTTAAGCCTTGTTTGAGGAGAATTGCTTAAAAAATTAAAACAATCACTTAAACTTGGACAAGGCTGAACTCTTATAAGGCTTATCGGAAGCTAGTTGGTCTTAAAAGTACCTGATGGTGCGATGAGGCAGTGACCGTCTACGCCCCGAAGTGGTTGAGACGTATGCAAATCGCACTCGACTAAGACGATAATGTCCATTAATGCCTTCATAAAGATTTGACAAAGTACATCCAAGTTACAAGACAAAAACATTCAACGTTACAGCTTGTTGCAAAGGATTTAAAAGCATTAGTTGGTTTATGTGGATTACATGACACGGGAAGTTTGAACTTTCCGGAATAGAAAAAGTTTGAAAGAATTACTTTTAAAACCCAAATGGACACTTACAGCTTGTTTTATAGTATTAGGATTTGACTTCACTGCACTTGTATTTTCATAAAGGGTGCTCTAAGAAGTTTTTATGGTCAGTACTTTTTAAATATTGCCAAAGGTATGCCCTCCCTTTAATCAAAGTGTGATAGTTCAAAATACTATAGACAGAGATTAGCGGACAGGTACAGAGGAAGCTTTCCATTTTTTTACCAATACTGTATAAGAACTTAAATACCTTTGTATAATTGTTGTAAATTTCTTTGAATATACCTTTAAAATGCCTCGGTATCTTCCTACAGTGCCTTCTTTTCCATCCTTATTTATTGTTGTGTATGTTCCTTCAGTGGCAGAATAGAACTCAGCTATATGAGGAAGGTTGAAGCGACGTTTGAATTCTCCCCATACGTCAGCACTCAGACCATTGCCAATTAAATAGCGGATCCTGTGACTGTACTTCCCATCATCTTCGCGCTGTAAAACAAAAACGTTTCTCCTTCAATTGTGAAAGATTGGTTTCAAAAACCACCCATGTGTAATTGTGCCACTTGTTGGTTCTTTGATAAGGTTATCTTTTTAATTACCGTACCCTTGGTTGTGCCAGGAGGTAGCGGCATATTTCTCCGATGTATTGAATCACAGTGACTCGATATTTTCGGACGTCATCCCAGAATCGACGGACCGAGAAGTTGCTTAGGACAATTGTACCACCTGATGAAGAAAGGAATGGCTTGTCGTAATTAATTAAGCTGACAATTACAACTTATTAATCAGCTGATGGGATGAACACAGGCTTTTCAGCAATTCTACATAAGGCAATTGGGTTAAACGATAGAAAGTCGGTTGGTCAGCATAAGACTTCTTTTAGGCAAATAAGATTTTCAGCGAATACAAAATCAAGCTGTGTCAGGTAAAACTTTGCCTTTCCTTTAGGTTTTTAGATAAAATATTACGGTTGGTGACAACTTTTAATACATGAAAACACCTTCATTCAACACTGGATCCCATTACCTATGTCAATCTGCAGAAAATATAAAGAGGGGCAAATTTCAGGGCAAATTTCAGTTTTGTGATCCTATCATTTTCAAAAAGATAGTGTCCCTAATATGACGATGACGACAAAATTACAAGTCTCTAAACCTAACGTTAAAATGGTGTGAAATGCCACTGTGTTTAATACTCTTCAGGTGCATATTTTGTCACAATCCCAAAACGGTTTTGGAAAGGTCTTCAAAAATTCTTTTCTGAATTTGGAAAACAGGATTGAATTTAATATTTTGACTGGCACAACAAAAATCCTCTCAGGAATGATACAGACCAAATTGTTTTTGATGCTCAATGACTTCACATTTCCAATTTCGCTCATGAAAGAGTATAAAATAAATGACATTTTAAACCTTTTTTAACGTGAGGTTAGCGACTTGCAATTTGTCCCCACTTTCATGAAGACTCTAGGCTATTGGGAATTGAGTGCATCACAAAACTGACGCTAAACTTGGAGCACATCTTTAGGTATTCCCTTACCAACTCGCACAACATTACAAAGACCAAGAACGAAGGCAGAGCTATGGTACAAAGGCAATGGCGCATAAACGACGTCATGTCCACATAGTTCCAGCGCTGCTTGTATAAAAGATCCTCCCATCTGGCGAAAGTATGGTATCCTGACTGCCTTGGGAAGACCTGTAAAAGGAATGGAAAGATATAAGCCAATTGTATTAAATTTACTCAGTCAGTTTCCCTTGCGGTTTATAACTTGTTATATAAAAACAAAAGCTTAGAAAGAGAAAAAAAGGCTATACTCGATATAAAGATTGGTGTTACCATCACAGGTTGTTCTGTATCTAGATGTGAATAGTACTTTATCATGCCAAATCTGTAAGACGAAATCATGCTATGGGAGTCCCTGGATCTCATGTGGATGGAGTTGCGGTTCGAAGCACTCTACATATATTTCTTGATTTAGACGCCATCTTTACGGCCAACTTGTGTTTTGGCTTTGAGTCGAGTCAGGAGTTCAAACATTTCTTCCCAACCAGTTATGCAGAAGTCTTTGATAAAACTCCTATGTGACGCAAGTGTTTTTACTCGTTATAACGCAATGACCCTTAGCTCCGGCTTAGCCGAGCTCTGGCAGTTATCATTGAAAACGTGCGCTCTCGATACCGGGGCTTCGAACAGGCGGACGGAGCCTGCCGCGGTTTCGAAAGAAAATTTATTTGCTCGTAAAGATGACCGGCTTTACTGTGTGACGTCAAGTCTGCCTGAGTGACAACTCTTTGTAAAGGTAAATTTATCTGGTTAACAAAAAATTACAACATTATAGTATATTAGATGTTACTTTGACAATGTTAATTCAACTTTTTTATATTGTAAAATCTAACTTTTATAGAGTTGTCATTCACCACACTCCTCAAAGCCAGAATTCAACACTATAGTTTTAAGAGTGTATATAGGAAAGTACTATCAATGTGGGTCAACAAATACGTGCGATTTAGCGTCCGCTCTTGACCTGAAGTAACGGTCAAACTGATGTCATCTCTGTGCAAACATTTGAGCAGGCTCAAAGATCATCAAACTTTTTTGTTGCAGAAGATTTGATAAAATGGTATTGTAGTTCTTGCGACATAGGCCTACATTTTGACAATCTCAACTTATGGGGAAGAAGAAGATGGAAAAAGAATTCCCAGAACAGATGTTCGTTCTCATATTGCAGAAAAAAACAAAAAGAGCCTTTTACCTGTTGTTCCTGAGGTAAACATGTACAGTGCGTCAACATCATTTGGCACTTCATCTCGTACACTCCTTGGTATGGGGTCGCTACACTCATTCAAGGTGTCGACATAAACCATTCCAGAAGGAAGCTCTCCATCCAAGTTTTTCCCAAGGACCCAAACCTTTACCGCCAGTGCATCTAGTTCAGGCATGATGGCTTGTAAAACTTCAATTAAGCGTGAATCTAGAGCAGTAACAAAGTAACAATATTTTGTGTATAAAATGTATAATGCTTATAAAAGATTATGCATCAAATATATTTGAATAACTGAATTAGCACGCAACAACTTAATGCCTGTCATCAATATAAAAGCTTTGTCATCTAGATCGATACTCATCCATGATACAGAACAACAAATACAAAGATTCCGATGACAACCCAAACAAAACAGTTTAAAAACAATTTCTCCTTTAACTGTACAAAGAGTTGATTTTCCCTAAAAAATAAATTCTAAAGTTAATTCTTTTTAAAGGGCAACAGAACTAGTTTTTATCTTTCAAAAATTTGTATGTCTTAAAAAGTCACTAAGTATTCTTTAAGATAAGTACAATAAAGTATTCAAACTTGCACAGAGATGATGATTTGTATATACTTGATATATTTGATGTACTACACCCCTTGCTTGACTACTTTAGTAATACTGGTGGTAGTCTCTCTTCTCCGTCACTGACACCACTGAGGGGCAGATCGGCCTTCATGCTACAGTTTACTCCACTTACCTGCCCCGCAAGCAATCACCTTCACCTTGCAAGTTTTAATGCAATGTAGGAGAACATCTCCTCTGAGATTGTAGTTCAAGAGTGCAGTCGTCAGCCCAAGCTTGTTGAAAGCCAGCCATGACAGAACAAAGTTTGGCTCATTGAACATGAAGATCGCCACCGTGGCCTTGCTGTCTAGCGCACCGCTTCTCAATGCGAAACGGGCAAACTTGTTGGACTCTTCGTCCATTCCTCTGTATGTGTGGACTTCATCTTTATACAACACAAAAGCCTTGTCGGGGATTTCCCTTGCGTGTGAATCAAAGAAGTCGATTAGCTTGACGTTTTTCTTTTTCAATTCGGCTAAGACTGCCCATAATGCTCTTTGCCTCCGAATGGCTTTCAGATCTTCGAAAACTGTGGTCCCGTACATGATGCGTAGGGCAGCAGCAGCCAAGATGGGCAGGCCAGCCAAAGTTGCCGCAGCTGCACCGACAATTTTGAGCCCTGAACGATTACAAAATGGTCCGGGCATGTTACTGGATTCAAATCAAAGCTTATTACTTGCCGATTTATGTACCGTTATTGTATTCTGTGGTTAGTTCAGCACCGTTATTTTCACTCCAAATCGTGAATGAATTTTTAGACTTTGGTTGAAACTACCGTCTGTTTTGATGATGGAACTGAATGTTTACCTCATGCAATCAAGATGTAAGATAATTATTCACGATA
This sequence comes from Pisaster ochraceus, assembly GCA_010994315.2. Lineage (NCBI taxonomy): Eukaryota > Metazoa > Echinodermata > Asteroidea > Forcipulatida > Asteriidae > Pisaster > Pisaster ochraceus. Next base: position 1,884,752 of record CM021533.1, read on the forward strand.
TTAATACTGCGGTGATAATTTAATTACCATAAAGCAAGGACCTCTGATCTATGGTTATAAATAGAGCACTACAGATAGGCCCTCCTGTGAGCCACACGATTGAACTCGTCCCCGCAGACGCCCCCTCCGCAGCTAGCCTTGGTTGCATGGCCGTTGTCTGCGCACGGAGTCCGTATGGTTAATTTGTATGTATCCCTGTTGCCGATAGTCCACGCACAGAGAGTCCGCCCTGTGCAAACTAAAATATGACAGTCTTGCAATCAATCCAATGCAACATGCCCGCTAGACCTGCAACAAAAGGCCAGCAACATGTTTTGAATCTTTATCTGTCAATCTCTTTTCAACTTTTGACAGGTCAGTCTTTGAGAATTTTGCCTAATAAACCCCCAGAGAGTACCAACCGAAAATGTTTTTCCCATACCGGCCTCGCTGGCATTGTTTAAAGCCAACATTTCTCCTAAAACAGTTTAATCATAGAGCCTATAAAATAAAGCTTTAAAACGTATAACTTATTTGAACTTCCGGTTTGGACAAAACGCAAGGTCAAATCAGGTCACAGATTTAAAGAACTTTCAAACATCAAACGTATAGTTTGTGAAAATAGCTTTACCTAGTTCAGGATTTATATTTTTTGAATATTAATATTACGTTTAATATTGATGTTAATGAAGAATGATGACGTCATGATAAATTTGCAACAGTGGTGTCGACTATTAGTGCAGATCTAGCTATGTGTGAAGTTTGAAGGCTTTTGAGCTTGGGAAGCGTGTTTTTGTTATCGTGCAAGCTCACATTTATTATTTGTTATTCAAAGGTCATCATTGAGTGCCGAAGACGCAAAAAGGGAAACTGGATCGCTCTATCTATTGATGGAACGTGAAATACGCATGGGCGCCATTTTAAAAAGTGATATTTTGTTATAATTATCATTGTTATTGTTTGCACTGATCTATTGTTGCATCAAAACATAGCGTTCAGTGCACATAAAACATTTTAGTAGGAGTGCCTCATATTGCCGAGGTCTATACTCTTTTCTGTAGACGAAGTTTTCCGAAGTAATGCTAAATCAGGTTATGTGCACCTTGAATAAAGACTATACACCACATGGTCATGGTTGAGCGCATCTATACGTGCAAAGTAGGTTACCTTGGTCTTTTACTTAGATCATGGAGCTATAAAAGGATGCTTATTATCGCCCCTCCCCCACAACAAAAATGGCTATTTAATTACCTCCATGATATTGTATTTAATATTAAAATATATGGGATAAGAATCATGATCATACATGCTGTAATAAAAACATTACATGTCAAAGAGCAATTTAAAATTCTAGACACACGATCAAACTATCACCACAGCCCACGCCGCTCATTAGCTATACACCTTTCTATTGATGGTATACAAACCTGGCTGGTTATGGCATGGACGGCTGAATATTAGAGAAACATTCATTCGTGTTAAACAGATGTGTCCAAATTTAACATTTCTCATGCAAACTTTCAATAAAATAAACATCCCATGATTGGTTGCTTTGTTTCCGACAAATTCAATCCAATTTTAGAATATTTGTGTGTTAACATTGTCATAAACTGCGGCTATTTGCATTTATGGCATCCCATAGTTTTTCAACCTTGGTTTTCAAAAACTCGGGCTGTGACGTTGCAATAGAAAGGTCAGCAACAATTCAATTGAAGATAAAAGGCTTTACTCAGCTTATCATTTTTTTTATGATCATTATTCTCACGTTTCAGGCCGAGCATGTCATTGATTAACATTGTTGAAGTATAAACAGCAGAATGTCATATTTTGTAGTTGCTGCACGTTCGTTAGTTTCCAATTAAAAAGCTCTATTCACAAATGCCTTACTGTTGGCCCCTTTGGCTAGTTGCCAACATAATATATGTAGGCCTATATGTTTTATATTTAGGTGAAAAATCACAATTTGTGCCCCAAATCTTAAACTTGTTGACGTGAAAGTGAAACTAAATTAACCCCATTTACTTAACCCTAATTAGCTTTGTATAATTACAATGCTAATACTTTCTAGCCCGTGAAGATTTGTTATTATGCGCTTGCACGTGAATAACCTGTACAGGAATAATTAACAAACCGTGTTAAAATTTTGGCCCAATCAGTTGTACGAGTCAGGAGAAAATAGTGGGGTAAAATGCACAATTATCCGCATGCAAGCACATCGTCCTTAATTAGCTATTACAACTTTTTAAAAAGGTTTTCCAGATACATTTATCTCGAACATGACTTCATTTCAGAGGGAAACAGCCCCTCCCCCCACCCACCACCATCAAAAAATGAAGTGGTATGAACTTCATAATCAGTCAGCTTTCAAACTAAAATTAATCAAATTATGTTTTTTATCTTTTGTATGTTGTGAAACAATAAATCAACTACTGCCAGAAAATGAAAATGAAAAAAAGTAATAATAAATAACCATGTATTTGGAAAAGGATCTCTTCTTTTAGGCCAGTGACTGATTCAGCCAACAAAATACCAACCATACTTATCTTTCTTTATTCTCTTTCTTAAAGTTCACATACAAATCGAACAGCAGATAATTGCTTTCTCCAATTCCAAAGTTTAAAAGATAAATAGTCAAAGTTTTCATACATTTATGGAGTTAACAATATTACTGCACCATTATTCTTATTAAATATTACCTTTGAACACACCACTGTCTGTGCCGGAACAAAATGTTCAACATTTTTCTAAATCGATCCATTTTCTTTCAAGTACTTGACATGAAACTTAAAACATAACAAAAACTCAATTTGTATTCAATTCTTAACACAGTATGACATTCCCCACAAAAACATCCATTTTAAAAACTTGTCAACTTAAAACTTGATACTGATTACACTGTTCTTCACAAGATAGAAACATTGATAGTCTGATATCTCATGCTGGCTCAACACTCTATAGTATAAATATAAAATGGGCTTTAAAAAAAATCATATATATTCTTCAAGTTGGTCCCATCTTCTTTTCATAACTGTACATAAGGCACAGTTGAAGTATTTTCAGCAGTGAATAAGAGGGCGCCCCCTCACAACAGTGCTGAATCTTCAACTTATCTTAGATCAAAATGTCACCATCAGTGACTCCAATCCATGCACCCAAGAAAACATGCCTTGCTCAAAAAGTGTCTAATTCTTAGTGTTTTTTGCATTTCATGTACTGATATATGATCAAGTATCAAAAGTGTTGTGTTTTAAAGGGACACATTGCCTTTGGATCTGTGGCGCTTGGGCTAAAAAAAAAAGCATTTGTTATGAAATGAATAAGATTGGAAAGATGTTTTAAAAGTAGAATATGATTATAATTTGTTTTTTACTCTTACACCGATGTGTATTAAGCACTGTATACTCAGTACTTAACATTTGATTCACACAAATATCCCTCAAAATTGTGTGGTTTTCCTTTGAATTTGTGAACTAACACGGTCTGCCATTTTGTAGAACCAAAATCTTGACTCCACAGAGTTATTTTTACAGCCCAAAGCCCCCAATCCCTTTGAGTGCATTACCCATACAAGATTTAAAATGGAGCCAGCATGGTTTGAACCAATAGACTCCTTGCATGAGCTACCGCAGCCGAGGTCAAACAATAGAAATGTGCTCACAGGCACGCGCCACTCGCAACTCTCAACCAATGATAAGTCTTCACTGACCTCAGTAAGGGCGCTTTTTGAAATTGTGATGTCATTACTCAAGGGTCTATCATTCCAGCCGAACAGCGCCATAGCCTGGAATTTAATCACTGCACCATCTTGGGAGTCAGTGTCCCTGTGTGTTATACAATGGTTATACAGTGCAGTGCACAATCTAGGTGAGTCAGCATTTACATGCTCAACGTAATTTTGAGGTGCAATTTGACTCCCAAAATGGGAAGTGTGGCAGACAATAGCCGGGTGTGACAATGGTACAAGGGATCAATAAAGTTGATGGAGTAAACTTTGTCTTAATACATATTTCAGCCTTCAATTTCATCACCTCTCTGAGAATGAGGCAAGCTTTTGCTGAATTATCAAAATTACGGGTGCATTATCTAAAACATATCGAACCCTACGTTCACAGGTGAATTAGGTTCAAAGATAAAAATCAACTTTGAATTAATATAAACATCTTTAAAGGTTTAACTGTTGCACTTTGCCGACTTCCAAGCTCAAATCACGCCCATTGTAACAATTGAATGAATTCACTCTTTTTCAAGGTCACCAGGTTACTGGCTCAAAACCTTTGGTAGAGACTGCAGCTGCGATTGCGATAACTACAACAACGATGCTCAAAGTGACCACTAACCATTTACTCTGAAGAAAAGACAAAGAACACTACAAGAGTTAGATTCCGTATCGGCTGCTTCTGTGCACAAAACTGTTTTATAGTGACACATGAGTTTGAGCAAGATTTGGTGAGAAAGACTTTTAAACCAATGTTTACACAGAATTTTGAAAAAATCCTAAAAAAGCTGGGTATTTTTGATTCAAAACACACACTGGAAGAGTTAACCGCAGATATCATTCAAATAACAAATAAAAGATAACGTTAAAATGTCTACAAACAACCTGCAAGGTAATACCCATGATTTTTCAAAACTGTGGGGTGTTCTGGACCCAAACATTTGGGTCTTTGGAGCACACTGAATTGAAACAAGGTCTTCGGAATGTTTTCTACCTCTTGTTGTTTATCTTGGTTTTTTATAATCCCTACTGTGCAATCTGGAGCGTTCTATATAGTTTTCTCTTGATGTTTAAAAAAGAATGATACGCATACATTTATTTTTTTTTTAAATTGGCATATCGACTGAAATTTGCTTGTCGGCACAAAATTAGCGTGTATCGGCCCGATACGCTAGCTTGTGCATGGGAAGAACCCTAAATTGCGTTCACTGAGGCTCGCTAAAAACAACCATTATATTGGACAGACATTGTTATAAAAGAAAGGACAACAAACTTACAATGGATTTCTTGGAGTTGACCTGCGTGACACTGGCCATGTCTCCTACCATGCGCTGGTAGAGCTGTCGCTCTGACTGCCGCTGTTTAGATTCTGAGCTAGTGAGGCGGGATAGCTCTTGATGTATGACCTGCAAGAACAGCAATGTCATTGAGTCTCAAATAGGCCAGTTACCTTATTGTGTACATATCATCGTGTGCCCGGGGGAAGGGCATAACGAAATTGTCACCCGGAAAAAAAGGCATCAGGCAAAATTGTGTTTCAAGAAAACCGGGCATGAAAGTTTGATCGGTTTTCTGCCATTCAAAAGTCATCATAGGAAGGTTACATTATGCAGGGGAATGAGAAAACTTGTCTGTTTTTGGGGTTATTCTAGCAACACAAGTGTAAAAGTAATGCCATTTTTTTGCTTTCGACCTTCTGTTACTGGGACAAAAAGTACTGATACTGAAAGAAGGTTGTTAAGTCTACAGCTCTTCTGCTCGTCTCCAGATGATATGATCTAGTAAGTAAGTGTGACATAAAAAAGTCATGGCCAGGGCTAAAATTTTGAGAACACATCCACAAGACGACAGGTCTTGTAGCTCAAAATATTCACTGGACCAGAATGAAGCAGGCTTGTGATCGTTTGTGCAATCACAAGCTAGTTAGATATACACGTCTAGCGTGAAGTGGGCCCAATTTCAAAAAGCTGCTTAAGCACAAAAAGTAGCTAAGCATAACAAAACGATGCTTGCCAGAAAAAGGTTACCAGCCAAACTACCATGTTACTTGTACAATTTGTGCCTGGTATCCTGCTCACTTCTGCTTAGCAGACAATTGTTAAGCAATATTTTCTGCTTAAGCAGCTCTATGAAATTGGACCCTGGTCTGGTATATCTGAGGAGCTTACTTTATTTGAAGGTTCCTTTGCTAATGCTTCTTTCATTATCTTTACAGCAGCTTCATATTCACCAAGACAAGCCAGCACCTGTGAAAATACAGAGATCTTACAATGACAACAATAGTGTAGTGTACAATAAGATGATTGCTATAGTTCCTGATGGACGACAATCTTTACGGCCAGCTTGAGTTTGAGCTTTGAGCTGAGTCAAACGTTCTAACTCTTCTCAACACCCAAGCGGTTCATGGACCAACCATGCAAGGTGTTTATAATGCTCTGGGTGTCGCATGTGATATTTACGCGTAACACCCAGTCGTGCGTAAACAAAAAATTACCATCATGGCCTGTAAAGATGGCCAACGCTACACTGTGTAACGTCAAGTCAGAGAAGCTGCTAGGGCTGAGAAAATGGCATAGAGCTTTACAGTGAAAAATGATCGAGGACACCACTCGAAGCTATCGATTATAAACCAAAAACCTACATAAGGGAACTGATTTCAATAGATTTCTCTGCATGAATTTTAAAGAAAATTGTACACTTGAACACAAGTGCTTCAGTGCTTCTTACCAAGTAAGTTTCCATGGCCATTCATTGTTGGAGTATTTACCAATCTATGACCCTACCTTTAACTCAAGTTAGAAAAAGCATTTTCAGACGTCTCAAAAGTTGCTCACAGCACATGTGGAAGTGAATAAAAGTTAGGCGTGTGGATTTATGGAGTAAGCTTGTTTCTCCGGATGTGATTCAGGGGTTGTAATAGATGGGGGATGACTAGGTTTCATACTTGATTGACATAGGCCTTACCTTTCCTTTTCTGAAGAGGGCTTTGACATTCTCAGAGTCCAGATCCAAGACATTGGTGCAGGACTTTAAGGCAGGATCAAAAGCATCGATCTGAACAATCAAGCAACACAACTTCTGAGTACGTCACCGTTTTAATGTCGGTTTTCCCCAGTCAATTTCACCAAAAACTCATTGAAATTGATAGGAAAGAGTATACTTTTGGTAATTGTCAAACACCAGTATCCTTCACTTTGTGTATCCCAACATATGCATAAAATAACAAGCCTGTGAAATAATTGGGCTCAATTGGTCATTGAAGTTGCATGAAAATAATGAAAGAAATAGAATTGTGTGCTTTGAGATGCCTGAGAAAGGAAACATCCTGTTATGTTGTGTCCTGTTAATGTTGGTTTTCCCAGTCAATTTCAACAAACATTCATTCAATGTAACACCTGGCTCATTCAATTCCTTTTTAAAACATGCATTTACTTAAAAACAATAATTTATTGACAAAGTTACACAGATTAAAAGGAAAGAAATGTACACTCAAATTAAACATCTACTTAACTACGAGAAAAGATACAAAGTTTTACATAGTCAAGTTATAAACCATGAGGGAATCTGACTGGGTAAATTTTAAATAATTTGTGGTTTAACAAAGAAAATTGACTAGAGCAGCATTGTAACCAATGACCTCCGGTTTATTAACGTGCCAGTGCTCTACCAACTGAGCTAGCCCTATGTTGGCAGTCTCCCTATTTTGTCAAAAGACCGCCAACATAGGACTAGATAGTTCAGTTGGTAGAGCGCCAACACGTTAAACCGAAGGTCATTGGTTCAAATCCTGCTCTAGTCAATTGGTCTTTGTTCAACCCCAAGTTTTACAATGAACGGGATAAACCTGCAGTGAACAAAAGCATCAGGTTTGATAACATCTCAGAAAAACTTCTCACGAAGGGAGTTTTTTGTTCGTCAAAGTATGCTGGAGGTTTATAAGCCGTCATAAAAAAAATTGTAATAATTTCTACCGATAAAGTACGCAAGTTTCTTAAGAGTCAATCTTACCTTAAGTTGGGCAGCTGCTAAATTATTGAAACACTTGATCTTCAGATCTGTTACAGCTCTCTTTGCAGCTTCATCGTCAGAAGCCTGTCGAGAAATATCTCAAATGTCATTCATTCATTCATGTTTATTAAAAAAACAAATGGCAGCACAAAGCTGAATTTTGTGTTGCTACAAGAGAAGAAAAAATAGTTTAATGTTGTAGATTAGAGATTTAAAAAAAAACACATCGAAATATGGGGGGGTACAGATAAACATGTAGATAAAATTACAAAATAGAAATATTAATTTGGTTAAACAGCAAAATGGCACTACAAAATAAATAAAATGCACAGAGTTTTGTAGGAACCCATCTATACTAAACATTAATAAATGCCCAGTTGCAGAAATTATATATTATTTTAAGTAAGACTTTATTACGCCTACAAAGTGAAAATTTCCACTTCAATTTAGCACTCTTTCAATGAACTATTCAAGTAAATTTAATGTTTGTTGTATTCAATGTTGGCAATATTGATAATATTCAAAAGTAAGCATTATATATAAATATTCGGTTTGAGGTAACACCATGTGTATATCTACTAGCTATGTAGATTTGTTCTCAGAGAACAGGTCTTGCTTTTTATTCTACTGCCGCGGAGTAGATTTGGAATCGGGAGACTA
>CM021533.1:1894113-1906642 GCA_010994315.2 Pisaster ochraceus
TTTCGACTAGCTTGCTCTAGTCATCGTCAGGAGACAGTGGAATGAAAATAAAGTTCAGTCGCACTTTGTATTCAAATTACTCTTTGTTTTTTTGCGAGTGCATCATGAACTATGCAGGAATATGAAGCAGTCTTCCAAATGAAAATTACTATCCCTTTAAACTGTTTAATCAAGTCGCGCCATCGTGTTGTAACAATGTTTTGCAAAAGCGTTCTTTTAAGTTAACTGTTGCACTTTTTGAAAACTCTGAAATCTTACCTTAGCATTCTCCAAAAGCTTCAGTGCCCTGAAAAAAGAAATATAAGACGGTTAAAAAGGGAGTTTAAAAAAGACAGAATGTAACGGGCCAATGTGTTTCGGTCCTTGGCAATTTTTGCTTGTGGGCGCGAGTACTCCACCTTACTAGGCATTCCTCGCTTACACAGCTAGTGCAGAAATTCAGCTCATGCCGTGTAAGCGAAGATTGGTAAGCGCAAGCGCAGAGCAGCGCCATGAATTTGGGCCCAGATTGGTCAATGGGAAACTCTGGGACACTAGGTGGTAGCAGACATATGGGTAATTTCCCATAGTTTAAACTGCTCTGAGCGTGTGCAAACAATGGATTTACTTGAGTGATCATCTGCCATCTGCCGTCTATGGAAATCTCCTATTTATAGCTCTTCTTTACAAATAAACGTTTGGTTTTTTTTAACAGTTGCCATGAGGTTCATACTCATACGAAGACATTTTGTCTTCTCTTTTAATATTTGTGTACAAATGTTGGTCAAGCAAATTCTTCACCAAAAGCCTGGGGCACTGACAGGTTTCATGCCAGGGTTAGTCAACAGTGGGTTTAATCACCCCTGAGGATGAGGTTGAGCAATGATACTTACATTGTGTATGAGTTGATGGCACCAGAATAATCTTTCCTGGAGTACAGTTCATTCCCTCGCTCCCTCTTCTTGTCTCTTCAATTAAACATCAACAGTAACGGTTGTTAGCTTTACTGGCACACATGTTCAATTGGGAAGGTTAGGGTAAATTGTTCGTGAAACTATCCTTTTTCATAGATTTGTAGTAAAAGCAATCATTTGTTACTAAGCACAGTGCCGACAAGGCCAAATGTTACTGAATCTGCAATCAGTGTAATGGTCAATGAGTGAGAATCATAGAATTACAACCAACAGACCCCATGCATATGACATCACAAGCCCAAGACAGTCATGCGCAGTGCGCAGAGTCATGCGCAGTGCGCGCGTACACATTTCCATCGTTTGACATCAAAGATGGCGGCAAATGCAATGGGTCTATACAACTATGGTAAAATGTACCAGATCGATCAAAGAGAAAGTTGACATTTTTCACACGGCCAAAAATAGATGCATGCATTAATTTCCTCAATAGAGACTTGCACAGATGGTGTAGTACTAGTGTTCTCTAAGCTCAATCTCTATAATGAGAAAATGGAATTTGCTGTTGCCAACTGATTACCAACCTAAAGAGCCTGTTGTAGAAATGCAAACTCTTGTGGTTAAACCAGCCCCTTCCCTCTAGCCCCGCCCCCTTGTCTCCTTCTGCATTGTTCATCCCTTACTTTTTCTGTGTGCTTTCTGCACTTTCTCTTTTCTTTTTCCCCCAACATGACTGCTTCAGTTACAACAGTACACCTGTTTATGTGTGTTGTATTCTCATTTGGCTAATGAGAAAGACTCTTAATGCTTGGGTCAAAGCATCAGGCCAATAACTATAATTTGCACTCAACTGCTATACTGGAAACATTTTTTTTTAAAAGCTATTCTTACGCCACTGAGCACAGTTCATCTCCACTCATCTCCTCTAGATCAGGGGCCTCTTCAACCTTCAACAGCTCAAGCTCATAAGTAACATCTGCATTAGGTGGGATGTCTGGCGTCCTGAAACACAGTGATAAAACAATCCAGACAAAGCAATGAATTGTTTCTCAGGTTTCTGAGGGTTGGTGGCTGTTCGGGAATGCTGCGGCCAGAGATGCGATTGGTACCCGCTGTCACCTCGCTAAATGTAGACGCATTTGAAGTTCTTGTGAAAAAACTGTGACAGAGTTTTGCTATTTTCTCAGTAAGCAGACACTGTTTTCAACTGAAACTTTTACATGTGACTTCTATTAAGTATTTCTTTACAATTTTGCCTATAAATCATTATTGCGTTGACAAATAAACAATCTATGACCCTCCCTCTAAACAATTAAACACATTTTAAAATGTATCAGAATTTTTTTTTTACTTTGACTCTTGACATTTCTGGTCCAGTAACCTTTTTTTATCTACAAGGCCAACGTTCTTTTGGATTTTTCCCCAAACAACATAAGAAGAGTCATAGTAATACGAACAGCACACTTTCTTTGTTACTGCAGAACACTGAGCCAGTGCAATTTGATATCACTTTCCCTGCACGGAGTTAAACTTCCTCTAAACAGCTCTTTGATTTGAAGAGACTATTACTACTCGTAAAACTTCCCTACCTTCCGTTTTCACCGTAAGCAAAGCGTGGAGTTGTCTTGAGGATGGCGACTTCACCAAGTTCCATCAGAGAAACACACAAATCCCATGCTACAAAGTAAGACAAATAAAACACAAGCATTTATTGAAGCAGCAGAGAAATGTCTGGCGTTTCGTGGTGGACTCACTGGTGTTTCTAATCAGCAGAGTGTGATTTCGAGTCCTGGTCTAGAATTTTGTGTCCTTAAGCAAGACACTAACCATGTATTCACCGTGTACTTCTGTTCAAGAGGAAAATAGGGTGTTAAAGTATTGGAACATTGGGGGGGGGGTGATACCCTCTGCCCCATATCAAACTTTTTTTTAGATTCAGTCTCAGTCTGCAGTCTCTGACTAGAAGGACTTGACCACAAATCCACATGTCAAATTCCGAGCAGAATAAATAATACCTACCACTCACTACATCTCCTTCTCCTAGAACAAAGTTGATGCTCTCATGGCAATCGACCTCTGACCCATCCTCCAAAGATCCTTTACTTCTCATGGTAACTAGTTCACCCCTCTGGGGTCGAGTGGCTGCCCCCTGACCCTCCTTCAACACTTTCTTCTTCAGCGCCCCATTACCGAGCACATCCATCCATTCTGGTTCCTCTGTTGAGCCTGCTACTTCACTAGTATTTACGGCAGATGTTGTCTTGTTTGTGTCTTCTGTTCTTCCAATTTCTTCACTGTTTGTCCCAATATTTTTGACCGGTGATGCATCTGCGTTGTTGGATGCTGCTTTTGGTTTTGAGTCTATCAGTTCAGGCATGTCACTGTCGTCATCATCATCATCTTGGTTTCCGTGATCATCATCAAAACCATTGAGGGCATCTTGTTTATTTTCATCACCATTACGATGGTCTTTTTTCTTTGAGTCAGTCACGCAGTCGTCTGCATCACCCCCTCCAAGCTGCAAGTCGAGTTTCTCTGCCTCCATCTTTGTGACAGGTTACCTAAATGTAAAAAACAAAACAAAAAAAAGGATGTTTTTGTCTGTGAACGGTTGCCAACAACACTTTTATCTGAAAGCATGCTACCATTTTGGAGAGTGTTTTATTGTGTAACGGTAATGTAGGTACACTCGATCAGTAAGATGAGCTTTCTTTTCCGCCGTACCGTACGTTTATTTTCCCTATTGCTTGAGAGCGTTCTGACAATAGCCTTTTATATTGCAAGTGAATTTTAGGTACGTTCATCCCCTTTGGACCAAATTTTTGTGCTCATTTGTCCTACCCATTTCATTTAGCACAAGAGTGAATCTTAACCCTACACTCTGCCCGAGAACCTTCCGGAAAACATTTGGAAGGCGTGTGTAGCTACATTATTTCCGTAATAATTTCAACTTCCAGGTAGTTCAGGCTAGCTCCAACCTCCGACTTTTACCAACACCATATACTGTATTATAGCCACTGCTGGCAGGTAAACTAATTTAATTAAATTTAGTTAATAATTTATTAGTAACTACAATTTTTAGTAAAAATAGTAATTCATGAATTGCAATTTGTTGATCAAAACGAAGGTTTATTTGGGTAATAAAGGCCGCAAAAAACATACTCACGCCAACATGCAGTCAGGATTCGACGAATTTTCTAGATCTGAGACTCTTACCGTTGCGTTGACTTTTACTGCTTTACTTTCTTTCAAATTCAGTTTACTTTTTTCTACAGTCGCTCCTGCGAAATAAACAAAGGTCGACAGAAAAGCGAAAAGCTCGGCGGTGTGCAGTTTTATAGCGCCCTCATGTGATCTCTATTTTAAATACAGGTAAAGCTCCATTTCTTTAAACACTTTTCACTGTTTCCAAGGAATTGTAAAGCAAATATGTTTCAAAAACAACATCAATAAGTATTAAATAAATTATGACGGTGTGTATTTCTTTCGGATTGAATCATTCTAACCGGAGTAATGTCTGTTATTAAAAGTGGGGGGGCGGACCAGACTGAACTACTCGGCACTAAATTTAGTGCCAGCACCAAGTTTGGTGCTGGCAAGAAATTTCAAAACTTCAAACTTCCAAAAACCTTCAAAAACCTTAATAATTAAATATTTATAGATGGGCTGAGCTAATTGGTACATTAATTTATTGGGGGAGCCTATGATTTGGGATATAATGAAGACATCTATGACAAAACAAATCTTTAGATTTTATGTTTTTACTTTGAAAACATTTCACATGATGAAAATGAGGTAGTTGCCTGTTTAATCTAGAACTTGTGTAGTAAATTCGCAAACGGGCAATTATGACAAAGGTTTTTAAAATTTGGTGCTAGCACCAAATTTCTCGCCAGCACCAAATTTGGTGCAGGCAAAAAGCTGGCATTATTATTCACAGTAAGTCACGTGAGGGCGGTGTTCAACACGGATAGGTGATTCATGTTTCGTTTACGTGTTCCGCCAGTCGTGTCTTTGCTCTATTGAAAATAAGTGTTTCTCGACTTTCTTCACTTATTTGTGTCGACAAAGTGTATCTACAAAATGTAAGTGTATCCCCTGTAGTAGTCAGTAGTATAACCTAAATGTGTGTGTTCTTAATTTGTTGTATTAATATTAAAAATTAAATTTTGGCATTGAATTGTAACCGCGCATATGTAAACATGGTAAACACTCATTCACAGTTTGCGATTTACAATTTAGCACTGACACTTTGACAGTGGCACATTTGACCTTGACAGTTTTGAGTAAAAACTTGGGACTTTATATATCCCTTAGGAAATCCCCGTGACTGGTGAGCCACAAATCAGAAAACTATCCAATGGAATGTAGCTCACAAGCAGAGTAAACTTGTTCTATGTATTGTATGTTAATTAATGTAGTAATTTTAATAAAATTATCATTTTATTTTATTTAAAAACCCCAAGGCAAAACGTTGGGGTTGATTCAAATGCAAGCATGTCTTAAAGTTTTACTGTTAATATTTAATAAGCGGGAGGCATTCCATTGAGTTGAGCTGTATGCACAGTGGTCAAACCCTAAACTTTAATACTTTGATTCTTTGAATGTTGTCAGCTCTTGAGGCATGCGTCAAATTAGACCCAATAACTTGCACGCTGTACTCAGTTAAAAAAAAATTGACATCTGTGGTCCTACAACGCAGACACGACCGCAGATGACAACATATCGAAAAAATTGTAGAGCACCCCAGTTACTGGGTGTAGCGCAAAATAAGGGGTGATATAAGATTTTTCTGACTGTAAAATTGTTTTTGAAAAATTATTTCAATATTGTACTAAAACTATCCCCACCCATTGTTTTTTTTTGCAGAAAGTCGCAATCTACATTTTGTTTTACTTGTTTCAATGGATGAACTTATGGAGCCATCCTACCTCCGACAAAGCAGTTGGAAACGTCCACATCTACAAACAGTACCTTTACTTGCATTTTTACTGTGTGTAGTTACAACAACTTGGGGGCAAGTATAAGAAATTTAGAAATTAATGGAACAGGCTCTGCTACAGACCTTTGATGTTGTGATACGATGGAGTCATGTGATAATCATTTGTCATTTGGTTGATTTCATATGATCTAACCTTCATTTTTTGTTGAATTTGTATCATAGATCTTGATATTGACAATGTTAAAATGCAACATTAATAATGGACATTCGTTGTGTGCCATTTCTGTCAGAAAGACATTCCTGGGGCATAAAAAAAAACTCTGCTAATGATTTCACTTGAAGCTTAAACTTAACAAGTGTGTTTTCAAGTTAGTTTTTAAGCTGGAGAGGGTATCTACCACTAGTCTGATGTTCAATGGTAGAGCATTTCAACGAGTTGGTCCAACATGTGAAAAAGAAGCTGAAACAGGATACCATCCAAAAATTTAAAGAGTTTACATTGTTGCAACTGGTTCCCAACTCATTTTCTGCTCAGCAAAAAAATTTATCAGCTTTATGAAATTGGGCCCTGATCACTTTGGACTTTTTTACTTTCTAACAGTAGCAAATAATATGCTAAGTAATATTATGTTCTACTTAAAACAGCTTTATGAAATTTGATTTCTAAAGAACACTTTGTGCCTTTTCATTGCAGAGATGAGTTAAATAATTTTGGCAGTGATAAAGGGTTGGCGGAAAAAGCATTGAATGAAGCCATGGGTGAGGAGGACGTTGTTAAGTTATTAGATACTGACAACAAGTCGTCTGAAGAAGATGTGCTCTGCTGGAAGACACAAAGCTTTACGACTCAAGGCCCTTGCCAGGCCTGTGACAAAATCGCTATGGTACGTATGCAGTCTTGAGGTTTGTAAAGTCTGTTTTTACCTGTGGGGAAGGTTTCAAGACAGATCTTTGTACCCTGGAAGCACAGGCTTGACTTTACCAACCATTGAGATTGATCTAACGATGAGTTTAGAGTTGAATCTATCTTGAAGGACGGGTCAAAGATTGTTTTTTTTTTTTCACCGTTTTGCTGATTTATAGACAGAGTGTTTACTTGCAGAGAAAACAGCAAAAAAAATTTGCATTGTATTTTCACAAGAATGTAAAATTCAACCACGTTTAGCAAGGTGACAGTGGGTACCAGCGGCATCTCTGACCGCAGTATTCACGAACGGACACCAGCCCTTAGAACTTTGAGAAACGATTAATGCGTGAATTGTTTCTCACATTCAAGTGTGTCTGGGCGAAAACAAAAATAAGCATCCTCATTCCAAGTTTTAATATTGTTTCAATGTTAATTTTATCAAATTATTTGTATTACAAAAGAAATTGAAATTGATTTTACAGCAAATTGCTATGGGTATTTTAATTTTCAAGAAATTGGTATAAATTTTACTTTAAAAAGATTTGATTTCATAACCAAAAACTTATTTCAAGTTTTGTTCTCGTTTGCAACAGTCTATTAACATCTGTAATCCTTTGATGGATTTAATATTTGATCACTAAGTTTGTTTTACAATCCTGCTACTAATGTCAATCTGTATCTTATTAACATTTTAATTTACCCACTATTAAATACATGTACTTTTCAAAGGTTTAATTTCATTACATTGGATTTATGTTTTGTATTTTTTCCCCTAGCAATATGCAAGTTACTGCTGTGGTGAAACTGGATACCGTCAACTTGTTCAGTGTCATGCATCTAATTTTAAAATTTATAAAAGGTACAGTATAAATGTTGTTTAGTTATTTAGTTGTTTATTATGTATTATTTTTGGGCTTACCATATGTCAGGGTTTACGGAAAAGTTACATTTTAGGATAAATATTCTTAGAGTATGCAGGTACATGGTTTAACAGCAGGATTTTACACTTCCAATTCACACAAATGACCAAGTACATGTATAGCCCATTGAATGGCTCATTTTAGTTGAATATGAGATTCCCCCTTATCTTTCCTTATTTACCCCTTTATTTGTTTCTTATCTCTTACAGTTGTCCCAAGACAAAGTGGGCATTGGAGAAGAGCTTCTGGACATTTGAAGGCATTATCCTAGCAATATGGATGGTGTCTTTCTTTGTTGTTTCCCTTCGGAGGCGGGCCTTGGATTGGGAGGCTCTTCAAAGAGTTAGAAAACAAATAGCCAACTCTGTCTGATAGACAATGAATGGAGAACAGTGTGGACTAAGAGATCCTAGAACATGAACTACAAGTTGCTGACTCAAATTGAAGGGGTGGATCCAGTGATCAGTTTACCTAGGATGCCGAGGGTTAATTGCTGGGCAGCCAATAATCAGTGTACCAACTCGGGCCTGGAGTTTCAGGAGAGGGCAAGGCCATTTTCATTTTCCACTGGAAAATCTATAAGTTTAAGGGAAACTTTTGAAGCGGGCGCCAAGGCCAAGACCAGGGGCAACAGAGGCCATGGCCTCCGTTTTAATTCCAGGCCTGCCATCTCAGTGTACAACCTGGCAAATAACAATAAAACTCAAGTAAGAAATTCTGCTTGAAAACAATGAATTTGAAAGGAGAACAGTTATTGGGCTAAGAGCCCCTGTAAGTTAAGCAAATTTGGGCATTTTTGCCCCAAAGTGATGGGATTGAAAGAACCCAGGAGGCCTTGCGGCCAGAAAAAAACTCCGTCTGAAGTTCCATCATTACCAGTTACAGAGTAACTTGGGTAGATCAAGAGAATTATTTGCTAGTGGTAGTGGAGAGAGTCGGGGTTAGCTACTTCGAATCCAGTCATATGTAGTGGATTAATTCCACTCCAAGAGAGTGTGGACCCCTCGGCCCCCTCTGCAAGTGGAAATGTCTTTCAGGCCCAACAAGTCTAAAAGCGCAGAAGACCCAATATGTCCCTGAAAACAACAGCGAATGCGTGAACTATACACTCGCTCAATTCAGTTATCTATTTTGCAAAAAAAATTTTCACAAAATAATTTTACGTGACTTAAAAAATAATTTTCTATGGTGATGCAATACAGTATTAACTGAACAGCATTGTAATGGCAACTTTATTGTGATGTGTGATGCTTAACTTTAGTGACAACTCCTTTTTTGATGTCAATTTGTAACACAAAAATACAAATATTCAAACAGAGAATAACTTTTTTTGATTTAATTGATATCAACCTGTCCTTAGTACTTATGGGGCTTTAAAAATTAATACAAAATTCCCACTCTTAAAAAAGAAATTTCAACCTGATTTTTTGGCACCCTAAAAAATAAATCGTGGATTAACTTTGGCTCCAATCTCACCCAAGCAGTCTGTGTTGTATTTATTTTTCCGAAGGACTTGTTGAGCACAAAGTATACAGTGCTTATCACACATCATAAAAGGTTTAAGCCAAAACAAGAACTTGTTACGGTAAAACTGCGTTTGTTTAGATGCATGGCTGTCAAATATTTTGTTTTTGGAAAACTCTTTTTAATATAAATTTAATGTACAACATTGTACATGTACATGTATTTTGTTTCACAAGTTCCAGATGGAACATTTTCTCAGGGTGAATCCACAACGGACTTTGACAACGAATTTCAATAACTATTTTATTACTTTAGAAGTTTAGAACCAAGTGTTAAAATACATGCAGGTCTGGAATTTCATCTTTTATTATAGAGCAAGGCCACTTCTTATCTCCCAAATGGCGCGCTCATAGGAAAATCAAAAAATCTATGGGAAGGTTTTTTTCTCCCAGAATAGGGCAACGGAGGCCATAGCCTTCATGGAGAAAAAGGTTTGTGGAGGCCCCACAAAAATACCCGTTCAAATCTCACCTATGAAAATGGTTCAACATCGGACTTTCTTGCCGTAAGCTGCCAGTGTTTTAATTTGAAGCTCAATGGCCGTTTTGAGATATGGTGGGCGCATTAAGAGGGCGCTATTTGGTTTTGGTAATTCTGTCTGTATATACACCCGAACCGAACAGTGGACTCCTACAGTGTCCACCATACGTCAACAAGGCTTATGGAGAAGTGTTTTTTTATGTAAATGTATAAAGTCTGTATTTTGACATAATTGTAATAAATTAATTTAAAGAGATCTTTGTATGTAAATATTACATTGTACATGTACAACATGTATAGTGTATATTGAACCCTAATAAAGGGGATCCAGTTTAATAAACAGCTGATTTTGACTTTCACGAAGGCATGTTTTTTTCGACAAACCAAAACAATTTGTGTTTGAATAGTGAAGAATGAACCAAGTCCACCATAGATGAACCAGTTTTCTTTGGTCACATGGTTGCTGGACGCCATTTTCGGTCCAAATGCAGCACAACCCAATGGGCAGATTAGTCCGGCACCTGGGCACTCTGTATTCGCCAATGCAAAAAGGTTTGTTTTTTTTACACAAAATGGCTTCATGTCGAAGTGTTTACAACATAAATTTATTTCATTTATTCTGGTTGTGAAGCCAAGGACTCGCAGAAAAGCAAACTTAATCACTGTACTACCCAAGAACCCAATGGAGAGAAGAAAATCAAGATTCAGTAATTGATGAATTGATGTGGGAGGAAAACTCATGTCATTTTTGCGCAAGTCAAGTCAAGTATCAAGTCATTTTCCCCCAAGTAAAGTCAAGTCGCAAGTCAATGAAACTGGGGACTCGAATCTGACCCGAGTCCAAGTCACAGACTCAAGTCAACAACAATGGTAATTGCCGCCAGTCAGTACCGGCCCGTGATACAAAAGGCAATGTAAAATGCAAGCAGAGCAACACTACACAAATGACCACAAAAAACAACCCTTGATCTTAGTTGATATTCTGTTTTTATTGATCAACCATTACCTGCTCAAGTTTTTTTCACTGAGAATGAACTGAAAGTTTTCTACAAGATATTCAATCATATTTCACCCCTTCCCAATTTGACGGGAACTTTTTCACCCCTGATGTAGCGTCCCTTGTCCATTTGATGATGATGATGCAATACTCGGTGGAGTACAGCTGATGCAAGATGACTTAGATTCTTGGACCAGGAGGACGGAAGCCTGGTGCTACAGGCTCAGTGACCTGCAGGTTCTGGATGGCGCCAAAGTCCTGAAAGAAAGCGATAAACAATAAATCATGGATGAGATTTGACAAATGTGAGAGGCTTGCAGGCCCGGGTTCCCCCTTATTCTACACCCAGAACATCCCCGATATTACAAATTCAGGAGGTTGTACTCAAAGCATCACTAGAACTACAGTTTTGTACACATTGTGTGGACTACTTCTTTCTCTCTTCGGTTACTGCTCTACTTCTTTCCAGATTTTGAGAAAATCCTGAAATCGGTTTATTTCCATAAAGAAGGTTATGCTCAGCAGAATTTAATTTTAAAAGATATGAGCAGGGGTGATTACTATAGACCTTTTTCACTGACATCACATTCCAGGCTCAAATTTTACACTGGAACACAGCCCTGAAGCCAGCAGTGTTAGTATCGCGCCAGTAAAACCATAACTGGACAATGCCAATGGTCTTGTGTTTTTCCAATTGAATAACAACACCTCACTCTGTGTAATATCATGTTCAAATATTGGCTTTGGGTCTGATAAAATACCTTTCAATTCTATTCTACAAAGTATACTTAACCCATAAAGACAAATGAGATCAATCTTCTCTTTACAGTCTTAGTCCTTGTTGCAATACTGGTCTTGTAAAAACAACTCTGGTCCAGTAATCATTTTGAGCAATAAGTCATGTGGTCTTGTGGGTTTTGCCCCGAGTTTGAGCTCTGACGTTTATAGAGCAACGCAGGAGATCTGCCATTTTGAATTACTACATTCTGGCATGCATCTTCTGCAAGGGACATTTGTACTGCTGTAGTGCTGTGTATAATGCATGCAAACACGTGGTGTGGTCCATAACGTGCAATAGTTAAAAAAATATAATAATATGCCACGAAAATTTTTGTGATAGTACAAGGTTGACAAAATATGAATGCCATGTGACCTATAATCATCCAATCACATGACAAGGATCTACTTTGATGTTATATAATTTCAAATGGTTGGAAAACTCACTGGAATTTTGTTTTACAAAAACTAGGAGGGTTAACGCTCTATAGATAGTTCCCAATTGATGCCACAGTGTAAGTCCGCCATCTTTACGGGCAAATTCGATAATTTTTAATAACGCACAACTGTGCGTTTTGAATTAATACTACATGCAACACATGCAAGTTTTTAAAAATTCCATGCACAATTGGTCTGTGAACCACTTGACTGTTTAGAAAATTATTACTCGACGTGCTGCGCAAAGGGAAAAAAGCCAAACTGCCCGTAAAGATGGCATCTACTTGGAACTATCTTACAGTCAAGTAAAACGTGAACTTACCAGGACTTTCAACATTTCCTTGGTGTCCGGGTCAACTTCGATGATGTCCTGCTCAATAGCAGAGACATCGGGGACGTAGTTATCTCTTCTTTCCCTCTCCTCCTCCTGAAGCTTGATTGAGATACCACGTACGGGACCCTGCTGGATGCGCTTCATCAGATGGGTCACAAAGCTGCAATCGTACAGGGAAATGATGGGTTCATTTATAAAGTCAAGGTTAGCATTAATGAGTCAAAAAGCTGAACAGTCAGTGAGGGGTCTATTCAAACAGTCAGATTTTTGTTTTTAATTACACATCCAGCAGCCCAATTAGTGCCAACTTGTAGTGGAAG
>CM021533.1:1950053-1961868 GCA_010994315.2 Pisaster ochraceus
CATTTAAACTCTGTCATGTCAGCGGCTGATTACAAAAATACATTGAACAAGTAAACACTCATCAACTCATGTTACATCCGCATGGCAAACTGCCAAACAAAATACATTTAACAAGTAAACACGCATAAACTCATGTTATATCCATACGCACGGCAAACTGCCAAAAAAAATACATTTAACACATGTAGACAATAATGTGCAGTTCCTCCACATAGATCTCGCCACACAGAATTAACATAAATTGTGCTTGATTTTACAACACTGGACATGCAACACGACAGTTTGCATTTCAACAACATTAATCAGGCCTACACCATTGGTGAATGATTGGATTTGTTCCGTGATTTATCATCAAACCCTTTTGGTATGTGTTTGTTTTTCATTTCTAGTTTACTTTGAATACGTTGAAAACTTAAATTCAAAAAAATGATGAGGTGCGAGTTAGTGTAAAATGTAATGTTCTTGAAAAAAAACCTTATCTTTTTCAATTTTTTTAAAATTATTTTAATATGTCATTTTATTGAGGGATACCAAAAATTTCAAGGGCCTTTTCCAAACCCAGGCTTAGGGCCCAGCTCCAACTCATCAATTTTGGAGCAGTGTGCATTGTGCATGGGGCTTCAACATCAAAGACAGCTTGGAGGCGGAGCCACAGGCCAAGCTGGGGCCTAGGTTTTGAAGAAAACAAACAAACAAAAAAACCAACAAACAGGTGTTGATACAATTTGTTTAATTACTGTACAAATCTTCCATTTCCACATCAAAATAAATTCAATTTGGAAGAAATGTTTGATTGTTTGTGTATTGGAAATGTTTTTGTACCCTAAATGTCTCATGCAGTGACTCCTCATGCAGCACCCTAATAAAGATGGAACTAATTATGGGTGATTTGGAAACCCAAATGGCAAGAATTTCAACTGAATAAGACAATCTCCAAGTCCAAGGCATAATGTATGTGAGAGGAAACTTGTTTCTGACGGCTGTGTTAAAAATGTCCTCTTGGGAGGAACTTTGTGGTGAGAAAAGTCTAAACAGACATGAAGAGGATTTTATGAAGCTCTATTGCTCATTTTGGCCCATGTAAAGGATAGATATATTCAAGAAACAATTCACCAACAGTGTACAAAGCCATGAACATTTGAGTTGAAAGAGTTTGAGTCTCTTTCTGGTTCAGTGACTCTGCCATCACGTATACCTTATCACTCCCCATAAATATTGCCACCAGCCCTGGTTGGACTGCAATGCGCTAGATTGTAAACAATGAAACGGACATATTAAAAAAGGTACAACTATGAATCCAATCAATCAATTTACAATTCAAGATTGTCACAATCAATCAATTTACAAATATCATCTATCATTGTCTATTGCATACACTACATGTATATAATTAAATAAGGCACACACAGATCCTTGTCATTTGATTGGTGGAACACTCCTCACATGTCACCCTTTGTTTTGCCATGAAAGCTGCGGCGACGCTCCAATATTAAATATATGAGTCCTATGAGGATAATTATTGGATGGGATATTTCCAAAATAATTGTTCCCGCTCATTCGTCTAAATGAGGCTAGGTCGTGTCACGGCAGACTAGGCTGGTGTCTACACAGAGTTGTCCACATTGTTTGGATGTTGTTTTTTGTACAGAAGTTTCGGAGTGTGGGATGGACGAGCCTCCATGTCTGTTTTGTGTTTATTGTAAACCGATTTCAAATGACAAGTATCTAAGAGTTACATGAAAAAATACATTTCGTTCGTGCATTGCCGCAGAGTATAATCATTCCATTTCAAATAGAATAGTCCAGATTTCACCTCGTGATTATATTCTGGGATAATGCACTCTAACTCATCCAATTTTTGTATAGAAGTAGTAAACAGTATTTTATGTTTAAACAGTTTGGTGCAAATGCCTTAGTGTGTAATGTAACAACCCCCCCCCCAAAAAAAAAAAAAAAACTTAACAAAACAAAACCCCCAAAACACAGAATTTCTGTTTTTCAACCCTTTCTTAAGTAACAAGAAAATCTGAGACTTTTACAGTCTCCTTCCACCATTCTTTCCCAAAAAATTGAAGGAAAGTTGTACTTATGACAACAACCTCTGCAATCTTGAAACCTCTTCAAGCAAATACCAGAAAAACTTAAACAAGTCTTCAAGAAAAAAGCGTTAATCACCTTTGAGAAATTACAAAAACTATGAGAAAAGACAAACAAAAATAAGGTTTGTATTGCTTACCGTTTCTCCAGGGCAGCATTTCCCCTGAGTCCGATATCCTTAGCCCAGTCAGCTACCTTCTTCTTGAAAGAGGAATTATTAGCCGCGATGGATTTCATTTTCTCTTGAATCTTTTCCCATACTCTTGGCACTCCTATGAAGCCCGTTGGTCTCACTTCCTTCAGTGTATTGACTAATGTACCCTATTGAACAAAACGTTTTTCTCATCAGAACAAATTTCTACCCAGAAGTTTGGTGACTGTCATTAAAAGTAGGACTTCATCACTCCACAATATGAAAAACCCAACAGAAACAAAAACCTCAAAAGCCATTCTTATGCATTTGTTACTCCACCCTAAACCATTCTTATCTGTAATATTGGCGTGTCCAGGTCTTGACACTTATGTCCTGACACCGTATCCATATCTGGTACTCGCAGCAGAACTTACCTTGAGGGCGTCAGGTTGCGCAAAATAAACCGCTCCACTGGTAACCAGAGGGATGTAAATGTCAAACAGCTGAGCAGCTACATGAGACAGCGGTAGATAGCTCACTACCGACTCACAGCCTTGACTCAGGTGGGCAGCTTTGGCACAGCTTTTTGCTTGCCACAAAAACTGTAAACGTATAAAACACACAATGAAAATCACAATACCAACTGGTTCACAATTGAGCTTATAACAGGCGTGACATTTGACAGATGGCTATAGAACTCTAGTCCAAGTTCCACCAAGGAAAATTCGTTAGGCCTTTTAAAAATATTATTATTAGCATTAAAATACACAGGACACATTATACAAGAACAATCAAAACATCAGACAAAAGTTTAAAAAAAAACACAGAAAAACAAACAGTGAAAACAAGTTAGAAACCATTAAATTAAAAACAAATATTAAAAAGCAATAATTAGTTTGGCAATCCAACAAGAATAATTAAACAAATTATAGATAGACTTTATAAATTATACATGTGTTTTATCACAAATTTCACAATCACTGCTCCATCTGTCACTTTATGTGTACAAAATATGTAACATTTGGACCATTTAATTCTTTTAAAACATATGGCATACCACCTAATAGTTTACTTTTAATACACAACTTGACTGGTACTCACCCCATCATGGCTAACCATGACCCCTTTGGGGTTACCAGTTGTTCCCGATGTGTAGATGAGCGTACAGCAATGATTGGCCGCCTGAGAGTTGATGATTTCATCCAGGTCAGCATCTGGAACGTCCTTACCGATTGCCATAAATTCCGACCACTGCAAAAAGATTCAGAAACATAAATAATGCATCAACTCTAACAGCAGATTTCAAATTTCATGTTAAACAGGAGCTGAAAGTTTTGGTGCATTTCATGCAGTTACTTGGTATAAGTTTCTAACAGCACTCTGCACCAACGCTACAAATTGAAGCCTAGTACCCAGACCTCAGACAAATTTCACTCACAAAGCGTGTGTACATGTCCAAGTTTAATATTTACTCGTGTGCACTGACTATACTTGTTTCTGCAAATTGGCATGTTGATGATGCGGTGATCGGTTATAGTGGTTGAATATCTGTCTGACAGCCAGGTATTTTGAGCAAAACTGCCGTCATTACTGCAGAGTGCTATTACATTAAACCTCCTACTTTCAAAACACTCAGCTGCACAAGTATAGATGCATTCACCACATGATACCATATTTCAGGCTGCATAGTGCATCTATCTATCCAAGGTTTGGAATTTAGGGTTGCTCAATAACCCCTGGAAAAAAAGAGAAATTTAGAACACGTGATTCCAGTACCCTTTGTCCACCTTTGTTACATGTAAACGAACTGTAACTTTGAGTTGCATGGCTGTGCAAGCCACACAATGGGATGTCCGGACGTGTTAACAAGACTGCCGTGGACATGGCCTGTACCAGTTTGTTAAAGTATGGTTACCAGACTTCCATTTGCATGTCTGGAAAGAGTTTTGCTCGTCTACATCTTCCAGAGTTTAAATGCTTAAACGTATCAAAATGTAAACCCTTGACATTTAATATGGTTTTAGTTTTGCCCTGTCTCCAATGCAATAACTTTGTTCACGCCATTTAGAAATAGTTACCAAATAAGGGGAACTGACTGGGTAAGTTGGTAAATAGTTTTGGGTTGAACAAAGAAATATTTACTAGAGCCGGACTTGAACTTGCAACCTTCGGATTAACGTGCCGGTGCTTTACCAACTGAGCTATCTAGCCCTATGTTGGTGGGCTCCTTATTTTGTCAATGTCTTTGTTCAGGGGTGTCAGTCAGAAGCCATTCAACCTGTAAGTGCCGTGTAGCCAGGGATCACACCTAAGTTTACGACACAACTGGGAAGGGGCAGCAGAGAGATCACCCTAAGGGGATGTGACTTCAGAGGGCGAGACTTAAAATAGTTACGATAGACTTACCGTGTATACATTATCTCTCTTCTCTTCGAGGGTGCCCGAGTATTGTACTACTGCCTTGAGGTGTGGAAGCTTGTCCCAAACTTTCAGAATCTTGTTCAGATGTGTCTTATTCTCCACCACGATGATGTTGGCTTGGCAATTATCTGCGACATACTGGCACGCCTCGGCAGAGTTTGTTGTGTAAATACCGGTTCCTAAACCACTGGATGTTACAAAGACATTTCATTTTATTTTCATCGCATTTCGTGACCCACTGGTTAAATGGGATGCGATCTACTGCAATAAGCAGTAAAAACAGTAAAAAGCCTTTACATAGAGAATTAAAAACAGAAATACAATTTAAAAACAAGAATTGCACTAATGTATGTAGAATAATAAACAGTTCAAGAAATAAACCACAAGGAAAGCTGACAGGGTAAATTTAGAAAAGAAACTAAAACTGAACAAAGAAAAATTGACTAGAGTCGAATTTGAACCAATGACCCCCAAATTAATGTGCAGGCACTCTACCAGCTAGTGAGCTATCTAGCCTTATGTTGGTGGTCTCCCTATTTTGTCAATATCTTTGTTCGGGGGTGCCAGTCAGAAGCCCTTCAACTGTTAGCTGCTGTGTTTAAGATACAGCCTAGGAAGGGGCAGCAAGGAGATCACCTTGAGGGAGTGCAAATTTTTTATTTCAAATATCAAGTGAAAGGAAAATATCAACCAAAAGGGGAACTGACCGAGTAATTTCAAAAACAATTGGCGGTTGTTCAACCCTTAGTTATAATAATACACAATATGAAAGTAAAATGCACATATGACGAGGAAACGACTATTATTGCACAAGTTGGATGTGACTTACAGTAATTAACAATTTACAAAGAAGAATAAAAAACATATAATCTAAAAATAAGATTTTAAAATGAAGAAGTGAAACAATACAAGGACAATATGGCTCTGTGTTAGTGTAGAGAACGAAGCATTCCACCAGCATTCAGGATCTCAAATACAACTTCAGTTTTCTCCCCAGGATTTTTCAAAACCGTGGAGCATTCTGGACCCAAATTTTTGAAGTTTAGCCGAAGCGAGCTGAATTGAAATAAGGTCCTCATAATGTTATTTGCTTGATATTTATCTTTGGAATTAAAAGCCCAACTGTGCAACCTGGGGCATTCTAAACGGTTTCTTTATAATTTTTGTGAGTTTGATAAGAAGTTTTTTTGTTTTGCCCATCAGCCACAATTCACACATAACGGCCTGATACCCTAGCTTGTGTATGGGAAGAACAGTGCACTTGCAGCACCATCTTCAAAAGCGTCAATGATGGCCCGTATTTCACAAATCTGACAGGCACATAAATCACCTCAGCGCATACAGGATTGTAGTTAAGTGTCTTGTGTGTATCGATTACCAACTTACCCAGCAAACATTGAGCCCATGGAGCAGATGAACCATTCTGGCGAGTTGAACCCAATTATACCAACCCCATGGTAACGTTCTAGTCCAAGCTGGCAGATGTAATGAAAATGATAAATGGATAATAAAATTGTTGATGTGCTTAGTACCAATCAAAATGACTTCTAATTGCAAAACACTGTCAACTGTCTGACATTTCAGTTAAAATGGTTAAAGGTACTGTACAGGATTAGTTTAAGGATAACAAACTGCTGCACAATTTGAGGCTTAAAAAGATAATTAAGTTCTTGGTTCATAGTCTGTTATTGGATGAACAAGCAGCAACTGTCTGGTATGCAAAGGACTTTAAAAGGTACACAGGAGTGGTATTACTTAAGGATAAAAAACATTATTTAGTTTTAGCCTGAAAGCTCACTGATTAAGAAGTTCATACTAGAACCATTTCCTTCTGTGAAGTATTTCCCTCTGAAATGAAGTCATACTCAAGAAAACTGTATCTGAATACCTAAACAAAAATAGCAACAGCTGATTTTGGTTGTTGACAACCTAAAATAAGGACAATGTGTTTACATGCTGAAAATCGTGCATGGTTTTTCACTATTTTCACCCGACTCACACAACGGATTAAGCCAAAATGTTCCCAGGTTTGTTATTTCATGTATATGGTTGATCACACAAGACGCGTACATTCTGCAACTTTTTTTTTCAGCTCTGCCAATCCTGTAAAAGACCTTTAATAAGACCTATTTAGACCCTGCGATTAAAATCGTTGGGAAAGTGAAAATTACTAAAAAAATATATGAAAGTAAAACAAAGTTAGCAAATCAACAATAAAGCCTGAGAATAAGACTCAGCCTCCGTTTCCTGTTACTTGTAAACAACTAAGAATGTTATCATTAAACCTATGTATTGGTCGTACAAACTCAGGCGTGATTGGCAAAAGGAGTTTCTAAAAAATAATCATCCTCATCCTCAGTTTTAATTTCCTTTCTATGTAAATTTAACAAATTGTTTGTACTATATACAAATTGAAATTGTATTTACAACAAAATGGCTCTAGGTATTTTTACTGTCAAGAATTTTGTATTCATAAATAGAACGTAAAAAGATTTGATTTCATAGAAAAATAGTCTTCGTTCAAGATGTTTTCTTGTTTTCGATACGCGCGAGACTCGCACAGTCTACGACTAAGAACGGTAAGGATAACCCTTGCTAGTAAGCACACTGTACTGTATATTACCTTAAGAAAGCCCTTGGCAGCACTGCGTACATCCTTGTAATAATCAGTGTAAGTCCATTTTATCCACTCCCCATTTCTCTTAGTAGCCAAGGCAGTAGCTTGTGGGTAACTTTTCACTGCTCTTGAGATTGCCGAATGCACAGTCTCTGTGGGTATATCTTTATTGGCGTCAGTGATCCGTGGTTTGACAGCACCACTGGCCTTAGAAGTCCACAGACTGTCTGCTGGGGCAAGCTCGTCTGAAAAAGACACAAAACCACTTTAATTAACCCCCTACATGCCCTACTTCCTACAACCTTTTTCCTACGGGTGACCAGTGTTCTCCTTTAACAGTGGTCGGCTGGCCAAATGCCAGTTAAAACATGAGGTCCAGTCATTATTGGTTTATGGTTTATGGTTCATTTAAAAACATTCAAACATTTGCAGTCCAACAACCGAATTGCATTTTGAACTACAGTTTTAAAAACATTAAAAGTACACAAACGGTCTGGCTGACTAGTTCAGTGTTGAAAACATCCCAACTTAATAGGAAATTAGGACTTGGTGAAAGGACAAGCTTACTTGTCCCCCTGGGTATTTTTGGATAGTCATTGACTGATGAGTTTAGGGACAAATCTTTGTGATCTTAATCCTCCAGTATCCTCCTCTACTATGTCACTCCATATCAAATAGTTTGGACTGAAATAAGATTGGAATGCCTAATCCCAGTGATAGGTAATTGTTATTTGGGTCTACAGCCCTCAGTACTGCTGAATCCTTCCTTTTTGCAATGAGGATACAGTATGGGAGGGTAACGAAGGAACAGATGAGAAACGTATTCTATTCTGATTTTTTTTTTAAACAACCCACCATAAGGATGTGAGGAATTTGTTGCACTTAAAAAAACCACTCTCAAAGAAAGTTTGGATGGGAGGGGTAGCAGGCATGGAACTTCAACTGTGAGAGGGCAAGGCCATTTTCATTTTGAAAGGGCACTTCCATTTGGAAAATCTTAAGTCTACGAGAAACTTTGGAAGGGGCACCAAGGCCAAGACCAGGGCAACAGAGGCCATGACATCCATGTCATTCCAGGCCCGGGGTGGGAGGACCTACAACGGAGAGAAGCACAAAGCGCTTTAGAATTTACCTTTTTTGTAAGATGTTTTCGGTAGGAGGGGTTTGATGTCTTCAAGGTCTGCAGCCGCGTCTGCGGCATTGTCCACTGCCTCTGCCATCGCTTCCTCTCCTGCAGGCGTATCTTGAGATTCCTCCTGGTTTCCGTCGGCGTTACTCACGTCACCGTTGTCGATGTTACTCACGTCACCGTTAGCACACACACTGTGCAGAGATCAATCAAGATTACACACAATCAGCAGGAATCAATTTCACAACGACAGCTCTTAATGATAATGCGGGTCATGCTGGCCGGGAATTTTACCTTCGAGAGGGCGAGGCCATTTTCATATTGCACAGGCCACTTGCATTTGGAAGTCTTGACAGTTTCTTTGAAACTTTGGAAGGGACACTAAAGCCAAAACTAACTTCCAAACCTTGGCTTGGGTTCCAGCTTGGGCTTTGCCATCAATTTAGGAGCAGTGTAAAGTTTGCACAGTGTTTCCAAAAACATCAAACGGAGCCCGGAGCCTTAGCCAAGGATTTGAAAAAGCACCACAAAAATTTGCTTCACACACGCCCCCACGCAGTCAAAAATACTGTGAATTAGCTTTTTTTATTCAATGGGCAAAACTTACTTCTTCTCTGGAGACAAGACGTCATCAGCATTGGGTAATGTGGCGTCCCCCGACACTACAGAGGAGTTGATTGTATCGTTAGGATCATAAGGTGCATCTGTATCTGCCATCATAAATGCTACTCCTGCAATGGGTCAACCAACAACACAAAAGTGTATTTCATATCATGTTTCTAATCAAATAAAAACCACAAGGGAAACTGACTGGGTAAATAAAAGACAGATTTGGGTTGAACAAAGAAAAAGTGAAAGTTGGCAGACAATATTGATCAAATTAGACTGGTAACAAGGGTTATGTAGACAGCTGTATTAATGATAACAATAATAATGGAGACTTATAATGCGCCATGTCTGTCACATAGTGACATTCCTGGTGCAAAGAACCCTTAATTAAAGGGCATCTGAGAACCATACAAATAAACAAATGTCAAACAACTTGTTGAAAGAGATGGGTTTTGAGTTTGTTCTTGAATGTGAGGTAGGAAATCTCCTTTCTCAGTTTGAAGGGGAGTGAGTTCCATAGGGAAGGACTGGACTGAGAGAAAGATTGGTTTCCCCAGGAGTGATGTGAGAGGGGTATTAAAGACAAAACCAAGTGTATTGCCAACTCAGGTTGCGTTTTACGGTCCGGTTTTGACCGGAGGTAAAGGTCAAACTGATGCAATCTACATGGTGTATGTGTAAGTTTAAGCACGCTTAAAGTTGTACAACTTGATGTAAAAAATGTGATCAAATGATTTGTAGCTGTTGAGATTTAAGTTTTTGAAATGATAAACTTCTGGTTTGTACCTAAAGACGAGGTCAAATTGGCATTTCGGATCTTTCCACTTGCATAATACCAACCCTATTTTATTTTACCAGCATTGGAAAGACCCAATCTTTCTCTTTCAAATTATGGTAAGCGTGGGAATGGATGTGAACATGGACAAAAGTACAGCTTTTTACCAAATGGCATTTGTGCTCTGGCTTGAGTGCTTTTGTGTGTTACCTTGGGCACCTAAAGTTGCCATTGGCACTCAAGCAGATCACAGTCGACTAAAGTCGCCATTGGGGCAGAAAGGGTTTAAGTAATTCAACACACGATGACATCATCATGCCTCACAAGAGCGCTTTCTTCTACTATTTATGGGCTTCGGCTAGTTTATGCTTCAACAATCGGAACAAATAAAAACAAAAAAACATACAAAAACAATAGGTTTTCAGACATTCAAACACCTAATTATCAGTACTTCTACGTAATTTATCGTACATTAAATCTTATGCTCCAAAACACACACTGCTCTATCTGGTGATAAAATAAATGACTGTGCAGGTACCTGTATGTGAAAATAATAAAAGTATAACAAAATTCAATGATGCATAATAGGTTTTATCAGTGTATCCGGTGGGGAACATGCAGGCGTGTATGTCTGCCTTTATAATCATCAACTGATAAACTACAATATGCCAGTTTGCATAATTGTACTAATGAAGAGAAAGCATCCATGTACACAGTAACACTGTACAGTTCTGTGCACAGTTGTGACACCATACACAACTGGGCAGCAGTGGTATCAAAATGGTTGGTCAATTTCCTGAAATATCTTATATACATGTAGAGTTGGAAGGGTTCTAATCACAAGTGCTTCCTGGGCATTTTTGCCTCCATCCGTGTGACCTTAATCCACCTCTTCTACGTCACTCCATACCAAAATGTTTGGACTCACTAAAGATATGATCGGAATGCTTGACCCAATGATTAAGCAATTTTTATTTGGGCCCAAGGCCTTACAGTCCTTTTGAATCCTTCATTTTGGCAGAGAGGATTGTAAGGATTTAGAAGTGTTAAAGGGTTAATGGGCTAAACCTGCAAATAAATGTCCCAATCATGGAAGATGTCCCAAATGACAACCCGACTTGTCTTACTGGTTTTTGTGAAGTGTCTAGATTCAATATTATCCAACTTTTCAATAACTTACAGAAAACCACCAGCTTGGGAAAATCTCCTCAAATTAGGTGGTCATTGTTTACCATGTTTACAGAAAACATTGAATGATCGTTCGTGGTCTTGTTATTGCGAATTTTTGGTACACGCAGGGTTTGAATTTGGGGTGGGGGGATCCACAAGACTGCAGGGCTTGTAGCTCAGAATTTTAATGAACAGAATGTATTTTTATAATGACCAGAACCAAAATGAGTTGACCAAGCACTAAGAGATCTCATTAAGTATACTTCAATACTCATAAGAATTTGAAAGATATTTATCAGATTCATGTCTTTTTCAAAAAAGATATTGTTATCGAGGTATTTTATTCAATTGAAAAACACAAGACCGCCGGGCTTGTCCGGTTGTGAGTTTACTGGCCTGATGCTACTGTAAAATCACTGGCCTTGGGCATGAGTTAATTTCGTACGCTGAACCTCCATAATGTGTACTTATTAGGGGAATGATTTTCTAAATACTCCAGAAGTTCGGTTTTTAGTTTCCAATTTAAATGTACATAAGCTCTCAATTTGAAAATCATTTATTTAATTTTAGTTTGTATTTATTTATTTATAGATTGTAGTTATCATCACCCAAGCATAATACCTTTGAACAACAAACTTCCGTTATTGTACCCTTAAGTTAATAATGCTTAATACCAAACTACACAGATTAACTTAAGAAGAGATACCACGTTAAAATCACTGGCCTCAGGTCTGCGGTCCTCTGGTCATGCATGTGTATGTGTTCGTGGACTGATTTTTCTAAATACTCAGGGCAACCTAGTTTCCAGTTTATAAAAACGTAAGCTCTCAACCTGAAAAAGTTGTCTACTTATTTCAATTTGTA
>CM021533.1:1973538-2004542 GCA_010994315.2 Pisaster ochraceus
AATGATCTGCCTCCTTTTTGAGAGTGTGACGTCATATGCAATGGGTCTATCGGCCAATGTTGACGCTAATGGCACATCAGGGGTGAGAGTCATCGCTGACAAGCAGATCTGAGACTAGGATCCACATTTTAGGAGGTATATTAAAATGATTGCATTTCCACCTTTTAGTAACCCCTGGAGTTTATATATAATTCAAAGACCTTATGGGGACAATTTTCCTCAGCACTAGAGCAGTAGGTCAGATAGAAGGATTTTCTTATTTCTGAAGAAAATACCATCTGATTTTCTTCATCATGCAGACATATAGAGTCTAATTTCATTTAAAAGTCTGAATTTTGTCATCACTGGCGCATAAACAATTGCCCCGTTCACGGGCCACTAATTCAATAAAACTATCTCAGCTCCCTGACGAGTGTGCAGCCTGTGCTGCCATTTTACTAGCACATTATTAAGATACTACATCAACCAGAAGAACCATATCTGCCCTCACGGAGTACCGAAACCGTTTATCTCTGGGTGAAAGGAATAGGGAGCTCAGGGAGCGGCATGCCCGGGATTCAAACCCAAACCCCGATCATTTAGCAGTCAGAACTTGAGTCGGTGCACCGTGGCGTCACCAGAGGAGGTACCCCTTGGTTCAATACATTAACAATTGATAGCCCCCTCCAAATTATGTCTTTGACCCCGTTTGCCTCCCCCAGTAAAAAATGTCTGCCTACGCCATTGAAATTTTGGCTGCTGGAAAAAAAGGAAAATTAACAATAATCACTATGAAGAATAATGCACACACAAAAGAAATTAACAATAACAAACTGAACAGAAAAAACAGGCATGGCTACCTGATGAGACCAATGGAGGGTCTGTGGTTTACAATCCATCTGTATGCTTGGTTGTCTTTCCAGCCGTCTTTAAGTGGATCTTGCCAAAGGAGAGTAACCTACAATGAAACAACAATAAAATAAAAACTAATTATAACTGAAAAACGTCTTGAAAAACGTCTACAAATAAAGTAACTAAAACAACAAAACAAAACATTAAGTAATGATAAACGTAATGACACTATGAAAAGTACCTGATTAGTCGTGTTCCCTGTGTGCCACAGTGCATTGCGCATCATCTCACCGGGGCCGGTCTCAGACTTAACAACCTGTTAGAGAACAAAAAGTATATAAATAAAGAAAAAAATATATAAAGTAAATATGGCAGAAAACTAAACATCTCCTATTTCAGATAAAACCATAAGTGATGTAAAGTTTTTCCTAGTGAAGATATTATATTGATACAATGTTGGATGCAGCACATTCTAAGTTTTCAAAGGTGCCCCTAAGTTAACCACTCCACGGTTAAAGCAAAGGCATGGGGACTAATTGAAGTGGTCCCCCAAAAATGTTCGAAATCGCGCGAGACTTGCACAGTCTATATAAACCCCGCACGCGTGCATGAGGGGACTGTTTTGGGGCATGTGACGTCATACTATGCAAAGGACCTATTGACTTTGTGTATATATTGTCCCACCTTGAGTTGAAAGCCGGGTTCAGCAACCGCCCTGAAGGGCGTGGCCTCCCAGTACGTCTGCAGACCTTGCTTCCACATCAGCGTGTAGAAGCTCGCCGAGTCCTGGTAGGCGAACACGAAGCCCGCGTAGTCGTCATCGGTGTTGGTATTCACGAAAAATGTCCCCTCGAAGTCGACACCGTCGAACGCTTGGTAGGAGACGGCCAGGCCGGGATCGCTGTTGATTGTCTGCATGATTTGCTTACCCTGAATTCGAGGAAGAATCGCGGTGTACATAATCGAAGAGGAAATAATACAAGAGGGCAACTCAAATCGCATCGAGAAGACTCTCCTGTTAAGATTTCATATAGCCCTACAGACATGCCTTTCGCATTATTATGTGCTGCACAGAGTTTAAGATACCAATTAAAAATGTTAATTGGTGAATTTCCAGGTAGCTCGTACATCAACGTTGGGCAGAATGTTTACTGTTTACATAAATAATTGCATTCTAGATGGGCTGCAACATAATATGGTAATACACCTACAGGTGAGTGTTCCATTTTTGAGAATGGTTCTCTGTTTAAACATTCCTTTTTGGAGTTGAAGTGAGTTCCCAGTTTTACAGTATCATGTACAATGTATTTACAGGTAAAGATATGCAGGCATGACCCTCGCAACCTTTCTTTCCAAGTGAAATGTATAGCAGTAAATGGGAGGAAACAGTGAGAAAACTTCACTGCCGCCTTTGGGACTTCAAGGATCTTAAAAGCTGAGTAATTTAAACAGGGGGGGACACATTACCTCATCAAAGACGACCCATTTCGGATCAACTTGGGATGTGCCTTCTGGATCCAGAACAATAGTCTGGAAGGATCTGAAGTCAGTACGCTGAATCTTTGCATCCTCTGGACACGAGTCATCCTCGTCTGGAACCCCATCTTGATCGAAATCCGTGCACGCATCTCCAATACCATTCTCTGAAACAAATGAAACATGGATAGCATGACTACACAATCTCGTTCCCAGTTGTGTACGATCTTGCCGCGCCTTGTTTTCCCTCAGAATGCCTTACGAGAGGTATCGGTACAGCCCACTGCCAATTCAATAATATAAAGCGCCACCAAGATTTTTCCTGTCGAAGATTTCTCAGATTCTCCAACAATATTTAATATATGATTTTGTTTGTTGCTTATGGGAATCTTAATAAGAATTAAAATTAATTTTAAAAGTAGTCGTTTAATATATTAACAATACTTACGGTTACTATCTGCTTGATCTGGATTGTAGATTAGGCGACAGTTGTCATCACCATCAAGTATATGGTCATTGTCATCATCATCATCGCATGCGTCACCTGTTCATAGAAACAACGATTACGTCAAACTAGTTTAAAGTGTGTGGGGGTTCAAAACTCTATGGTCCGAACCATGACGTTATCTGGCTCCTTATCCTTGAAATCAAGTAGTTAAAACTTGATGCAACAAGAGAATGTGAAGGTACACTATTTGTGCTAGTATGAAATTGGGTGGTTATAGCAATCAACGACTTGACTCCAAGTCTACTGGTTCTGCCATGGAAACGAGTCCTAGCGAAGCCACTAATATTTATTGTACAACGTTTGACATTACTGTGAGATGAATTTTAGTTTTGGTGTGGGTGGGGGAAAAGAGTTGTGCATTCCCAGAAAAAACCCACTCCGCCCTCTACTGTAACTGACTCGTTAAGCTAAGTTTAAGGAAGGTCGTGGCCTAACTTACCGAACCCATCTCTATCAGTGTCGAGCTGTGGGTTGTTTGCTATGTAGGGGCAGTTGTCCTCGTTATCCTGAATACCATCGCTGTCACTGTATCAACAGAAAACGAAAACAATCTGATCATTCTATGAGGTTGTTACCGGTGAGTGCTAGAACCCGTGCCCACCGAGTATCCACTACAACTATACTCATACAGTAGTCCCCAAAATGATGTAATTTGCAATGGAGTCTTCTAAGTAATGACCTCACAAAAACTGTCTGCCCCGTTGACGTTGTGAACATAAGATTGTCAAACTTGTTACTCCAAAAAGCGAACAGTGTCAATGAACTTTGTGAATTTTACTCACGTGTCGATGCCCGTATCGCACTCATCTCCCAGTAAGTCGTCGTCTTCATCACTCTGAAAAAAACCCATCATAATTTATTAGACACTGATCAACCAGAACGTTCTTCCAAAAGGTCTAGCATCGCGTCTTGGAAGTTTGTGCGGTAGTTCCGAAGTTGATTAGAACAACGTCTTCCAGCAAATACCAACATAGTTGAGTTCATCCACAGCACTACTCGAGTACTTACTTATTTATTTTGGTTGTGAAGCCAATGATTCTCAGAAAAGTGAATCACTATACTAGCCAAGAACCCCATGGAGAGAACACAAGGAAAGGAGTTTCAGTTTAAGATGTGGGAGGAAAACCCAAACATTCATGGATTTTGGAATAACCCAGTTTTCAAAACAAACCACACAACCCGCATGTGAAAATTTCAGCAA
Source organism: Pisaster ochraceus (assembly GCA_010994315.2). Lineage (NCBI taxonomy): Eukaryota > Metazoa > Echinodermata > Asteroidea > Forcipulatida > Asteriidae > Pisaster > Pisaster ochraceus. The sequence continues at coordinate 1,977,555 of CM021533.1, forward strand.
ATTAAATAATCAAGTATTAGTGAAAACAATGTTTGTCAGTGATTTTGTGTGCACGCTCAACTATGTACTTATCATGCGGCGATGTAAATACCCATTGGTTACTTTAAAGTTCTGCAAAATAATGATTTTAATAACGTTGACAATACTTCAGACGTGCAGGATTGGTACTGGTTTGTACTTTATAATCAGCGAACTTTTAGTTTCGATGGTTACCAATTTCGTACTCTGTATTTGCCAGCGTATTCTAGCCACGGGCAAAGGCTATGTAGCTAATTAATTGTATTTCAGATTGCTTTGAACAACCCCAATAACTCTTGTTTTGGAGGGGGTAATCTTTGTACCTGGGAAGGGTTAAAAATGTAGCGACAATTGTCACATTCATCTCCGAATCCATCGTCGTCGGTGTCCCATTGATACGGGTTCTGTTTGTATACACAGTTATCATCAGCATTTCGAATACCTGAGAAGAAAAAGAACAGAAAACACACAGTGAGTCCACACTCTTAAAACTCCCAGGTCAAAACTGACACGGACTCCGGGTCCCACAGGGCCTTATATTATACCCATTTCCGAGTCAGGCTGCTCGGAAAGTGGTTTTTAACTCGGATTCTTGGTGATTTTGCCCTATTTTCTGGGTTATTTTGACACAGATTCCGGGTTGCATTTACACAGAAATGGGTCGTGAACCACGGGACCCGAGTGTAACACAAAATGTGGTATTTAAACGCCGACCATAAAGAGGGGGACAATAATTTGCTGAAGATTGTATGTCATTGTAGCGTGGATTTAATACATTTTAGAAAGTACTCCCCTACACGTTCTACGCATCATTCTGTGGTCTTTGTACCGATACTTAGTTTAAACGCGACATGTTTCTCTGATTGTTCGAGAACTAAACTCTTACCAGGGTAGGGGGAAAAGGTGGTGTCACAGTACTGAGTATGCCAGTATATGACACGCGTAATGAGGCCATAATGCACAAGCGCTGTCTTAAAAATAAACCGCAATGCATCTTGGGAAACCGAGTACCGATAACAACTAAGTCGAGCTGCCAATATGGACGCCAGAATCCTTTTAGCGCCAAACTTGCGCACTGGGACATGCAATGGATTATCTGACGATGAAGGGTAACGTTTTATAATGTTGGCGCCATTTGCGTTGTATCGTTGTGTCTGGACAGCCACTTTTATCATAGCCCAGCCAGCAGTAACCTTTTCAAAGCCATTAGCCTACACTTGCATCTAATGATACACAGTTATTGAGGCAATGATTTTAACATACCTTTAATTTGAAACTTCGCATGGTGGGAATACAACATAGTGAGGTTTTCGTTACCATTGCAATAGTACACAATGAGTTGAGATGGTTCAGAAAAGAACCCGACGTTTGAACGGTATTCATGGAAACATTGATTGAAATCTGCCTTACCGTCGTTATCGATGTCTTCATCGCAAGCATCTCCCATACCATCTCTATCTGTATCAGTCTGGTCTGGATTGAAGACCCGTGGGCAGTTGTCGCATTTCGTACCGACGTCATCCATATCTTCAGTTTCTTCTTGCGTTGGGTTACCGACCAGCGGACAGTTATCCTAGACAAAAAAAAACAACAGCGTAAAATTCAGAAGTGGACAGATGAGGATGTCATCCACTCACCACATGTACCCCGTGAGAATCCGTCAAGATGCCCATTTAAGGATTCCCAATTCATCGTTAACGATGAGTTTGCTGAGGATGTATTGCAAAAGGTTGCAAGTTATTTGTTGTGAAATACAGTTTTCACCTGACTTTGTTTTTGATCCATATAAATACATATTGTCATTTGCCTGTGCAATAATTCACCATTGGCAAGCATCCATGACCGGCAAACAGCAATCAAACACAAATAAGCAAACAAACACCACAATAACAGCAATAAACCAAGCAAATACTTACTGGTAAGTTGAACACACCATCGCCATCTGCATCCAGATCGCAGATATCACCAATGCCATCCCCGTCCACGTCCTCTTGACCGCTGTTAGGAATCGCCACGCAGTTATCCTGTGATATTGAAAGATCAGTTACAAAATGGAGTCAAATAATTCCCTTTTCTAATAATCAACGTCACTCAATTTACGATTCTCATTTGTGTTCAAACCATGGAAGTTCCGCGATAAGTTATGCGTTTTACCTTAATTAAGCTAAACAAATTATTGCATTTTCTTCTTTAAGGGTTTATAGATGGCGGCAATAAAAATGTAAAAACGTGCATGCCCTGTCCATTTGCAGCACTTTGACGTATATGAGAACAACTAGCCGCAGGGAACTAGTCACGAGTCACAGTGTTGTACTACCAAAAGCAATTTAATGGTCTGTGATGCTTTGTGTAGTATTGTAAATCTGTTTGCGTGCATGCCCTCACGTACTTGCAACCTTTGAAATAATATTTCTATTTCGACGTGACCTTATTCACATTTATACGTCACCACAATACCGTTTCCAACCAAAATTTTCAGAGGTTTTTTAGGACGCCATTACTTCTCCCTTACATTCACTATTTCTGTCACTTGGTCCTAGTCTATGACTTTGGCAGTGGCTATAACTGAAGCCCTAAAAATGCCTGTTCTTAGTGTTATCACTGTAGCCAACAGCCAATAGCCGTAGCCAAAGTCGCTTGATTCGGACGAGGCCCTCACCTTCATGCAGTGTTTGTCCATACAAGGTTGCTTCACATCAGGGTACCCGTCTAGATCAGTGTCAACACCGCATACGAAACCACTTCCAGCCCATCCAACGTCACACTGTTACAAATTAACGCGAGCGGAAACAAAGAGATATCAATACAATATGAATCATAATCTACCTTCATCTTTGTTATGTCCTCTATATGTTACCGCATTTATATCTACTGAATCTCACAAGATTAAACGAAGCCAGACTATTTTGTGTCGTCCCAGCTTTGATTGGTTAAATTGAATTGATAAAAGCAATATGGCTGCACCATAGCAAAGATATACTGCAACCAAACATAAAATCAACGTTTAAAAATAAATTATTACTAAGAAAATGTCTTATTTATTAAATTTAAAAATTATAATTTTTGTGAAGTATTTTCAACCGCTACGGAATAAGGTAAATATTTCACGTAGTTTTAAATTTTCAGAGTATTTCTACTTATATTAGTGGGAAGAATTTGTACTTTGTAGTGTAAGACAGTTATTGATTGTTTAATTTATTTCGCAAAGTACAAGGAACATAGATATACAAATTAGAAAAAATGGTGAAAAAAAAAATAATAATAAAAGAAATTTGATTGCTGAGGATAGCACAACAATTCAAAGATTTATTTCCATTGCAGTTGTCTGAGTGAAAACAAAATGGGGCACAGTCAAAGCCATAAACGAAACAGTAAACTTGAAGGACTACAGCAAAAAACAAGCAAATACAGGACCGGACCAAACACCGGTGTATACACTGAAAACGAAGAGAAGCAACTTAAGGAATCAAGAATGATGTGACAATTCACCTCGCAGAAGTACTCCCCATCCCGCCTTATCATACACTCCGCGTGATCATGACAAGGGAACGATGCACCGTCCGGACATAACCGCTCTCTTTTACATCCGACCGTTTGGTTACCAACGTAACCCTCGAAGCAGTTGCCACAGAAGTACGATCCCTATAAGATAAATCAATTAAAGTCAGAAATCTTCAGGCTTGTTTAACCCGAACAAAGAATGAAGTTGGGTCAAATTTCATAGAGCTGATTAACAGAAATTATTGCCTAAACAGCATTAATAAGCAAGATACCAGTCACAGATGGTACATTTGACATGATACTTTGGCTGATAACCTTATTCCGGTAAGCATAATAATGTTACTTTTTGTGCTAAAGCAGCTCTATGAAACTGGGCCTAGGAAAAAGTATCCATTCGAAACATGACATGTTGGAGAAAATATGAGTTTAAATGTTATGTGATTCAAAGTTATAAACTGTGATAAAATCAATGATTTCACCCTTTTTGGTTGTAATTCTATATAAAAAAAGTGTTTTCAGACAAATTTTAAGGGTCCATTTGATTACTTACGTGAGTATTGACGCAACGGGAGTTCTCGACACACTGTCCGTTATTGATGTTACATTCATTGATGTCTCTGCAAAACTTAAGGGCGAAAAATAAAAGAGAAATTAGAAGAAATCTAATTGCAAGGAAAATTTTTTTCATAAAGTATAATCTGATATACTCTGATGACGTAATTTATTACATTGCGGCTGTGTAAAAATTCGTGCGTACACAATGACATAAACCGGAGGAGGAGCCAGACTATTTTTCATTCCTGCCTCGGTTTGGTAGCACTGATTTGAATAGAAGAAAAACAAAGCAAGATGGCCCAGTCCATCAGCCCATCAGCCTACCTGTCGTGCTCTGCGAGCTGCCTGCAAGCCAACACCCTCTATCTCAACGCCAAAAAAACCGTTGGGGCACTCCGTGCATCTGAATCCTGGTACGAGGTTGATACAAGTGGCGACTGGTGAGCAGGGGCTAGTCAACTCGCACTGAAAGACAGTAAAAAAAACGTCGAAAGCCGTCTTTAAACGCCCGTATTTGTTTTCCTAAAAGATGAAATGCTCCCCTCCCTCTTTCCCCTTCACCCATATATATTTATTTTAATAAATAAAATAAACAGTTGTTACGTGTACCTCATTGATATCGGTGCAGTGTGTGCCGTTGCCTTCGAAGCCAAGCGGGCACGGGCCGCAGGAGTAACCGGTAGGTGTGTCGGTACACTTGACGTTAGGGAAGCAGGGGTTGGAGTTGCACCTTTCGTACTTCGGAGGTTGAACTGATGGCATGAAACAATAAGATAGATCAAATTTTTCGAAAGTTTTAGTTGGAGATTGATTATGTGGTCATAATATAAATACATTGGAATTAGTGTCACAAGTATTTACTTATTTGTATGCAGTCGTTTCCCACACATGTTGTCCATAGCATTAGCTTTTTTCATGGGAATTATTTGCTTCGGCTTAACTTCAGACCAAACTTTGGCATGGGCATAAAGGCTGCGTACTGGTATGTTTGTAATTACGGTCAAAAAGTACTGCGTATAGAAAATGTACGCTGCGGACCTTTTCGAAACCCAGGCTTGTAAGCTTTGGCTTGGGCTTAGGCTCCGTCTGTTATTTGGAAGATATGCGCTTTCCTTACGGGGCTTCAATCAGGCGGACGGATCCAAAACCGAAACACAAAGCCCAAGCAGTGGGTTTCGAAGACGGTATACTATTGGATGTCTTACTTGGGTTAACAGTGTTGCACATGGCACAGTTTTGCATCACTCCACGAAGTCGTGTGATTTCTTTGGTCTTGAAAAATAAAAAGTATTAGTGGGAACACAAATTAAATTCAAATTGGGTGAACAATTAAAATGCTATTCTATTTAGTAGTAGGGCCATATAGATTGGTTTTGTCAACGTAATATTTATATATCGAGAACAATACAATCAAAGTCACCTGTGAAAGTTTCAGCTGAATGTAGTGTCTTTGTTGAGAAAACAGCAAAAAAAAACTAATACAGTATTTTCGCAAGAACGTAAAAGCCATCCACGTTTAGCGAGGTGACAACGGTATACTGGCCACAGTATTCGCGAACGGACTTCCTACCTCAGAAGCGGTTCATGCATGCATGAATCGTTTCTCAGGATCAAATGTTTTGAGGTGAAAAATTATCAAAGTCATATTACTTCGACGGGAATCTCTTTTTCCAAAATAGTTTGTATTATCAGTTTATTCCGTGCTTCTCAACAAGTAAGTTTAAAATGCTCATTAATTTTTTTGAGTTTTTACCATTATATTACCTTACCTTCAAGAATAAAATAAATGTGTTCCGGGACGATTCAAACCGCATTTTTAACGAAATATTTCTGTCTCGTAAGGACAACTATTTTTAAAGACGTACGAAAGCTTGGCATCTCCTTTTGCATTGTAAGTCCAGTTGTGATCAGTCATTGACTATGAAGTATAAATGCAAAGTCACATGAATGTAGCAAGACAAAATGACAAACACATGCTTAAATACCTGTTCGCTCAGTTCATTTTTTAACACGTAGATGGAGTCAACCAGAGAGTTCAAGGCGTCCATTAAAACTACGGAGTCCGAAACTGCCAACAAGAACAAAATATAACCTGCGTTTACTATGCGTGTTAAGATATTTGAGCAGAGTCTAAAACAGTGATGTAACTTTTTCAAAATATCCTGTTAAAGTATCTTGATTCTTGTGAAGTATTCGTGTTGACGTTCAATTTTGATTCATCGGCTATTTTCACAAAGAACACAAAACAAAATGTAGTTAATAGTGTGGTAAGCATCGCAGCCTACTCAGAGCCTACATTCCAGTCGATTATTTAAACTCTGAAAACTCCCAGGACAAAACTGACCGAATCCCGGGTCTCAGGGAGACTGGGGCCCGACCCATTTCTGGTTCAGACTGACCCAAAAACTGCGTCAGCCTGAGACCCCGGTACCGGATCAATTTTGAACCTGGAGGTTTTTTTTAAGTGTATTATCTCTCGATTTGTACACCTGACAAACATTTATTTATTAAAATATCTATAAGTAAATATGACTGATGAGTTTCTCTCAAGCAACAAAAACATTGGAAATCGTGGTTACACTTATTGTTTTAATGATAATCACAACTTTATCCATCCAGAACACTAACAGAATATTTCTTAGAGTATATTCTGGGTCATGAATGCTTACCAGTATTATCTCGCTCCCGTTCATCCAGCGGCTGGCATCCCATGGAGCCCAGAGCTTCACCAATTGAGGTTCCAAACAAGAACTTCACACCCTGGACCGAACCCTATAATTGGGACGTTAAAGTTGGGACACAGCGTTGGTTTTTGGAAGAGTATATTAATTCAAACCCTTCAATAAACACACCAATCAACGACCAACCTATGTAATTAATATTCAGCAGACTGCGTGGTCAACGTTTTCCAAGAATTTCTTTTTTAAGAACAACAAACAAACAAACAAACAAAAGCGAAAAACGTTCATGCTTTGTCAGTTTTTTAGTGAATGTTCGTATGTGCTTATTTTGGTTTGCGGAAAACGAACAAACAAGAAGTGAGAGCTGTTTGGTCTTCTCACAATTACCTTGCCTCTTAATTAACTCATGGTGAGTCTCAACCCAAAGCTAACCTCTAGATTTGAAACAGTTCACAATTTTTAAAAAGATCATTACAAATCATATAATCACGCCTTTAAGTCCAAACCATTATACCAGATACAAATTAGGCTTTGGAAAACCATCTCTTCTTATTATAGAAAAGATTAATAATGATTTGATGCGACGGAACAGATGCGCTTTGCCGTGTAATTGGTCATTGGATTTAGGAATGTTCTTGCAGTATGGCATATAAAAGCAAAGGGCAATCCCACATATAGCGTAGGCCCCTACTGCAATCTCTCAGTAACTCGTTTGTTTGTCGATAGACGCGATTCAAGCCGGGCTTTGCCTTACAGCTGATATTATCGTGATGGAAATTCAATTTACGTCTAGAAATGTTGACTTATTGAAGAAACTTGTGCTCCAAATTGCTTGGCCGTTCAATCTAAAACAGTCATAATAGGCTACCACTGTGTCAAGAACCCAGTCTTCTGTCAATCAGGTATGCATATTGATTCTTACCAGACCTAAAAGTGGGCCAGTCTATTTTCCCTGACAGCCTCAGTTTGGCTGCAATGATTTGAATGTGAGAACATCGAGCTGTCTGTACCGCAGAGGTTAGTTGCGAGGTAATACAAGCATTGTACACTATACAAACTTTCGGGTCAGATTTGACTCGGATCGGGGTCCCGTGCAGCGTGACCCATTTCTGAGTCAGTTTGACCCAGTATATGTGTCAAAATGACCAAGCGAAATGGGTCAGACTGACGCAGAATTCGAGTCAACATTCCATTTCTTAATCATTTTCCGGGTCAGACTGACGCAGAAATGGATCAGGCCCTCTAGAGGACAGAAGACATTCTGCAGTGCATTCGATAAGGAACGTTTCAGAAACATAAAAGACATTTTTTCTCGCCTCGATTATATCGTGGAAATAGATGTTTTTGATGTTTTGTTTTTGTTTCGTGGAGATTGCATAGAACTGGTTGCCTAACAAGGAAAGGGGGCAAATAAATCAAACGTACTTGCAGTGGCTTTGGTGATGTGATGAGACCGCTCTGTCCTACCGTCATCTTGGCCAAGTTCAGGGCCTTCTTGTTGAAAGTCTTCCCCAGCCGTCCGGTCAGAGTCTGCGGCTTACCAACCAAGTCACAGTCCACGTACAAAGACATCTCATTGTGGGGTTGTTTCAGGTTATGGAAGTGAAGAATGAAGGTGTGCCACTGACCGTCCGTCAACTTAACGCCAGGGAATTCCAATGTTCTACTGTCATCGCCAATCATATAGCTGAAGGACACTGAAAGGCAAAATGAATGAACAATTAATCTTCATGCTCATGGTTTTATACACTGCAAAAGCTTGGGTGTTAAAATTGACACCATCGGTGTTGCCACATATATATATACATATATACCATGCAAGAATAAAATGTTCCACATTGTATTAAAATAACACATTTCCGCAAAAAACAATTACATTGGTGTTATGCTAACACCTTATGGTGTCTATTGTGTGGCAAAACCGTGGTGTAAATTTTCGCCTCATTTCGCTCTTTTTTCTTCCACCTTTTTTCATTATAAGCAGTTTTTATTAATTATTCAAAGCTTGGGTCGTGTGTTCAGGTGTTTATTGAATACTACAGGCTGGTGTAGAATAGAGTAGATTCTTCCAAAAGGCAAATTACTATAGTCCCCAAGTGAATTGTTTGTCTTGTCGAAAACGTGACCACCTAAATTGAAAATAGCTTTAAACGTAAGGCATTTCCCACCATCCTCTCTGAATTTGTTTTTTAGTTCGCCATTTTTGAGGTATAACGACGTGGAAATGGAAAACTAAACGTTACAATCATCAAAGACGGCGAACGACAGCCACTCAGAGAGGATTATGGGATATGTGACGTCATATGCAATCCACCTATTGAAAACAAGAGGATTGAAAGCAAAGATTGCAGAGCGCCGAGGATGGGGAACTCCGGCTGTAATATGTGAAATGTGCACTGGACGCCATTTCAGCAATCAACTCTTTTGATGCAACACTCTAGATCATTGCAGACAAGGACCATCGCTCTCAATGAAAACCAAAACATTTGCTCACTGAAATGGCGCCCATGAGTATTTCACGTTCAAACAATAGAAATAGCTCCAGTTCCCCATCTTGCACCTTCGGCACTCTATAATCTTTGATTGGAAGAAATTGACTCTTCCAACAACAACAAAAGGGGAAAAAAAGGACCTTACCTTTGCCATTTGTGGTATCTCTTCCATCAAACAAAACCTGGAAGTACGGGTACCTGTTATTCAGTGAGTACACACCGGTCAGTACGCTCTGAACTCCAGGCGTTAACATCACTCTAGCTACCAGGAAAATCTCGTCCTGGGCTCGGATTTCCTTGGCAAACGTCCTCAGATGCACCTCGTCCGCAACGAGCGAGTTGTACTGCAAATGGCCGTCGAATTCGTAGGTGTCCCCGAAGAGAGTGGAGCCCCCGTCCACTATGGACACCCCGGGGATACGAAGTGTTTTGATTTGGAAGATCTCGAGAAGGTTCATATCTGTGCGAAGTAAATTGAGAAAAACAGATTAATTTGTGAATGATTTAAAAGTATTGTACGAGATTGGTAAGACTAAAAAACATCATTGTTGAATTTTAGTCTGAAAACTCACCGATTATGAATTTCATATTAGAACCATTTTTTGCTGACATATATTTCCATCTGAAATGAGGTCATATTCAGGAAGACTGTATCTGAAATCCTGAAAAAACGTAACAGCTGATTGTTACTGCCAAAATTTAAAATATTGTGCATGGTTTTTCGCTATTTTCTCCTGACTCACACAACGGATTAAGCCCAAATTTTCACAGGTGTATAATACCTTGTGAGTTATTTTGAAGAGAACTATGTGCAGACACGAAGACAAAATAAAACCCGGCAATGTTAAAAACAATAGTCTATAATAACCTCATTTGAAACCTTAACTCAACACTGCATAATCGCTGTTTCAGATCACTGTTGGAAAAGGATTTCGGTATCAAGCAGCAATCCCCCACGAATTTAAGTCTGAAGAGACACAACAGAATGACCAGCAGGTACCGCAGTATGTAGCCCACATCCACAAAACCCCGTGAAGGTAAGCTAAACAAACGCGGGCACCCGCTGCTCCCTCAAACTTTGTCTGGCCTCGTGCCACAAGTCAAGGAATCCGATTTGTATCTGCTCGTCTGAGTTTCTCCCAAGTTGCATTGTCCGTTTTCGCAGAACCCTGCAAGCGCACACTGCTCGAAACGTCACTAGCTTATAATTGGTTCTTTTGAGAACCACCACTTCTTATGGGTGTCATCTGCACCGCGCATCAACAATTGGTATATTTTACCCAAACCAAATCAACAAATGTTCCATAATAGTATATTCGAAAAGAAAGTGATGTTGGAGTAACATGAGCGAGCACTCTGGCGCGTCAGATCACGAGTTTTTGTAACACGTGCTCTGTGAGCCTTCCAACTATCATGTAGAAAAAGACATTCTCAAAACCGTCCGCATGGGTTGCCAACAATGTTTTGAGAGCTGATTTTTGTTCTGGCGATCCCTTAAAACTTCTACGTGCGTTTTCAGGCCGATTCCGAATTGGCGGCCACAGCTACGGCTACGACTGTTGCTAAGAGTGTTGCTTAGGAAGTCCTACACCTCAATGCGTGATGACGCAGAAATCCAGCCGTAGCCGTAGCTGTAACTATACCGATTCGGACACGACTCAAGTTGAGACGACCACCAAGAAAATGCTCCCTTTTCAAGAGCGACGAGATTTTATAGTTTGTGAAATCATTGTGCGGACATTCTTCGTCTCGGGCCCACTCTTTGTATAAGTGCTTCCTCGTGGTTCCTCTACCATTATCACTGACGACTGAGACTTCATATCAGAAAAAATGAGGTCGAGTCCCAGCCATGCCGGTCATGGTACCCGTGTCCTTGAACGAGACACCCAGACGTAATTTGCTTCTCTTCAGCCACAGGTGTGTAAATGGGGGACCTGTCAGGGTCGAGGGGCGGTGCCGTGAACCTACGATTGAACTCGGAGCGTCGTTTAATGGAAGGTTCCAGGCGCCACGGGGAGTCCAACAAGTCCATGGATGGTCGAAAATTTGCAGAGCTGGCTGCGTGTTATTTGTATAAATTACCGTAATTGTGTTCAACCGTGATATTTTTTCTAAATTGTAAATGACCGCCGGCTTCAAGAATCGTCGCGAGCGAGAAGACTCGGGATGTTGAAGCTATAAGTGTTAAATTGACACAACAAGCTGTGTTTGATGTTTGTTTGTTTGGGTTTTTTTTCTTCAAAAATATGGCTTCATTTCTGGCTCCTCTACTGGGGGTCCGAGCCAAAGGTGAACAATTTTAATAATTACTGAGGAGGGCCCAGAGCAGAGCTAAATACGGGGTTTCGAAAAGGCTCTATAGCCTCCGCTCAATCACTTTCTATCACAAGTAGAAAGGGAACTTTTCATTTAATGATTTGGTGACACCGTTTTTAAATTAGACTTCAACACAGTCGATCGGTGAAAAACTTGACATTTTCACTAACTCTTTATCCATCCATTGGCATCAAGGTCATATTCAGTTTTCACGCGTTTATCCAATAGATAGGGTCTTTATGAAAGTGGGAAAAAAATAAAGAAAAGAAAACATTTTCTAACCTAAGGTTAAAACGGTATAAAATGCCATTCAGTTTAATATCCTAAAACATTCAATGATGTCACATTTCAAATATCTACATACGCAATAGAAGATACAGCCGCCAGAGGATACAGAGGACAAGAAGACTAGTTCCCGATTCCTTTTTAAGTTTTTGCATTCTTTTCAACTTGAATGTGTGAAGAAGTTTCTGGTTCACCTTTCACCATAAGAAAAGGAACAGTACACTACTTAGTGCTTCAATTTTGAACTTTCCCATTGGTTTATAATTATAGGTGCAGCTCTTGTGAGCAGATAACCTGGTCACGCGTCACATGATATGTGGAATCGAATACGAAAGGTGAATATTGATCTAAAGTTATAGCTGCGCAGTCTAGCCATAACGATTTATCTAATATTGGTTATGAGATCCTGCAGCAGTGTACAGAGTTGACAACATGTGTTATTTCATCGATCACGGGAACAAGTCAGAGAAAATGAAGGTCTTGGCTATACTGACATTAAAAAAGATTATGGGTGTAAATCAAAACTTGGCGCAGCCAGCATAACAAAATAATGTCGTAGCAATGACTAGTAGTTAACATCTGTAAGGTTCTGTCTATAATGGTTCTAGTTTGCAGTTGTCCGCGAGAGATTGCATTGACCTATCTAAGTCTCCAAACTAATTAACTACCACAGTCTAGGCACTATTAACGATCTGTTTGAGGTCTGTTGACTTAATAATAAATAATTTATTAAGTTGAATGCCAATCTTCAGAAGGACTAATGCAGTGGTAATTATGGAAGTGCATGTAAACCTTTGCACTATGAATGATGTTCTGTATGATACCAACATACCAATAACTTTTAGGTCTTTTAACGTTTGTATTGTTTTGAATTAACTATATAAAAAGCTACATGTATTTCATCAGCATATCTGGTACAAACGAACTATTACTAAGTGGTACTACTTTCCACCGCGGATGGGGGTGTCTGTAGTGACGCATTGGTGTGTCTTTGGCGGTCGAGGGGTCCAGAAGAAAACTCTGTTTTATAACGGCCATGTCACACAGGGCAAATTTTCAGGCAACTTGGAGGCAACCAACTGCTCTGCGTGCACAAGGAACACTTTGGCAGCACAAAAGACATTCTTCTAGCTGTAACTCACTACCTCCAAGAATATAATGAGAAAACTGAAATGTGTTCTCAAAATTTAAAACTCAAAGTTGCTCTCCCAGGCAACAACAAGCAGGATACCAAGGGCCCAATTTCATAAAGCCTGTACTGCACCAAAACTTGCTAAGCACAGAAAAATACTGCGTAGCAGAAACAGGTAACCAGCCAAAATTCCACGAAGTTAACATTGTTGTGACTGGTGCCCAAGTCATGTTTTGCTTAGCAAAGGAAATTGTTAAGCAGGTTTCTCTGCTTAACAGCTTAATGAAATTGTCCCCATGTTGGAACAAGAACCAAAACAAAAAAATACACAGAAAAAATAGTAGGTTGGGGGAAAAACAATGTTGAAAATCAATAGAAAATAAACTATGTCACTTTATATTGTTTTAGAAAAGTATTTGTTTCTACTTTTTATATGTTTTCAGCTCATTAAGTAAAAATAAGTTACTTCCACTGATGGTAAGTTATATTACCATTTATTTCGTGTTTGTGTCCAACATTCAGTTCACGGGAACACATTATAATATGCCTACCAATATCCAAGTGTATCAACAATATTTATAGGCTGCGAAATGCAACTTATAATGCCTCAAATTCAAAGAAAATTGGCTGAGGCTACATCAGCATGCAGTGCCAACCGTCCCCCGTAATCGCATCTGCCGGATCCTACACACGAACATGTCTGCCATTCTGCGAAGTCCAGCCAATGATACCGCGCACCCAAAATTAGAAACCATCGACTAACAAAGTTAGCAGCGTTTCTACATCTTCACACAAAACTTCAAACATTGATATCTATTTTTAAGTAGATCGCTGCGTCTCCCGTCGAATGTTTCCGCTGGCGGAAATATTTCACGGCAGAAATTCAATTACTCCTCAGCAGCAGACCGCATTTTGATAGGAGTAAAGTGACTGCCGTTCGTCGGTAATAATATATAGTCTAACGGTGATATGAGTGAGTGAAACAGCCAGGTTTTTTACGGGCCATTTGTTGCGACAAGAAATCAAGCAATCGGAAGAGATTTGCGGCAATTGCGAGTGATGCCTGCGGAGGGATGGCAAATAGACACCGACCGCCAAGCAAAGTGCGTCTGGAATGGGGAACCAACGCAGAGGCGCGCAGATGCCCCACTGTTGTTGGCAGATTCACTCGAACTATTCCTAGGCCCCGTTAAATTCCACAAATATCTGACCCTATAATGATGAATTCATGTTCTACTCTCCAACTCGTTAGTCTTTTCAGCTATTTCAGTTTCAATTTGTTATAAAGTTTCTATTTTTTGTACTGCGTATAGGCATTGCGGGAGAAATTCAAAGAAAATTGGCCGAGGCTACATCAGCATTGTTTTTCGTCCATGGAATTCCTGAAAAAACTTCACTAGAAATATCCCCAAAGTAACATTGGAGTAAAAACACCTCAATGTGCTTATTTAATTCTATACAACATTATTTGAGCTTCAATTACAGACAAAACATTATGCAATTTCTAATATTTCAGCACAGTCTACCATAAATTGAAATTTCAAACTTACCTCCATTTTTCGCATCGACCACAACAACAGCGAAAAGACACACGCAGCTCAAGGCTATCAGCGGAGTCCACATTCGCTCCATCTGTGATGTCAACAAAAATTACAAAAAAAAATACCAACGTGCATAAGAATTGTTATCAATGTCAACCAAAAACTTCATCCAAAGAAGATACTAGTTTTTCTGATTTTGTAAAATTATAACGATTAAGTATAGGTTTTAGGTATCAGATAAATGGAACTATACAAGACAATATGTCGGTGTGTTCCAATCCGAGCAAACTTATCAGACAACCATACCTTGAAAGAGCAAGAACTCGTTTGAAACTTCTTCCTTCGAGATGATTTACTCCAATTTTTCTCAAGGCTGCAATCAACTGGGTGATTTTTACTCATTTACATCCGGATTAGCATACAATAGGTTTGTACCGAATGAGGTACACCAGAGTGCCGTCTGAGTACAATGCACGCGTGATCACTCCAAATGGCAGATGAAGCTCCGCTCTTCATGACATTCACTTCCAATCTGACGCAACTATCATATCCCTTCCAGCTAAATATACTACTGCTGAGCCTTGGAGGTCACGATGTGCGACGAGCCCTGCCTTTACTGCCTGCCTTTGCCAGTCTGTATCCGTGGGGTGGAAAAATTCTGGTCAGAGTTGAAGAAGCCTGAATACTCCGGGCTCGCGTGTCTCCGCATCCGACGCATACCAGCACAGCAGGGTGGCCGCTGACGGGTTGAAAGGCTCAGTTTAAGACGATACTGCTACTTGGCATGGGTCGTCAAAACTACACATACGCGATTATATCGAATGGCAAAAATTGCCAAACAGGCAATTTGGGGAGAAATTTTTGGAATGGCAAACATTTTCTTCCAAGTTTGTCTCTTGTTATGTTCAAGTGTCTTAATGGCAGAGTTTTGGGAAATACAACAGCGCGCCATGATTTGGGGTTGGTATCACTTCAAAAAAACTTGGGTGTTGAATTGATTCTATTTGTAACTATAATGAGACAACACCCACACGGTGTTAATTATCCCCATTACTATATCGTTGGTGAAATTAACACCTTGTCGGTGTTGACACATACCAAAAGAATCAATTTAACACCCCTAGTTCCTGAACGGAAACACAGTGAATGGCGGGATGTTCGAATGGCGTATCACCTTCACATGGGAACGCACTGAATTTGTAAAACCATTTCAGACCGATTTCTTATAATCGATAATCTAATCGAATCTTTATCGATGCTTGTACCTTTTAAGAGATAATATATTCAGTTGAAAATTAGTAATTTCATCTATATAAAGACACACTTTAAGATAAAACATTTCTACGGCTTGAAACTTGCTCCTTATGGATACTAAATTGACAAGCGTTTGACAGAACTATACTGCCATTTTAAAACTTGGTTCCCAAAAATTTGACGGAGTGGATAGTATTTTGTTGAAAACATGTTCCTTTATTTAATGAGACAGAAACTGTTAATGTATCGAACTGTGAAGACCAGTGCTATTTAGATTAACTAGCAGCCATTACTCGAGGGCATAATAATGCTCATTCATAGAGAAAGTTTTCATACTTCAAGTGACTTCATACTTCGAAATCCTCGATAATTATTCCATCATCAAGTTACACCATCCATGCAAAGCATTGCTGTTCTGAAATTGTTGGCGCATAAACTCGTGATGATATTTGATGTATTCTTGGCTATTGTTGCCTGTAATTCTTTGGGTTGAACTTTGACATTATTTATTTAAGCATCACGTTATCATTCATGCAAATTTGAAGATGTACACCAATTCGTGATGACTTGTTGGGGTATTCTTGGCTACTGTTTGCGTTTAATTGTTAACAATTGGAGTTGAACTTTGAAGAATTTGTTGAAAGGTTGACAACCGAAATGATAATAGTACTTTATCTTGTAAAATCGATTTTCAGGATAGAATTGCATCAACTGCATTCGAGCTGTGCATGCTTGAACACAATGCATACTCTACATCCAAACAATTCTTTGTCAAACATGACCAGAACTGCGGACCAGCTGAAAAGAATTTGTGACTACAGTTGCATTAACAAAAATTTCTTAGTGTTAAAAATTGCAGCATTGTTGATTGGATGCTTCAGACTCTTTTGAGAAAAATGTTTCATGACTGGAACACATTTGAACGTGTTTGAAGACGAAAGTAGGTCAAGTTGACCACGCCTATATGGAGTAGGTTGTAACATCTAAATGAAATTTATCGCTTTCCTAAGTCTGATCCATAATCATATTGAATATAACAAATTACGTCTGTAAACAGACCGTGCAAGTCTCGCGCGTTTTCGAACATTTTCTGGACCACTTTGGTCCCACGTACATTGCTTTATAACGCGTGAAGGAAACAAACTCACGCACTTTAACGCAATATTCGAATACGCGCGAGACCCGTTCTTGGGCAAACAGAGGATATCATCACAAGTTGAACTGACTGTAGTGCCTCTATACGTACAGGTGGACGATGTACACCTCTTTGACCCATGAGAGACAGACCGGCTGGAGGCTCAGGGAGTGCAATATGAGCGAGCCATTGACGTCACGACGATTGCTGTATTTTGTGCTGGTGGTGTGTGCAGGTGGTATGTCATGTTCACAGGTGTGGTACCGTGGAATGTGGATTTTTTTAGTCAAGCGATTCCAGCTTTCTCCATTTGCCTTATCCGTTATGGAAGTGAGGCTGTCATTATTCGTAACTCTTTACTCCATGCACGCATAACTGGAACTACAGATAGTCTGATAGTCAAACAGCATCATGTCATTCATGGCATACAAAATAATCAAAGAACAATTGAGACAGCTCTTTCATCAAACTCAATAAAACGCATCATGTAAGGTTTATATATATAAATATATATATAAATTATTCCCAACAACCGTTTGTCATCCCCGTACCAGCTCGTGGCAAGCAAAACGAATTTCCACTTTCTAGAATTGAGATTTCAAGCTATTAGTGGTGAAATGAAAGTAATAAGATGTGATTCAAACTGGCACCAAGCAGAGTTATTGGTAAAGTACTTTATTGCGGTTTACCAAGAAGAACTACCCCCTGATATCACAGCCTTATACAGGTTTGGGATAAACGAAGAAACCTAGAATTTGTGTTACAATATTAACGCCCACATTGTCTAGACGCTGATGGTGACTAAAAATGCCAGAACTGTGCAAAATCTTCACAACTTCTGGTGGTGTAAAATTTCTTGAGGTTTTGTTTTGGCCTACGTGTGGGCACATACGAAATTGTCAACCACAACTCTTGTTTTGATCACATGGAATTGTTAGCTCTACATGATGTCGAAGAGGTATGTTCTGATGTTGAGTTGGAAAACAAGACCAAGGTGACCCAAGATCGAACAGGCGTCTAGGTGGGCCTATTTATAAAGTGAATGTTAAAGTGGGCAAGCAATTCAAACAAATAACAACTATAGTTTGTAAGGGTATATATATATATATCCTACCCGAGAATGGAAAGTTTCGAAGCCAGAATGGTCTATTTTGAGGGGCATATTTGTCTCCATCCAGCTGGGTCTGTCTGGACATGCTTCGGGAATTATTTTTGGGTGGTAGGCTGGGGGCGGAGGGTGTGGGGAGCTTTGAGCAGACGGTACTTAAGTTTCTAAAAGCTCCAGGTTCAGAAGTATAACCCGGATCCCAGGTTTATGGGGCCCGACCCTATGTTCAGGCTGACTCGGAAACTGGTTTTTAAGATGGGACTTTAGCTTAGATTCTACGCCAGTTTGACCTATGTCTGGGTCAGTTTTACACAGATTCCGGGTTACACTGACCTATGAAATGGCCCACCTGCGACCCGGAACCGGATCAATAACATAACAGATTGGAGCACAAGTTGTTTCACCCCAAGTCCGGAGTGAGTAAGACACCTCAAAATTAAAAAAAAAAAACTTAATTCAATTCAATTCACTTTACTTCCACATCAAGCACACTATCATTTGTCAACCTACAGTTAGATGTAACTAGTGCAAAATGGAATCATTAACAGTAAGATAATACAGTTAAAAACAAAGCGGCAATAATGTGGAGGTGCAGGTCCTCCTTTTTCAGGGTTATTCAACCGAAAATCTTTATCTAGAGAACTTCATTCATGGATAATGCAACAAACAATAAACAATGCTACTGACAAGGAAGGAACTATTTGTGTAATGCTTTTCAATCTCTTATTTCCTTTCATCCTTTTCCTTCTTCTTCTTGTAAACACAATGTATGGAGCTCACAATCCACAGCATCTCCTTGTTTGCCTCAATCCCTTTCTTCCATGGGACTTCATGGACATAAAAATAGCTAATATTTATTCTTGCAACTTTGTGCCTGGTGGCTGCCACATGATTGTTTCTTCTCTTTGCCAAAATAATGTCAAACTGCGGTGCAAAGTGGCAGGTTGCGTTTCCGCTTACTCGTTTCGGTTTCAAGTTCAACGAGTAATTTAAACAAATATGTGAGGTTAAGTGCGTGTTTTCCAACCATTATCTCATTCATAATTATTGTTTCAGACGTACGACACAAACAAATTACTTTGAACTCCAAGAAAACCGGAAAACATCGATTGGTGACGTCACAACGCAGTGACGTCAAGATCGGATTCGGGGCTATCCACGTCTGAGACGACCGGCGGGAGGCACAAAATGTATAGAATGCTATGGTTCCAAATGGAAGAGTCCAGATTAGGCTTTCTGTTATTAACCAATTTGTGTGTGGCTGATGCCTGCATACCGATGAATTTAGAAATGACCTCCACTGTTTGCACCCTCAATGGTCACAATGGATATCGCTATATTAACGCAATCATGTTGCATCGACAATAAACAATTAAATAAACTAAATAACACAATATAAATGTGCTTCCTGTTTGTACAAATTTAACACTGGAAAATAAATTCAATATAAAAAAGTGAACCCCTAGCCAAATCAAAGTTATGAATTGAAGAACAAACCGTTAAGTAGCTCGCTTTTATTTAATTGGCCATAATTTTAAGTCCCCCGTAACGTAAATTCCAATATAGGTGAATAAACCAGTAAAATAAATTCTTTAAGAAAAGAGTCTATATACACGTTGATGAATCTGTATTGGTAGCAAAACGAACGCAGTAGTCTGGACCAAGTTTTATCAAGCTGCTACCGGCACCAACAAAACTTGCTTTGCATGCAGCGAAATGCTTCTGCCAGCAGATGAAGTTCTACCAGACAAAGTGACATCGCAACCTTTTCATGTTCGTTGCGTGGTGGGTGCCTGCCCTTGCCTGCATGCAGTCAACTCTAGGCCAAAAGTGTGGTTAAATATTCGAAATGTCGAGATGTATATCTCACCACAGACACTTTTCAGAATTCGATTTTATTTATGGTTTTGTCTGAAGTTGAGTTAGTTTGCAGTGGTTTTAAATTTGATGACTTCTACAAATGCACCAGTGAGTCCATTTAGGCCATCAACTCCTATACCTCGTCTCGTATCAACACTCTTACAATGAATAAACAATGGCCACACTTCTCATGCTAGGCCTAACACTTATAACCTTTTGAAGAGGAAAAACTATATATTTTGCCGTCTGGTACAATCAGAAAAGCAGAAGATGGTATAGTCATTAAGCTATAATGAACAAACTCATAGTTAGGATAAGTGGTCTAACTGTTGATAAAATAATTTTCACTGTTTGATTACTGATGCACACAATGGAGCGTTCAGAATGAAAGATTCCTTCTTCTAGTTACAATCATGACCGAAGTTGCTCGCTGTGCTTGGACTGTAAAGACTATACACACAAACTTCGTAACAAACAAATAAAACCAAGCATGACAAACTGCGTTCTTGAAACTTCCACGTATCGGGTAAGGTAACACTTCAATTGGAACATGATGACAAAACCTTGATCTGATATGGTTACAATGGGTTATTGGCCAAAATAACACACACATGCCACAACTGAAAGTATACTTCATCTAATATGACACATACCTTTGTACCGTTCAACCTTTTGCATATCCCCCGGACAGCTTTCCATAGTTTTGATTTATAAGAGGAAACGATCGTGTCCCATTTTTAGGTCCTCAGGGCAGTTGTTTTTTTTTAACACCGAGGCCGTCCATCCATCTGTCACGCAAAAAGCGGACAGAGCGGAAACGCCCAATTTGACACACGGTCTGCCCTCGCTCCAGACAGGGCGGCGCTCTGGTCACTCTCTCGGCTGCCCTCCATCCCATTTCTGGCATATCTTCAAAGAAACTTCACTGAAGAAAAAAAAAACAGCACTGATTGGACCAACCTTGGCACAGCATGAAATGACTCTGTAAATGATGGCGGGTCTGTTTACTCGAACTTCATGTCAAAACAAAATATCGTGACGTCACGTAGCGGTTAAAAGCGATGAGCGCAACTTGTGCACAGGCAAAAAAATGGATAGGCACGGGACACGAGTTAATAGCATTTTGGCCTAATAAAATACAATAAGTTTGATAAGTTTGTTCTTTTTTTCCCAAAAGTGTGTGTAAATGTTTCTAAAATAAGGTTGTAGTTATTTGTTTTTCAATGTAGTAAAAATGTTTTTTAGAAAGTATTAATAGCTTTTTTTAACTCGAAAGCATACGCTAACTTGTTTAAAAGTTTTTAAAAGACAGTTTTATTAAAATGTGTTTCATATGAACTAAGATGACGGTAAGCACGTTCAGTACCGGCTCTATATATTTGCAGAGTTTTCAATTTATGCAATGATTCTTTCTTCATCCTCTTCCTGACATGGCCTCAAATACCATCGAAACTTTGAAATCGCAACCGAAGACTTATTTTTAATACAAAAAACAAGATACAAAAGAATACAAGAATTCCGTTGTCTGACCGCACAAGACTATACACAATTATCTTTAAGTGCGAAAACTGATTCGTTTGTAAGTTGTCCAACAGGAATATTCAATTTTAGAAATTCTTTTGGATAGCTGCACTGTAAGGGGTAGCCCTATTATTAAGGTAAATCTACACAATTGCGTTAAGTGTACAGTTCGAGTATCGAGTGTTCTTTTTCTTAATCGCCTCGGGAAGAAAGACGCTGAGGAAAATGGAAGGCCATTCAACAATGTGGTGTCGCAATCCGTATGTATAAATAGATTGCACTAATGCGAAAATAGTTCCGTTGTAATGAAATACTGCTCAAATAATGTTGTCCATGGGAGGAATTGCAACAGCCTCCCCGCCACGAAAGAATTCAAATACGGCAGCCAAATGTCAGTCTAAAGCGGAAATATTTGACTTTTTGGGAACAAAACCCTCAACGCATACCTAGACGTCTCCGGTGACGTGGCTTGTCAAACTGTACAAGGTGCTCACTGCCGTAAAGACGGTGGCAAGGTGGAGAAGAAAAATAAAGGGGACAAAACCAGCAGTGACGAAAGGCACCTGGGTGCATCGTGGTTAGCCTCTGTTGGACCCCTTTGAGACTGGAGAATATTGGAGGAGTTCACTGAACAACATCTGTCTGTTTGAATTACACGTTACGAGCTGGGACGGGTCGTGGGGTATACACCTGATAATCACGTGTTTGTGACTTTTGATATGTACCCTCATGTTCAAGTCGTACACTTACAGAAAAACACCGTGTGTGCCTTAAGTGTCTCCTGTGTATTTGAGACTCCTTGGATTGGATCTAGTTGGATCTGCCACGCCCCGCGTCTCAACCATGCAATAATATTATTACAAGGACTGCGTTGTCAAAATTAAGCTTTGATCGAAAGAATTTTAGGAATGGCAAGATTCGGACGTTCAACAACTTCTCGGTGAAAAGCTTTTTATTTCAGTGATGGCACTATTTAAACAAACTTATCGTTTATGTTGTGTTCGATTTATGGATCATACACAAGATTAGATTAGATTAGATTAGATTAGATTAGATTAGATTAGATTAGATTAGATTAGATTAGATTAAACCTGTATTATCCCTTACTGGAGATATTAAAATGGCATCGACTCGACCTATTTGCATATAATTACGAACGATCTGTAACGAAAGTATTTACAATTTCTGCATTGTGTTGATTTGTTGCTTTTAAAAATAAGGCTTAAGATGTTGAGTTCTTAATTGGACATGATATGGGATTGTTTTATATTGGAAGAGATCATTCCTTCCCATCGTCTAGTTGGGACCATCAAACAACAACCTGTGAAATTTTCCTGATTTTTGATCATTGTTTTATAAAACACAGAACAATGGCGTAGGCTAAGTTTGTCAGGGATGTCATGCACGTTCACGTGTGCTAATTTCGACAAACAAACGCGGAACAAGAACTGACTTTGGGGGACAATTCAAACAGTTTTCAGGACAAAACCTTGACAAAGTTTTCACTGAAATGTCACCCTGACGGTGTGGTGTCGTCATGAACTATAATAATTGTTAGCTTTCAGATTGAAATCAATTGTTTTTCCTATACTTTGTCTGCATCTATAGGCCTATACGTCTCATTCTTCATCGACAAAGCTATTGCTAAAACATTGTATTTCTAAATAAAATTTGGAAATGACCGTTGACAGTTCAATCTGTTGTCTGAATTCAATCTGAATCCTTGAATGTGGCTGCAGAGCACACCACACACTCACAATGGAAACTGGGTCAACCTCCCTGTTCTTCCAGACAATGAGCTAGCATGGTGACTTACAGGCTCGATCGAGATTGATCTTGGCAGGGAGCCCACCTTGACATCAAAAAGACCACAGCTCTTAGTATGCGCGGGCTCCTTGTCAATTGCAGCTTTGTTCTGCCTCGACAGGTGTTGAAGTTATGAACCAGCAACCCCCCTCGTCAATCAAATAAACCTCACTGGAAAGTGTATCAAATCACTCAGGGAACTAGACCGCTTCAAAGAGGCTAAGTCATCAGGTAACTGGACTAATGAGAGTCGAGTTTTGGTCTCTCGTAATTTTGTGACTAGCATCAATGCATTACGGTTTTCCTTCAACATAGAAAAGCGCCAGTGGAAATATTGAAAGAGGGCGCTCTAAATATTAACAAAAACTCTCCATCGAATTTCCCACGTGTCCTTGTGGTTATAAGTAGTTTTGAATGAGTTATAAACTCAATTTAAAAAGACTTGAAAACAAATTTTTCAAATGTATGTTTCACTCTGAAAAGGGAGTGTGAATACAACATTATAACTTGTAAAATATTTACACAGAATGAAAAAGATAAAGGGCCTATGTAGCTAGAATGATAAAGTATGTAGAATGGTGTAGAATGATACATGTAGAATGATATATATAGAATAATATATGTAGAATGATATCAGTGATATATAATAGATGTATTTAGCCGTTCAATTCCCTCACTATGACTTGAGGAGCAAATGAGTAACTATTATATAGCAATATTGTAATCGGCAGAGCTGTCCTCAGAAATACTTGGCAGGTTTGCATTTACTTTGGGCCTTCATCTTGTGCTTGTGTGAAGAGTAGCCTAGAGCCGAATAAGAACAGCATTATGGTTTTGGGTTTGAAATCTCGTTTTTTATATCCAAGCCTAAGGCCTCGTCCGAATTGGCGGGTGCGGCAGAGCGGCTACGGCTTCAAATTGTTGCTATCATATCCTTCAACGACTGTTCAAGTCGCATCCGCTAATTTGGACACGGCCTATAGTCCGAAATCCCTCAGCGGCTCATCGTGCTTTTAAGCAAACACCAATCTCTGAAACGTGATTATAGGTTGCAGACGGGATATGAGTTCGAAGCTACAAGCCCCAGAGCTGCCTAAGCACACAAAGTGGTTAAGCAGAAACAGATTATGCTTACCAGCATAAGGTTACCAGCCAAAATACTATGCCTCATGTACAATCTATGACTGGTATCCTGCTTATACTTTTGCCTAGCAGGAACGTTTTAAGCAATCATCTGCTCACAAGCAGCTTTATGAAATTTGCGACCCTGTTCTATATCCTCTTAAATATATACCGATAATAAAGTTCCGTAGACGGCTCCGTAGCAAATGGATAGACACCGTAAAAGGTACACATGATGGAAACGAGACAGTGTGAGTTAACATCACTCCTTAAGAAACGAAAGTCATTGCTAAGAATATAACTTTTATTGCTAAGTCTGAAAAGTATACATGTTGTATGAGAATGGAAGTTTTAGGTCATGTACAAACAAAACACAAATTGATCAGCGTTGCAACCCAGAAACTCAAATTATCATCAGTTTTGTGTGTGTTTGCTGTCGTTTTTCTCCCTTATGAAGTGCAATTCAAGCCGCTATAAAGTCGAAACAAGTTCCACTTCATAACAAGTTGTATATTTTCTGTTATTTAATCAGTATTTGGTGGCAAACACCCTCCAGATAATGGCGCTTCATATGTAGTGGATTGTAACACTAACCAATTCAAACTTTGAGTTGAACTTCTACTTAATTTCAATTAAATATTGTTAACCTAATTGAAAGGAAGACTCAATATAAAAGCTTAATTCCAATTTAATTAGTAAATGTGGAACAAGTATCCTCCTCGTCATCATCATCCGGAGAATCACTTCCATAAGTGCGATGGACTTGCTTACTATCTTTAAAGTAAATTAAAACAATTTGTACATTGAAAATAAAAACTGAACGAAATGTAGTCTAAACTGTGATCAGGATACAAACAATAAACGATTGCTATAAACAAGGAGAACATTTTTAGGATCCAGCTGTATGAATTGACAATTGTTGAAAGCAAGAGAGGTACACCGCTGGCACAGAATCAGATTGAGGGCCACACCTCAGGAGGTACAATATATGCCTCAGAATCACTCCCTCGCCACAAGAGGTACAACAGTCGCAACTAAATAAAAGCTGCACGAGAGGTAAAGCAGCTACCCTATAATCATAGTCAAACCATAATTATAGCCTCACCACCACAAGAGGTGCATAAGTCACACCACAATCATATTCGCACCATAATGATTGCCTCACCAAAAGATGTGAAGCAGTCGCACCACAGTCAAGCTTTTTCTCAAGAGATTTATCAGTCGCACCATAAACAAAGTCCAACCATAATAATAGCCTTAATACCTCAAGAGGTGCATTTAATCATAGTCGCACCATAAGGATTACCTCACCAAAAAGAGGCACTGCTGAGCAGTCGCACCTCAATCAGGCTTTACCTCAAGAGGTGCAGCAGTCGCACCATAAACACAGTCGAACCACGATTGTAGCCTCGCCACCACATAGGTGCATCAGTTGCGCCACAATCGTAGTCGCATCACAACCATAATAGCCTGTCAAAAGAGGTAAAACCGTCGAACAAGAATCAAGCTTTACCACAAGAGGTTTATAAGTCACCAAACTTAATGTAATCACCAAACTTGCATAACTTGTAAAACTAAATAAGAATGTTTTGAAAATGCCATAATCTCACCACCGAGCAATACCACAACAGTTGCAATACTTCGCAGTCAAACGAGCTCGCATTTTGAACAATTTTAGCAGTATTAATAAAACAAAAAGTTGTGGTAGTAGTAAAACGAATTAAAACAAACTTACTTCTTAATGGATGTTAAATTAAAGATTATTAATTGGTTTTACCCTTACTACATTTTTCGAAACATCATTCCCAACACTTGAGGATGTTTCTGGTAGTGTTTGGTCATTTGGGGATCTTTTTCTTCACTTTGGTTTTTAATCTTACAAGGTAAACAGTGGTTACAGAATATATATATGTTTGCTTGCAGGCTCATAATGAAATTTCCTATAGCTTGGATTAATGGGACTCTATATACAGACGTTTTTAATGAATAGACGGAAATATAATGAAATAAATAATTAAACAATGCACCTTTCCAATAAACATGTAATATCAAGGTAAAAAGTACACAATATTGTTGAAGGTGTTATATAATCTTCTTGGCGGGAAAATATCAAAGAGTGGTTGTTTATACCAACGGTCTAAAAAAAACGTGTTCGAATGGGAGACTCTGGAACGCTAGGTGGCAGCAAACTTACCAGGTTAATTTCCATTGTTTACGTAGTTCTGAGTATGCGCACATTACCGAGATCAATTGATTTACCTGGTAGTCTGCCCCCACCTAGTGTCCAAAAGTCACCCATCCGTGGCTACATCTGCGGATGTGGCTTGATCGCCATGTTGCCATGCTTTGACGAAGACGCTCATAGCAACATCCATTAGCAACAGTCATAGCCACAGTCGCCATTTCTAACACGGCCTAATAATAGGAAGTACTCTAAATAATGAATCCACTTTCTTTAATCATAACTGGCAGTACGTATTGATTATTACTAGACGGTTGTGGACTTTTCTACGGGCGACTGATGCGTCCCTACGCCGGTAGAAGTAGAGCGGTAGAAGGTGTAAAATGGTGTGAAGACCAACTTGCCGAAGACAAACTCATTGTCGTGTTCGTCTCGGATCTCCTTTTGAATACCGAACGCTGCCTCGTACGACGGTGGGG
>CM021533.1:2038487-2052146 GCA_010994315.2 Pisaster ochraceus
CCCCCCCCCAAATGAAAATGTCTAGTTACGCCACTGCACCTTCCCCTCCAAAAAGGGTTTTAAAGTGTTTGTCAAAAGCAGACACGAACAACTGATATAGCGCCCTCTGTTGGAATTTTTGTTAAATGTGGAAAAGGAAGGGAGAAATTACCAACCCACTGAACCTTGAGTTTCTTGCACATTAGATTCGTGTGTGTGTTCCCTTCCTCAGTCGTGAACAACACTAACCCCCGATCCACTTTGAAAGCATATTGGATATGTTTCTCTATTCCCTAGGTTGAAACTGGAGGTATACATAAACAACACCCTTCATCTTTCAACTAAATAATTCTCCAGTACACAGGTACAACCATGGAGGTAGAAATAGACTTCCACTAAGTACCCCATCTGCAAGGTTTGGGTACATGAGTTTCTTCTGTTTGTACAGCTAGTAGGAAATGTAGAATGCACGTGGCTTGTGTACTGTGGACTTAGTCTCTACAGTCTCCTGTAGTATTTTGTGCTGAGAGCCAGTTGGGCAGGAGACTCAGTTGGGCAGGAGAGTGCACCGATAGTAATACTGACGTGAAAGAGTTAACTTTCATTAAAAAACAGAACACTTCATTTAACATCACCTCAAAGTTGAGCATTTATTTTACATAAAATATTAAACATATAGTTATGTACACATCATAATTATGGCCACTTAAGTGTAGAGTTTTTTATGTACACAAGATATAATTTGAAATCCTCAGTTGTCATGTTGTTAAAGTCTAATTAATATTTGCTATAAATATTAACTTCGCAATGATTTCAATGTCCATGTACAGTATATACACATGTGGTATTATTAATAACAAACTTAATACATGTATTAATGCTAAACATTGCAAGTTTGTGTTTGGAAGATGCTTCAACATTTGTCGTGGTTATACATCTCCTGAAAGTAAAGTATCCCCCAACAACAACAACAACAAGTAAATTTGTGTGTGTTTGGACATGCTTGTGATAATTTAAGTCAATTAAAACACACAATGAAACTCCCACCTAAACTAGAACAAATCAAATAACTTAATTTAAACGTCTAAACTTAAGCTGTTAAAATTTAACAGAGTGCTACAAAACTCTGATTAGTATCATAATTAAAGTCAACAATACCTTGGGGATGATCGTGGTTTCTAATAGTCTATTGTATTTTGGGATAATATTTACACATTTATGGATTGCTATTCACAATATAAAAACACAATTCAGGTCTATCCTTAAATGTACATGTGACCAGATTAGGAATTATGTAAAATATAAGCCCCTCATAAAAATTGCCTCTTTCTGAAAATATATACAGCTAGGTTATTTTTTCGTTTGAATCAGCAACAACTAACTTTTTATTTATCATTTCTGTCTCCCCACTCGCCTTTCACAAAAACATACCTTATTAAACTAGAGATTTGTGAAAATTCCTGAAATTGACCCATATAGTATTCCCAGAACCTCCCAGATGTTACAACTCAGGAGGTTTACAGACATTACCAGAAAGACGAAACTACAAGTTAGGCATCAATGTGACTCATTAAATTATAGGGACTATTTCTTTCTCCCTCTGGTGGTTGCTTCACTTCTTTCAAGAAAATGTTGAAGCCTCGGGGAGGTTTTGAAAAAATCCTAACATCAGGTAAAACCTGAGAAGTCACTCACACGCCTGGTTAAACCCTTCAATTCTCAGTGACATTTACCAGTGAGTGGACCAATCACGACCAACCATTCACCTGCATAGGTTGTATTGATAATAGTACCCGACTAAGAAGGCACTCAGCATTGCTAACAACTTCTGGCAAGGTCAACTCCCTGCTCCTGATTGGTCATCGCCAAGAGGAAGCCCAAGAAAACCCCGAATCGATCAACCGAGTCGACCAAGCGAAAGCAGAGTGTTAGGGACCCTGCTCTACACCATTGGCATAAGAGGTCAGCGCGACGGACAAACGGATGACTGAGTGGGTTGTGTATGTTTGAACAACTGTGTACAGAATTGTAAACTATGTACATTGCATTCACCACAGAGTATCATAATGCAAGGCGATATGCTTGAATGATTCCAGACAATAGGTACATCGTGCACTACAATTGATCTTTTCTGCGGTTTGTAACATCTGAATAAATATAAAATATAAAAAAATAATAGAAACCAGTTGTTTCCCAATAAACTGTGAAAACCATAAAAACAGCTTTAACTCGTTGGTACACAATATACACAAAGCATCCAATAATCTAGTGGTAGAATGTACTTGGTAAAAATAAATACCATTACTGAACTGGAGTACATGGATTCCCACCCTCCCCAACTAATTGATAAGAAAAGAAAGAAAAAAAACGAAAAAAAAAAAACACTTACATTAAAAAAACATTGCTGGCTTCAAATTTCCCCTCCGTGATTGGGTGTATTTTTCACAGCCTGATGTTGTTGGACAATATCACTAGCTGCCCCGGAATCCGTCCTTGTCTGGTTCACGTTACTGCCCTTTACTTCCTTCACAACAATTTCTTTATCGCTATAGGATTGATCTGTGGATAGATTGACCTCTTCAGCTGGTGTAGCCAGTGTCTTAGTGGCCCCTGAATCTGCATAACCAGTGTCCACGCCCTTTCCTACAACTTCATCATCTGCCAATTCTTCTCCTGGTTGGTGATTGGGCATCTTGCCGAAACGACCCAAATCGATTGGCTTATTTTCAGTATAGTGTGCGTCATCAGCCTTCAAAAGGGTTCGTGATACAACTGTAATTGAAAAGGGGAAAAAATATTTACATTTTATTCAAAAACTGGAACAAATCTCACTACCCAAAGGAGGGCTTGTATCACTGTATAAAACAATCATTAGTTTAAGGTAGGGTCATAGGCTGGTTTTTGTCAATGTAATGCTTATTTGAAGGCAAAATTGTTAAGAAAGATACGCGAAAAGTCACATGTGAAAGTTTCAGCTCAATACAATGCGTGCTTGCTGAGAAAACTGCTCAAGACAGTCACAGTATTTTCAAATTCATCCACGTTTAGCAAGGTGACAGCGAGTACCAACCACATCTCTGGCTGCAGCAGACGGGTCTATTGTGCTGTTGGATGTGTAACAAATATTCTTTTTTAAAGTAAGCCTTAACTCTAAACAAGAAACAACATGTCCCATCACCCGCTAACCCTGTACCCATTCCTGCTTCTTACCTCCTTGTGGTTGATGAGCAGGCGCTTGGCTGTCTTTCGATGAACTGAAGGGGTTAAAGCTTGGTGCGATCAGAAGGGCAAAGGACAGAAGTAACACCTGTTTACAAGAAGAAGAAAATAAAATTGAATAATGAAACAGGACACTGTATTAGGCAGTAAAAATAGGCATTAAGTAGATACTTTTAAAAACCACATATCAAAAGGCCATTCACTGTTACTACAATAATGGCGCAGTGGGATCGTACACCACTTGGAACGAGGTTCATTGGGAATGAGGTTGCCCTGAAATGAAAGGAAAGCATGTTGGACTCTTACCATAATGCAGGTGCTCGACTGAGCTGCTTTCGATGTTGACTTGGTCACAAGGGATTGTAGTTTCTTCAGCTGCTCCATCAATGATCTGGTAAAGACAAATTGTCGTAAAACATAATCATTGAAATGTATGGAAACAAATTAGAAAGAAGATCATTACCACTCTATTTAGTTATTTATTTATTTATTGTTTATCCTGGGGAAACCTTTCAGTGAAAACACTGTTTTGCAAAGGTGCCAGCAACAAAAATTCATTAATATAAAAATAGAAATTGTACAACACAACACATGAACAAAGATATTACAGAGAATAATAAAAAAAATTAAGACAGTGAGGCAAGGCTGATAAAATCAATACACAACAGTACAAACCCCAAAGCAATTGAAAAAAAAATCTGGGACAGCCAGAAGAGATGAATAGAGAAAAATATTAAAAATTGCATCTAGATAGGCCTACATAGACAGTAAATAACAAAACAAGCCCTACATGTACCATACATTAAAAACTCAAATTATTGTACTCTGTGGTTTAAAACTGGTTGGAGTGGAAGGCAAACTCAGGTGTTTGGGTGTCTATGACACAATAGCCCTCAAAAGCAAGGCCATCCAGTAAAATAATTGTCAAGTACACTACATAACATACACAAAATAAAAAATACATGGCATAGAAATACAACGTTTAAATTTGGCTTCGTGAGTTTACTGGCCCGATGCTAAGATGACTGACCTTGGACCTGCGGCCCAGTGTGATTTTCCAACCCTGCTGTTTGATACTTACTTGTTCTCGTTCTCTAGCTTGGCCATCTTCTTCTGCATCTCCAGATTTTGTTTAGTGCAGAGATGAACGCGATGCTCTAAGCCATCCACGTACACCTTCTTCCTCTTCCTGCTGTCCATTGCCGAGATCTTGTTGCGAATCTTACGCCTGACTGTCTTGAGGGCCCTCTCTTCCTCCTGAACAAGTAAGATAGCAAGGGAGTCATTGCACTAAAATGTCTCGATTTCAGCTTGAGACATGGAGTCCCAGAATACACAGGATGTTACAGAGTGGCACATCCAGAGGCGGGGTGCAGGGGTCTGGTGCCAGAACCCAATTATTCAGCTGATATTTATACAGTTTTATAATTTACAACGAGACAATTGGTCCTTGGAAAAAAGTAGAAACATTTCATTGAGAACAAGGGCAGACCTACAAGTACACATGGTGCAGGCTGTCAAAGACCTTTCAGGCTATTTAATCACAATTTTTCTGATTTATCCAAGGGCAACCAGACTTAGGTAGGAAATACACCATAAACAAATGTAAAATATCCCGCTGAAGTATCTTGCCTGCCAGAGAGGCCCTGGCATGTACTTGTAAATAAAGAATACATGATTTATGCAAGGAGGAAACACTCTGAAGATCCTCTTATAACTGTACCTTAGTGAGAGGCATATCTGCCGGAAGATCGACGTTCATCTCGGCTAGTAACCTCTTTTCTTCATCAGTTAACCTTAGCTTTGGGTAACTCTGAAAAACAAAACAAACAAACAATATTAAATTTTGAGAAGAAATTTTTTGTTGTTGTATTCATTGCACATTGGATGATGTATATCCACCAATCACCAAATTGTTTTCTTAACTGGCTTATTATAGGTGCATGTTTTCTTCTACCCGGGACAATTTCGAAGCGCCCTTAATTTTCTGCAGTCAGTCGAACAGCTGACATGAATATCCACCCAGACATTACATTGTGTAGCGTGCACATGCATGCACCTATCATGCTTTGTTTTGTTTCACAGGTACAAATAGTGCAAGAAGTATTTTGTGTATACTTATATCTTTGCAATGTTTTCTGTACAAAACCTGTTGTCCTTTCCCTTGTGTATCACTGTAACTTTTTGGTCCTTGTTAGTTCATTGTTTATGCCCTATTCTTTTAATGTTTTCTCCTTGTACACAAGCAAAACAAATGTCATGCTTTTTATCACAACAATAAATATTTTGAATTTGATTTTGAATAGTAATGTAAGAACCTGTATATTAGTTATTACAACAAGGCACTGACTGCCAGTAATCAAAATTATATGTTTTGTAATATCACTGATCTACATGTATTGTTGCATCAAAGGAATTGCTTGCTGAAATGGCATCCAGTGCACATTACACATTTCATCCTTCGGCACTCTATAATCTTTGGTGGTGAATACTCACCGAGTCTGATGTTGAGATGGTTCTTGTCGTCGTTGTGGCACTGATGGTTTTAACATCTTGGACGGTTAGGGGGAGGATAGATTTCGTACTCTCACTAGCAGATAGCTTGAGATCCCATTCAAAACCAACTGCAAATTACAAGACATGTCACAAATATAAAACATTGACTTTTATGATCAATCATCTGTCATTTTTCTTTAACAATGAAGCATTTGGTCGATAAAAACCATGTTTGATACTGTACTGTTCCTGTTTTTTATTTTTGGGGGTTGCTTTTATGGCTGTAGTTAAAAAAAAAAAATTTGAAGATTGTGATGTGATTTGAACATATTTATGGTAAAATGCACGCAATCAAATTGTTACTAATACAATTATTATAATCGCTGGAGGAGGCAGTCACATTTACAAACAGGATACATGAGGGATTCAATAACGGCAACATCTGTCAGCCATAATTCTGTCCATCTGTTCCCGATGACTCAATGCTTTTTTGCAAGCCTTCACAGCTGCTGCCAATTAAACACAGTGTACCTTAGGCCTACAACAATTTTTGCAGAGCTGGGCCCAGCATTCTCTGCTGGAAGGGTTAGCGACAAATATCTGCGCTGCCTGTTCTAGTAAAGAATCGCTTCCTCTATGAAATACAGTTACAATATATTTAAGTATGTTGAAAAATGTGAATCTCCAAAGATCGCCTGCAGGCAACTTTTGAACATTTCTGTGCTGTCCATTGGATTTTTAGTGCTGCCCTCAATGCCGCCAGAGAAGTGGTTGGTACCCACTATCACCTCGATGGATGGATTCGATGTTCTTCATAAAAATACTATGACAGCTTATTGCTGTTTTCTCATTAAGCGGGTACTTTATTCAACTGAAACTATACAGGTGACTTTCACTGTATCTTTCTTGAGATTTTTGCCAATAAATCAGCCTAAAAACCAAACAATGGCCCACCCTTAAGCAGTGCCACAAAATGAAACCCAGGAGTTTTTGAATGATATATGCATTTTTTGTTTAGATATCACAAAATATATACTTAATGCATAACTCATTCCCAAAGTAAACAAGTGCATAAATGCCACCAAAATAAATGTACTATGAAATAAGAAGGAGAAAATAACGATGTTTAAGGGGATCAAGTTTTTACTTACTGGATTCAAGATCTGAGTTTTCAATTGTTGCATCCTCCATCAGCATCGTGTCTGGCCCAATCAAATAGCTGGACATATCTGGTGCTTTCATGCTCATCTCTTCCAATTCGTCGATGTGTTGCGGGCTGCCCCCTGATTGGCTGTCACTTTGGTACTGTGGGGAGTTGACACTGTCCGAGATACCGCTGTCACTATTGCCCCCTGGGGAGGCAATCTGGATGTCGTACGCTTTCTGGGAAATTGTCGACAGGTCGAAGCCTCCGTTGAGTAGGTTGGAGAAAAGATCATCGTCAGTTGAACTCTGGAGACAGGGTAGAGAAATGTTTTGCAAAAATAATTACAACAAGCCGCATAGTTAATAAGACACATCACTGGATTTTGATAGAAACTTCATTTCCATCAACACACAGGAAGTTAAAGTCACCTCTGAAAATTTCACTGAAAGTTCCACATACTGTTACACAGTTTTTAAGATAACACAATTTTTAATGATTTGTGCACTTTTTTACAAGTTTATTTATTTAATCTCATTTTTTTAGGGGGAGGACTTGAGACCAACTTCATAAAATTTGTCAAGATAACACCATTTAGAATGCCCCGGATTTACACAATAGGGCTTTCAAAACCAAGATAAACACCAAGTAAAAACATTCAGAGGACCTTGTTTCAATGCTGATGCAAAACTTCTAAACTTTGGGTACCGAGTGCCCCACCGTTTTGAAAAAACCTGGGGAGACTCTGGGAGGGCGCTGCTTTTTGCAAAGTTGAATAGTCTGCTTATTTACAATCTTACCATTGGATCTGCCTCGTTATTGAAACTGATAAATGTATCGCAGTCATCCATGAGGATTCCATCTGTTTGGTTGAAGAGAAGATCCAAGTCACTGGATCCGGACTGGTTTCTCTCCCTTAATGTTTCTACCTTCACTGACATCTTGGGTTGTATACTGTCTTATTTGTCTGAAATTGTCACTCCAGTCACCTGAGTATATTACACCTGATGGAATGTAAAAAGCTTTGATAAAGACATTCGTATGAAATACATAAATGTACAATGTACAGTATGTAATATGATTAAAGCGAAATAACATTTATTGTTCTTAGAAATTTATGTTTAAAAAAAAAGGAATCTCCAGTGACAGATACAACTGGCTATTGGAAAAAACAAACAAACAAAAACAGGCAGGCATGTCCTGTTTGGGGTAATGTCAAAAATTTAACCCACACCATTTCCAGAATTTTTCAGATTTAGAATACAAATGGGGGGGGTCTGAAACTTGTGATCTTTCTTTTGCATGCTGTGGTGTTATAATAGAAATAAAAATAATAATAACAAACTACTACTATGCTTTAATGCTAATTATATGAAGTGCCTTTTCATCCATGACTGGGATCTCAAACTGGGTCTCAGCATTACAAATTAAAAGAACATCAAACAAACGGATGAAATAATAAAAGAGCACGTAAAGACGATATAAAATATTTAACCAAAACAGGGCCAGCAAATAATTAAAACTACTGCCCCCACAAAAGTTTTTTTGTTTTTTTATAAAAAGTACCCCTCAATTTCAAATGAAACAAATTGCTACAAAGGAGTCCTACTCCTAGTCCTAGTATAATTGATAAACACCGAAAAAGTATTTCTATTTGGTTAATTGTTATGGTTTTGATCCAGTGAAAAATGTCGGTAGGATCATGGTTGGATCATGGAGGCACCTCCATGGTACTGCCTCCATGGTACTGGTTGGTTTTTTTACATTAATCGGTGCATTTGCACACGATCCGGAAGTTCCAACATGGCATGGCTTGGCTTGACATGCCGGAGATGCGACCTATATTTTTAATTTTATATATTTAGCCAAAAACATGAGGGAATTTCAACACAATATTTGAGGAGTTACTAAACTACGGCAACAACAAAACTGTGCAGAAAAATGTGTAAAATTACTTTCTTACCTTCTCTGACGTAAGTGTGTGCGGAGCTTTTGTAGATAATTCAGTTTTTACTTGAAAAATGCGGCGATGCTAACGAGCGAGACCAACACTTCACAGCTAGGCAACAATAATGATCTAATCTGAGTGCTGTTTCTATTTTTGGAACATGAATCATGTTTACAGCCAGCATTGCAGAGATGACGTGGCCGCTTGATATAGCGCCACCCAGTGGCCATTATTTGTTTATTTATTTTTAAGTGGAAATAACAACAGAGGGCGCCTTCACTTTCAGTCGGCTTCGGAAAACGACTGGATAAACGTGGTCCGCGAGATTGGTGGTGAAATTATTTTCTAATAGAATTGGTATTTCTGACGTTTTGGCGTAGAAAACAGACCAAGAATCATCCAACATGGTAAGTCATTTAATATCTATAATGAAGAAGTATTGGGTAACTTTTTTTGTTAATATTCGAAAAGGCAGTGTTAGAAAAAGTTACCTAACTCGTCCCCAAACTGAATTAAATGCTGAACATGCTGAACATAACACTGAATTATGAACTGAGTGAAGAAAATGAAATAGCCCCCATACGCACTGTACGTAGTACTTAGTAGTAACAGTAGTACTAGTAATGCTGAATGGTCAGTGCTCCCTACGCTTGAACATAGCATGAAAGTGTGAAGTGTGGTGATCTTTCGAAAGAAAAATTGTCATTTTTTTGCCGAAAAACAGAAAAATGTCCACCCCAATTCTGAAACTGAACACGAAAGAGCAGCAAGCAGGAAAGACTGTGTACTGACTGTAATACTAATAATACTACTACAGTGTAAACAGCATGCTGCTGCAGCGACATGGGAAAGGGTAATTCCTGCTCCTTGTTTGACTAGAACTTTAGTTTTGTTCCGCTGTTCATCGTGGATTCGATAGCGGAACAAAGCTCATAATCTTAGTTCTAGGACTGGAGTAGGTAATGCTGAATCTGCTCTCATGATCATGCGTATCACTAGTAGTAGTATCAGATTTCGCTTACATCCTTATTCAAGACATCTTTACTTTCTTGTTTCTAACTAATACAATATTTTAAATGAGTAATAACAGCATTGTTCTGCATTAAATATTTGTAACCAAATCTTTCATCTTTAAAGTTTGATACTAACAATTGTGACTGATTTTTGTTTTAACCTTCTGCAGCCTCAGAATGAGTATATGGAACTGCATAGAAAGCGGTATGGCTACCGGCTTGATTATCACGAGAGAAAGTGAGTGAATCATCTTGGAAATATAAGAAACTGAAGGGTTTGTTCCTGGACATACCGAGACAGAAACAACATAGATCCATATTTCATTTGATAATGATAGAGATGCTCAGAACCACAGTTGTACTTATAGCATCAAAAAAGGACAGGAAGCTCATAAAAAGTATCACTGTGTTAAGTGCGCCTCAGTGTGTGTAATTCTTTAGGGTTAATAGCGAACCAGTCCACAATGAAGCGCAGAAAACAGTTAACCATGTTTTATTTTTAATGTAGTTTACTTCTTTACTTTTGCAAAAGTTGTCCCCCTTTTGTATGTACACTCTTGACACATCGTAGACACCAAAATTAGGGAAGACCTCCAAAAAATTGTAATTAAATTATGGAGTTTGTTTTTTGTTTGTTAGGAGGAAGAAGGAGGCTCGAGAGCCCCATGAGAGAGCCAAGAAAGCCAAGATGTTAACAGGAATTAAGTGAGTATTAAATTTGTGTAAAGAAATAATGACAAAGTCATCATTACTAACTCAACACATTTTGAAGGGTGATTACTATTAAACATAGTGCCTATGGTCCATGCTAGAGTTTTTAGTCGTAAGTACAGAATAATTATTGACAAATTTATAATGTTCCACTAAAATCTCAAAAGTACCGATCTTCCAGAGAAATAATTCCATCTGATAAACTTTCAAAGAAAAGGAATAGCATTTGCAGACCCCACAAATCTCATTGACTGTTTTGATTGCTGCTTAGGATGGCATGAGCTTACTTTTCGAAGAATCTAAAGTGTTAAATTATTATCTTTTCAAAATAAGGACCAAGTAGCATCCTGTGTGATAAGTAACTTAATTTGTTTTTCTTTCCTTCAGAGCAAAATTGTACAACAAGAAGAGACATTCAGAGAAAATACAGATGAAAAAGACGTAAGTGTTATCAGAAAAGCAACTATTTTACAATTTAAAGATAACTTATTTATTATGTATTTTTTATTTGTTTCTACTCATCCAACAGCACAATAAGCGCAAATAACAGAGTGAATAGGAAATAAGAAGAAATGTTCAGTTTTAGTTTTTGGAGGAAAACTCCAAAGGGGGAAAAACCCACGCAATCAGGTAGGGACTGAAAACCTAACCCAGACGCAAGGCTCTGGGTTTGAGTTGGGTCTGACCCAATGATAAGCAATTGTTAGTTAGGACGAGAGCCCTCGGTCCATCTAAATCTTTCATTTTGGCAAAGAGGATATAAAAGAGTTTGGGAGGGATAGTACTTATGATAAAAAAATTATAAGTAATCTTAATGTGGACTTTCAATATAGCACTATACTATCTAGGATCAGTTATGCAAGCTGTTGGTTTAAAAACACCTCCAATGAATTAGCTATATTCAAATATAATCACAAATCAAATAAACTGTAGTTGGAGTGCACAGCGGAATTAGGCAGAGTCTTTTGTTGGAAATATTTTTACTTTTTGCCATTTATTTGGAAAACAAAAGAGATATAAAAATATATATCCCATCTCACTTTCAGTATCAAAATGCACGAGGACAAACTGAACAAGAAGCGCAAAACTGATGAGGTTCCAGAGGGTGCTGTTCCTGCGTACCTCCTTGACCGTGAGGGTCAGTCCCGAGCCAAGGTTCTCTCCAATATGGTGAAGCAGAAGAGGAAGGAGAAAGCTGGGAAGTGGGACGTCCCCATACCCAAGACAAGGGGCGTGTCAGAGCAGGAAGTGTTTAAGGTGCTCAAGACTGGCAAGAGGAAAGGTAAAGAAATCTATCTCTTTTACCTTCCTCTCATGTGCTGAGGATACTGTTTTTTAAAAGCTCCTTGAAATCTATCATTTTAAGGTTAACCATAAGGTAGAAATGTCATTGTTTCAACACACGTGCATCTCTTTGAATTTTGATCGTAGTTTTAGAAGATACATGCTTAATAAGAAATAGTAATTATTATTATTTAAGGATGCTAAATTATTGCAACATTTAATTTGGGGGTTTTTCTGTTTAAGGGCAATGTACCACATTAGGGTGGCAATTTGGTGTCCCCTAATGTAGCATCTACCATTTAGTTATGCATTTAGAACCCCAAATTCACTTCAGTTTCTTGTGTTTGTTGTTTTCTTGAAGGCAAAGCTTGGAAGAGAATGGTGACCAAAGTTTGTTATGTTGGAGAAGGATTCACAAGAAAACCACCCAAGTATGAACGATTCATCAGACCGATGGTAAGTAAAGATTTTAGGGCGACCAGAAAGTTACACACACACAAAAAAGATTCATTTGAACTCCCCCCCCCCTCACAAACCATAGTATCCAAAAGAGGCAGAAACAGTTTTCAAGATTGCAGCAGATTTAAACAAAACAAAATTATGCAAGTTTGCCCAAAACAAGGCTAAAAGCCACTCTCGGTAAGGGGCTACAAGAAGAAAATATTTAAGATTATGTGTCATCATCTTCCTGCACTGTGCAGAAACCTTCTGAGTATACTTGCACAGTGGTCAAAGTGCATACAAGCAGGTGCGGACAGGTGAAAACTAAAGGCATAACAAACTGAGATAATGTATGTGCCAGTAACGGCAGTTAGCCTGAGGCCTAATTAGAATTTTGTTTGGGGATTGGGTGATCAGCTGAAGGTGACACCGCTTGGTCTGTTCTTAAAGATATCCAGGGTTGGTGACTCAATAACTGGCTTGGGTAGTGAATTCCACAGGTGGATAGTGTCTGGGAAAAAGATCCTTTTAGTAAGTTCATGCGGGTGGCTGGAACAACAGGTTATTTCGTCTGGTCAAAGAGTTTGTTGAGTTTGTTTTTTTAAGTTTAAGCAATTCTATAATCTATTGCCAGGGTTTACGTTTCAAGAAGGCCCATGTAACACATCCAGAACTGAAGGCTACATTCTGCCTGCCGCTCATCGGAGTCAAGAAAAACCCCAACTCACCTCTGTATACACAGTTAGGAGTCATCACAAAGGGAACCATAGTAGAGGTGAGAGTTCATAGGTTATCCAGGGTGACCTACTTTATTCGATTGGGAAAAAGTCTGTTAAAGTTGATATCTTGTACTTTTATTATACACATTGGTCAATCAAGTTCTTACCTAAGACCTTGTGGCTTTACATTTTGCTGCCAAATTTTTTGAAGGGGCCAAATCTACGCTTGAGTTGGGACCGCATTATTTAAAATGTAAAGCACATTTTTTCTTAGTGGAATCTTGCAAATTCTATCATTTTTTTCCAACATATTTTTATATATTTTTTGTATGTGAAGATATTGAAGTTTTGTATTGGAAAGTACGAATTATCATAGTAAAGGTAGTAGGCATGGATTTTAAGAAATAATGCTCCCTACAATTTTTTTGAAGTTTTGTGTTTTACATGCACTTGATTTTATTGTGGCATATTTGCTTGTAGGTGAATGTGAGCGAGTTGGGTCTGGTCACACAGGGAGGAAAAGTTGTCTGGGGTAAGTACCATCTACATTTTTTTTATTTTAATTATTTTTTGGGGGGGTTAAGTTTT
Organism: Pisaster ochraceus; assembly: GCA_010994315.2. Lineage (NCBI taxonomy): Eukaryota > Metazoa > Echinodermata > Asteroidea > Forcipulatida > Asteriidae > Pisaster > Pisaster ochraceus. Next base: position 2,052,030 of record CM021533.1, read on the forward strand.
GTTGCAAAAATAGTAAAGGAACACCTTGCATTCAAACTGGGCACTTTGGGTTATAAAAGCATTTGTTATGAAATTAATATGGTTGGAAAGATGTTTTAAAAGTAGAATATAATAATT
>CM021533.1:2053870-2067725 GCA_010994315.2 Pisaster ochraceus
GAGGGCAAGAAACAAAAGGGGTACACCATCCCCCATTTTGGGCACCAAATGACCTCATCAATTAATTAAGCATCATCCAAATTACCGGCTTTGGAAGTGACTATGGCTGATTGCTGAAAAGGCGTATTTTTCAACGTTGTCACTGCGGGCAGTTACACTTGCTAAGCTCAGGGTTTAGAGTATGTGGACTGAAGCTGTGGAAGGACTGAGGGAAACATGGTTTAAAACTGCGAAGGATTTGTAAAATTATTTTTACATCTGACCTTACCTAGTTGGCCTTCATACTTGCATAATTACACTAAACTTTTCTGCAATTGCACTTCACTTCATTTTGTGTCTTTCTTTGGAACATCTAAGACCTCTGTCATGTCACAGAGCTTCTCAGTTCAGTGACAGCCGATGGCGGCAAACTGATAGTAAGTCTTTGCTCAAGGCACTTTACTGATGATTGAAATTAGTCAAATTTCGGGGGAAAGAAGCCTCTTTATTTCAAACTCTTTCAGAGATTTGTAGACTGAAATGGGACAGTGACTAAGCAACACTTTACCTGATTTGTGACCATCTGGTTACTTCAACCCATTCAAGGAAAAAGATTAAACATATTTTCTAGGCCTACACTTCTTACGCTAAGCCTATTTGCAAACTTGCAGTTCATTATAAACATACCTTGGTATTTTCATGCTTGCTCCTGCACCATCAGGGCTTCACCACCAGCGAGCAGCTTCTTTTTCCTCGTTGTAAGCTTCCTTTTTTTTACACGCGATAAAAAGAGAGTGGCTTATGATAACTTCTCTTATACGCCCTGCTCAATGTAGAGAGATATTTGAATGAAGTGGCTTTTGCCAGTTCAAAAATATTTGGATGTCAAATTAGAATAATTCTTTTTTTATTTTTGCTAGTGAAAACTGGAATATGTGCTGCTGGGCGTTTACTGAAGTGCTGCCCAATATCTGAAACAGTTTAGGAAAATATTTTTATGACAATTTTATAAATTAAACATGTCAATGTAGAACTTCAGTTTGAGACTTCCCAGGAAAGTTGTCCAAGTGAAACGAGATTCAGACCTAACAAACAGACATCACTGGCCACGACCAATATGCCATACGAGGAAAAACCCATGAAGATCGCTGTCATCAACATAAAACCATACAAGTTGACAACATCAACAAGTACTTAGTCGAGCCTCCTGCAGAAATTCATTGGGGAGGGAATTGGGTTAGATCTTCTCTTACCTTTCGATGTCCCCAAGATCTTGTCCTACCTTTGTAGAACTCCACATCGTCAGAAAACCAATACCACACACTCCATAGAAACCTTCAACTTCATGGATCAGCCAGAGTCACCATTACCACACAATCCATAACCTTCAACTTCCATGGTCAGCTAGAGTTGGTGAAAACATCTGAAAGACAAGACAAACAAAACTTTTTTAAGACCAGGTTTTAGTGTCAAAAACATCTGACTCTGCAAATTCCCTTCACTGGTCTTACCATATTAAGTGAAGACCAAAAGACCGCAGTGAAATTCAAGATGACTTTTACATGGCAGGATTATTTGGGTGTTATTGGTGGGGATGGGGATGGGGTGACTAGACTTGCGCTGTTGTTTGCCCTTGCAGATTAGGCGTTTCTGCTAGCATGTTGCCTCAACCCTCCCATGTCACTCTACACCAGACTGCTTGGACATACATACTATGTAAATGATGCATTTTTACACAGATTTTGTATGTTATTCATGTTTACATTTCTTTTCTTTTCTGTAAATATACATATTTTTGTAAATTTCAACAAACTTTTTGACACATTTTTACCTTTTTTCAATTTCAACACAAAATAAAAGTGTAAAAAATCAAGGCAGTGTGTAATTTTCATTTCTTTCCTTTTTCCTTACAGATGTTGTTTTACACATTTCATTTGACGAAAAAACTTTTTGTTCTACAGGCATTCTGTAGAGAAAAACAATTCCTATCAAACGAACAAATCACTGTAATTCCATATTATTACTGTAAATTGTAAAACGAAAAACGTTTTCTAATTTTTAGCATTAATTTAAAGGTAATTCTGCATCAATTCGCACCAGCCGTTGGCTCTTTAAAATCCGGGGGCAATGTTTACCCTATTATTTGTTTATTCCCAAAACTTCAACATTTCCTTAAAAACAGGGTTGAGATCTCACTTGGGGATTTTAGATTCCATAAATACAATTAACTTATCACATATTGTATTACATCGCCCATTGCCTTGTACACTGCAGCAAACAAGCAAATGATAGGCCCATCAATCGGGCTCCGCCCCCTAATGTATTGACCAATCACAACCAACAACATCTCCCAAAGTCTGGACAAACTTGTGGCGTAGGCCGTGTCCGAAACGGCGACTTCGGCTACAGCTACGGCTAGATCGCGTGCGTCTGCCTATTCTTCAACACTGGCAGACGCGCTGATCTAGCTGTAGCTGTAGCCGAAGTCGCCGTTTCGGACACGGCCTTATTTACTTGAAGCACTAAAAAGCTACCCACCCACGTGGACGCCATTATGATAGACGTGGTGGGCGGGGCTAAATGTGAAGCTGTTGTGTGGGAAAAGACAACGAACCTGAACGCCATTTTTTTCCAAAATAGTGGCTGTCGTAAGCAATCTCTTACCAAAATGACAAACTAAACGTACGAATTTGCCTCAATTGCATTATGCATGCATTGTTCTCCTTAAACCAGTGTTTTTGAGAGCAGGTCTAATGGAGGGAGAAGTAGTCTTGAGTTGTATTAAATTCCATGAGTTGTATTGAGTTAACTTAAATCATAAATATGTCAACAGTATAAGTTCAGTTATGTTATATTGAATGATGAAAACGGAATTCACAAACGTTGTTGGGTTCTTACCTTCACTTCAAGGTTCGTGGACTTCATTACCGCGACACATTATTCCGTTGTCTATCCCTTGGTTGAACATGCTGCGGCAGTAGTCATCCACGCTGGGCTGGGTGTTGCAGCTCTGCTCCCACTGGGCTGGGGCTGCATCTCTCGGCGTGTTGCTGCTCTTGTCCCACGGGCTGGGTTCGTCTTCTCTGGTTAAGGGCACGATGTTCAGTACCGTCTTCGCTTATCAATGTTTCTTAAATAAAAAAAGTCCTGCAGTCACTCGGCATAGCTACAAGTGGAACTGAATCCAACCCTCGCAAAGCAACTGAAAGCTCAACAGAGAAATGAGCCTGTTGTGGCGGTATTTTCAACAGTTGTCTTTAAGAAACAGATTGGCCTTTTTCAGTGGAGCTCTTCGGTCCCTCGCAGCTCAAATCTCGGCAATTTCGTAGTCCTCAGTACTCCACTCCGTGCCGACTTAATGAAGCAATTCACACAAACATAAGCCATATACTGCTGCTAAAACAATTAGTCCGAATCACTGCTTTTGATATAGAATAATAAGGTTGCCATGTTTCCGTAATTAGAAGATAGAAAATTTGAAAAAAAGAGCAGGATGATTTTACAAGCAGACGAGAGCAAGTGTAAGCCTTGTGTGTCCCGTGTACACAACAGCACATGTTTCCCCCAATAGCTGTTGTCGAAAACAGCGCGTTGCATACGTCTCATTTGCATGACAAATCGATTTGCATAAAGTTAGGCAAAGTCTCGGTTCAAAGTATGCAAAGAATCTGCCAGGTGCACGGAAACTCTTGAAGAGACAAAAACAACACTGTACGCTGTTTCAATGCTTAGGTACCTTGGGATTTTATCAGACCATTCAATTTCTTCAATGACTTCTGCCAATTTAGCCTAATTTATGGGATATATTTCATAATTATGACTTAGTAAAAATCATAATTATGTCTTTATTATGAACTATCATACGTCATAATTATCATATTTATGAGATTTATCTCATAATAATGATCAAGTACAAGTCATATCACTTGTTTTTAACTCATAATTATGAGATGCAAACCATAATAATGAAGTTCTTCCCTATCTCATTGTCCCTTAACGCTTCTGTAGATTGTATATGGAGATATTAAAAAACAAAACTGAATTACTTTATCTTTAAGCTATCAATGTATAAACATGTAATGACCCAGTGAACTTATGTCAAATAAGGCTATTGTCTGCCATTTTAGAAATAAAATTGTCTGTAAAAGTATGGCAAAAGTGTAAATGCATAGTAATACTATACAACAATATAAAATAAAGAAAATGGACTCCCAGAATAGCACAACCAAGATTTATTGTGGTGATCAGGTGAACTGTGCTTCCATAATGGCCTATGTTACCAACTGAAAGTGATTAATTAATATCCAATTGATTGTAATTGGTTTGCAGTAGTTGTTTGCCTAACCGATACAATTTGTATAAAAATGTAGCCAGTGGCCATACACAAAAAACAAGAAAAACTTGAAACAATTATTTGCTTCCATGTTTTTATTTTATTTACACTCCTCTTTTTCATCTGCCCTGTTCAAATCTATACAAGTGGCAAGCATTGCAGTTTTATATTACCAATAGTCACTTACAGCTTAAGTTAAATGTCATGCAGCAAACACTTTGGAATTTTATGCCCATTCATAAATACCCAAGACAATAGGCAGTCCTATTGGTTAAAAGGGGGTCACATGACCATGTTTACCTGGGCCCAATTTCATGGAGCTGCTTAAGGAGAAAATGTTGCTTAACGATTTCCTACTAAGCAACAAAAAGGAGGAAACCAGTCACAAATGCTAAATACGACATGGTATTGTGGCTGGTAATCTTTCTGGTAAGCAAAATTGTTTTGTGTTTAGATACTTTTCTGTGCTTAACCCTTTCAGCCCCAAGTTCTTTTGACATAAACAACCGCTGGTGTCCACATTGTTTGACCACTCAAGCGTAAAGCACACATTCTCACACAACAGAAATCTTGTGTTCAAAGATCGATCTTACAAACTCTATTACTACCTTTCATTTTACAGCATAAGTAATAAAAGATTGCCTTACTTATTGAAATTCCTTTCACATAGAAAATAAAAAATCATTGAGATTGATCAATAAATGTCAAAGTTCATTGTCTTCCTTTCTTCAGTGTATACTGTAAACCCAAACACTTTTTTTGCACACAAATATACGGCACCCCATAGCAACGCTATTCTATTTTACCATAATTTGAAAGATCCCATATTTCTCTTTCCAGTGATGGTAAGTTTGGGTATGGAGGGTGAACATGGACATAACTACAGCTTTTTAACAAATGACCTTTATGCTCAGGCTTGAGAGCTTTTTTCGTGTATTATCTTGGGGCTCAAGCAGGGTATACTGCACAGTTGACCAAAGTCGCCATTGGGGCTGAATAGGGTTATGCAGCTCTATGAAATTGGGCCCTGATAATAGGGGGCTGATAAATAAATAGCTAGAGCTGTTTAAGACTGGTTGGCTAACACTAGGGCCCAATTTCATAGTGCTGCTTAACAGTAAGCAAATTTCCGTGCTACCTATAGCAGCAAAAATAAGCTTAAGCATAAGCGTATTTCACAGGTTAGCAAGAAAATTAGGCAGCCATAGTGCGCGTTCACTTATTCATTTTCACACAGTAAGCACCGGAAGGTTAGCATGCCTTTTTTATGTGCTTACGGTTAGCAGCGCTATGAAATGGAAATCGCACAGTAAGCACAAAATCGGCCGATAAGCTGAATGAAATTGAGCTCTGTTCTGCACTCCTAGTCATACGCTTGTTGGCGCACGAGCTTACCCAGGCGCTAATAACGCGTCATGCAATCAACACAAACTGATACTCAGTGCAAAGTCTTTGCATGCATTCGCACAATGGACCCCTTGCATAACATGCTGGTATGCTGAGGTCAAGCACACATTTTGACGCACAAAGAGCAGCTGTCGTCCAAAGAACTGCCTCCTTCTGCCTCCATGAGGGCGCTGTTTGAGAATGTGACACCAAATGTAAGGGTTCTATTGCCGCAATCAGAACAAATATGTAAAAAACATGAAGAAAATCTCTGGCAAAACTTATACAATTTGTTGTCTTCGGTAAAAATCTCAAAGATTTATGAAAATGTTAGTAATAGTTGTATGGTGTGTTTTATTGAAATCTAGAGAAAGAAAAATTAATATACTCTTTCAAAACCATTGAATGTGTCACACTTTTTTCAAACACTATGTTTTTAATAGACCAATGAGAATTTCATTAAATTGTACCCTATGGGGAACTTTAACCCTTCAGAGACCATTCAATTCTGTATAATCATCACCATACCTCCAGATATTGGTAATCTTGTTGATTTTTTGACTCTGAATTTTCAAGAAATACATCTGGAAAATTATTAAGTAATAGAAAAAAATTGCTTTGTTTTGTCATTGTAGATTCTATAATAACATAGGAAACAGAGAAAAGTGTAATTTCAGTGCATTAACTTTTCTTGGACCCTCGTGTTTGAGCATAAGTAGATCAAATCTAGCAGCCAATTGCGACCGCTATGGTCATTTTGGTACAAGCCAATTGTGGCCACTATGGTCTCGAAAGGGTTAAATACAATAAGTACACTTTTCAAACATCAGCCGTTATCGTCCACATCTTGATCGTCTGAGTCTTGTTGATCATTGTCTTCATCGTCTGATGCATCATCTTCACTGTCCTCGTCCTCTTCTGTGTTCCGAGATGCAGATTGAAACAGCTTCATCAGTGTATTGAATCTCTGTTCCACCTTCACAATTTAAAAAAAAATCACCCCAAATCAATACAGAATTCGTAAAGTGCTTTATCTGTGCCTACTGGGCATCTCTAAGTCAAGGCAGAAAATTAACACATGACCGCAGTCCCGAAGCCAGTGATTTTAGCAACGGGCCAGTAAGAAATATCTTTCAGTTCTCTTGAGTATTGAAGCACACTTACACATAACATTGAAGAGATAGATCTTCTCTTAGTGCTTTTTCAACTCATTAAGATTTGGGTTTTGTATTAGGTATTGACTCTCGGGCAGCGTTCGCATATTCACAAAATGAGAAGACGCCATAATCCTTAGTACAGGTGGTGAATCGTTTGAAAAATGCTAATGTACCTGTTCGGATGTTTTATCAGTGAGGATCTTAGCAACCTCTTCAAAGACTTCTTCTGTTGCTCCTTGGTCACGGCACTGCTGCAACAACAACCTGTCCGCATCCCTAAGAGGTGAATTCAAGAGACAATTAGTCGGGCATAAATTCAACACTCAACACCTAAACTATTGGGCTCTGATTATGGTGGTATACCTGATCCCACGTAAAGCATAACCAGATTGCTAGTGCAGCCTTCAGTCTGACAATATTAGACAGGATGTGCAGTTAAATTTTGGTGTTTAATTTCTATTAATAGGATTTGATTTTCTCCACAATTCGCAAACAAATTTACCATGCATTTAAAATTAACAAGAAACAACAAGGAAAAGGCTAGCCTGAGGAGGAAAAATACTCTTGCAGTTAAACCGAGGGGTTCAGTCTGCGCATAACAAATAAAAACCTTAAGGAAGGAGGGAGAGGACCAGGAGTAACAATAATATGCATCTAAAAGTAGTATCTCTTGAGGAGAACAAAATACATTCAAAAGAAAAATCCTTTGTGGTGATGAGAGAACAACCTCACATTTTCTTAAACCATGAAGAAAACTGTCCACTGTTGATTTAAATTAAAGAGGGGCTCAGAGGTCTAACTAAGTTTTGTGATCCACTCATTTTCCAATAGACTTTTGCTCCGAAAAGTATATCAAATAAAATGGCATTTTATGCCGTTTTAATGGAGGTAAGTGACCTGTAATTTTCCCCCAACTTTCGTGAGCACCCCTATCTATTAGAAAATGAGTGCATCACGAAACTGAGTTAGACCTTGGAGCCCCTCTTCAAGAAATGTATGAAAAGCAGCATACTGTATTTTGATGCAAAGCCAAAAGAACTGAAGTTCAATGATTGATATTTGACCTCACCTTGTCCACACTACAACCACCCCTCCGTCCTTCCTCCTGGCCACATTAGCTGCTGATAACAATGACGATGCCCCTGATGCCTTCTCCTGCTCCGCTGTTGAGTCTTCTTCAGTCTTAGGCATCTCTGGCACCCTAGGAGAGTCTTCCATGGCAGCTTCTTCCTCTGTTACTGTCCGAGACGGTTCAGTTTTAGAGTCCTTAGGATGCTGTTTCTCAGGAACAGGTTCTTGAGATTGATCAGATTTGGCATTACAACCTTCAACATTATGTTTATCGTCATCACTCTCCACCTCTGGATCTGTTTTTAAAATTACCATTTGGAAAGGATTTTTTGAAGAGTCACCTCCCTTGGGAGATGGCTTACTCTTTGTCAGACTCTCAAAGAGTGAGACTGGTTTGGTATGGCCGAAGGGCACATCAGGGATGTGGGTCGGCCGGACGGTTTTCACTCGACGGATGGTGGGTTTCGTTGACAATGAAGTCCCGCTCTTCTCACTAGCACCAACCTGAGCAGTGCTGTCGGCCGTGATGACACTGTGGGGAGATTGCACTGATGGAGAATTTGAATCCTTCAGTGATGAATTAGACTGTGACACAAAAACATTGTCTTTCCTTTCCGAGTCTGGTATTGACACGGATCCTGCCGTCTGGCCCGATGACTCACAAACGGCGCTGAAATGTCTGACTGGGGACTCGGACAGTATCTTGTGACAGGTTAAGCTCCGGACAGATGATGGATTCGAAATTGTCTCCTCATCCTTCTCCTTAGCCAGGCAAGATTTCAGTTCCTTCATGTGCTCCTCTGTGCTTCGTTCATCCTCCAAATACGTCACAGGTGAGTTGGCACGGCTACCGTTTCCTTCAAGAATGACACCTGACCCTGAGGATCAACACAAAAGAACAGCCTTTTGTCATTTTTTAAGCAGTTTAAATATACACAGAAGTGACAGAGAAAGTACCAAAGAAAAGACGAGGCAAAAACTAAAACATACGCACAGGAATACTCAGGATTTAGTCAGAAACAAAACTAACTTGTAACACGAAGGCAGAAGCTGCCCCACGATTTGCTTAAGCTATTTATAACCTCCAATTATGAAGTACCTAGAACTAGTAAACTTGCAAGTACTACCATGTGTAAATCTCTTTTGGGAGGAGTGTTGGTTCTGAAGAGAGCCAGTATGGCCTTGATCTTTCGAACAGTATACTCTGCTCGTCTTCAGGAGAGTCTGCTGCAGAGTATACTGTTCAAAACGTCGAGACCACACCAGCTCTCTTCGGAAGCAACACTCCTCCCAAAAGAGATTTACACATGGTTGTACCCACGAGGTAACTAGTTATAATTACTTCCCATTTTCCACACCATGCAAAGCTTCAAAAAACCACTAACCTCCAACTAGTTACATCCCTACAGTATTATAAAACAAGTTTTAAAAATTGAAACCAACATTAAACAGACTGCCTTTTTTCGTTTTTTGTCCAGACTGCATTTGGGGTCATAGTTAGAAACCTCCCTGAGTCAAAAGGTTTTTAACCTAGAGACAAAACTAACATAAGGTCCACTTGATTGGTTTACATACCTAGCAATGTAGTCTGTGAGCTTGTTAGTTGGGTTGGTTGTGGAGTGTGTCGGCTGCTGCTACTATCTGACAGACAGCTTTCACGGCTACCCTGGCTCATGACTGGTGAGACAGAGCTCTCGGGCGTGGCTCCATCAAGTCCGCGGCTCTCCTCCGAGGTCATCACGACATCATCTCCTCCATCGTCTTCATCCTCATCCTCATCCTCCGGTTTATCGTCTTGCTCATCCTCATCTTCCAAGTCCTCATAGTCATCATCCTCTTGTCCGTCCTCCGCCTCGTCGTTGCCGTCGTCATCATCAGACTCCTTCTCTTCCTCTTCGTCTTCTTCTGATAAGGATGTGTTTTCGTTCAGATAGTCAGCAAGATTGGCGCAGATCTCCGACAGATGAGCGACGGCATCGCTGTAAGGATTTTGCTCTTCTTCTTCCTCCTCCTCTTCCATTTCTTGCTCCTCTCCAGCTACGGCCCACTGAACCTTCAAGGCTTTCCGCCCGGAGGGGTTCCTGCCCGATCCTCTCTTGGAGTTTCTCTGAGCCGCATCTTCACTGGTCCCTGGCTGCTGGGAGCCACTCAAGAGGTGCCCTCTCCGCCTGTTAGCTATGGTGAGCCCTCTGAGAGAGCTGATAAGTTCGGTCCGAGTTACCTAAAAAAAAAATATTTAAAAAAATGTAACAAAATAAATGATTGATCTCTCTCAAAAACAAAACGATTATTAAAGCAATGACAATTTTTGTTTTTAACTACTCAACAAGCGACAGATTATGGCAATAATAATACAACATAAACTGAGGTTTGAGAACAATCAGTGGATAATCAAAAACAACAACTTAGAAAGGTTAAAAAGTAAAATAATTGTTTTACACAACTGATACAGGATTTCCCTATTGGTTTTTAAAGCCTGGGTCCTATTCGCTAAGCACAAAGAATTTTGCTTACAAGAATAAGGTTACCAATCAAAATACCATGTCATATGTGCCATTTGTGACTGGTTTCCTGCTGTGTATTGCTGAGCAGAAAACTATTAGGCAAAATGTTCTGCTTCAGTAGCTTTATAAAACTGGACCCTGGTAATAATTGTGTAGTTTTAATATTCACAAAAAAATTGAAATGTCTTACCATAGCGCTGCAGTAGGCACAGTGGCGGACCTTCCGCTGTACTCTGGAGTCATGCGACTTCTCGTGGCAGTTACATTTACATCCCTGGGTGCCATACTGCAGATGTGCGTTCAGTTCCTGCCAAGGGTCTAGTGCCGGACTCTGTAAGGAAAAAAATGAATACTGTAATTCGGACAACTATAAGCAGTCACAAGTTTGTTTCTTAAAACAGTTATTTACACCAAAAATGTCTGTGGCTTTCGAAAAGCGGGAATTTTTCATGAGTTGTTGAGTTTTTTCACCAAAAGTTTACTCAGTACATACAAGGAGAAAAAATAAAATTTGCTGTCAGGATTACATGTGTCTTTAGTCTTTTGTAGCAAATCAACAGAGACAGGCATCCTACCAGGGCTAGTCATCAGGCATACTTCAACCAGTCCTTAAATTTATTTCTTCAACTCCTTTGGTAGCCTACAACATGCTGCTAAATACAAACCATCTCAACCTCCACACAGGGCCTCATTTATATACCTGGGTGAAGGGAAGCACATTATGGAGTCATACCTTCTGCATGGATGCTGATCTCTTTCCTCCAGAGGTCGACTTCAGGATGGATGGGAATCGTCCTTTCAGAAGGGCAGCCTTGGCATTGGGTAGGAACCCATGCAGGGAGGACGCTTTCGGCCCCGGGGGAGGCTGGGTGCTGGAAGGGGGTTTGTTGGGTGGCCGGCCGACACGAGACTTGGTAATTGGGATCTCCTCATCACTGTCTGGGATTTCAATCTCTTCGAAGCTATCGGACTGAGAGGTAAAAAACAAAGAATCTCTTGAGCTTATCCGGGGCTCGAATTTGGGGTAAAATTCCACAAGACCGCAGGGCTTGTTGCTAAAAGTGGTTACTGGACCAGAATTTATTTCACAAGACCAGAATCCTCATGAGAAAGAGCTTTCTACACATTTTAACATGTAAATTGCACTATTAAGAGAAGATTTACAATGTATCTTATTATTTTGTCTTGATACTGAACAGAATTGTACTAGACTCGAGGTCAACATCTGAATACCATTTCCTTCTGTTAAAGGTAGTACATAGTAGCTATTATTCAATTAAAAAACACAAGACCACCGGACATGTCAGGTCATGAGTTCACTGACCCGAGGCTAAAATCACTGGCCTAGGGCCGGCGGTCCGGTGTCAAATTCGAGCCCTGTTATCTCTCAGACAATGACTCTGCTTCTTCCTTTCTCGTTCCAGTATTATGATACTCAGGGATGCCAGTAGCTCTTTGCCTCAGAACCTGACAAATGTTACCACTAGGAAAGAGATATGTGATCCTACCTGTAGGTATTAATCCAAAATTTATAACTGGTACTTTTGGGGTCATGTACAGACTACTTTCCAAAACAGATTCAGGTCGTACCTCTTTCTCTTTCTCATCGTCTAAAACGATTTCCTCAAAGTCCATCATGTAGTTATCTGGAGGACGCTCATCGGGGAATAGAAGAGTAAACTCCTGCTCCAAGTGAGGCTGGCCCTTCAGAAGGGGGAAGATGTTTTCCTTCAGCTGCAGAGAGGGGTTGGGAAAGAAGGGTAGACCAACAAATCAATTATGTATGTCATGGCACGGTTTGAGTAGAAAATGTTGGTTTGATCCTGTTTGGAGAAATTAAGTGAGGAACCAGCCACAAAGAGTACAATGATAATGGTGTCTTGTACTGAGATACGATGTTGTTGCATGGAACTTGCTTGAAGTTACGACCTTGTTGCAGAACCGAGTCACGACCTTGTTGCACCAACACGACAAAGACTTGCCTCATTATTTGTCCTGTTCTCTTTGCTGCCCCACTCGGTGATGGTACTCAGGACTTTCTGGAACTGGGAGGGATTCTTCTGGAAATGAACTTCAACTTGACGGAGGAAAAGTCTTGCTTTGGCAAACTCCAGGTTCTCCATAAGCTGACAAAAAATGGGGGAAAATATATATATCTTATCGGAATCTGAACATTCAGGAGTTGAACGACTAGTGTCAGGTATTTTGATGGATATAGGGGTAGCTTCAGGCCAGATCACCTTGAGAGTTGAGCCTGATCAGTCTTAACTTCTTTATACTGTTGAGGTACTGTTGCAGAAATGTCTCCCAGAGCTGAGGTGGCTGAGATACGGAGAGGTTGTGTACAATCATCACAACATTTAAGAAACATTTAAGAAACGGCAAACCTCCTATTTTTTTTTTAACATAACGTAAAATGTCAAATTCTGTCTTCAACTTTTCAAATAGTACTAAGTAAATTTTGTTTTATCCTTTATCCTGTCAGAACTCTCTTTTAGTCTATGTGTGGCAACTCAACTTGTACAAAGTTTTGTGGGAGTAGTTTCAGAATTAGGAAATTTGCTTAGTGGGAAATTGAGAAAGAGACTTTGCAATAGTACCATGCAAATATTATTAAGTTCAGTTGTCTTTGTGTTTTTGCCAGAACTATTCGTCCAACAGCTGGTAACACGTAACACTTTTACTGAAGTAGCACTGACACACTAAATTAACAAACCAAAACAAACAAACAAACCAACATAAAGCAACAAATATTAAAGGTTTTTGCAAACTTACAACATTTAGTTTTAAGGGTTTACAGCTGCTCCTCGTTGGAGGAATTTTTTTTATCGCCCCACATACAAGCATCTCGTTCCGCAAGTACTTTTAAATCTCAACTCAAAATGCATTTGATGTCTCAAGCCTTTTCTCACTCATTTCTGCATTTTCTTTGTCATTTTCCAAGCACATATTTGTAAATTTTTGCACAGATTTTTGTAGTCTTTTCTTGTAGGCGCCTTGAGCACTCTAAGGGTGGATATGAGCACGTTATAAGTTTTGATATTGTTTTCATTTACAATCTTTTGCTTTACTCACCACTCCACAAGTGAGGGCCACTTCTGGGGGAAGAAAGGCTGTAAAATCCTCAATGAGATCAGAGTTTCCGTCTAATACTTCACATATCTTCTGGTATAACTGTGAAAGTACAGAGAGAGAAAGAACAATAACATAATACCAGCGTTCTCCTTTAAAAGTGGTCCGCTGGCCAAATGCCAGTTAAAACGCATGAGGACCAGTCACAAATCGCTCCAAATCAAGCGGTCCAACGGGGTAGTTTAGGGCTGAAAATCTTCCCTAACTCATATGAAGTATGGGTCCAGTGAAAAAGGTGATGGACAACCTAACTGGTCCTGCTGGCTAGTCGACAAACCCTGAACATGTGACGG
>CM021533.1:2068725-2081898 GCA_010994315.2 Pisaster ochraceus
ATTACCTCATCTACTGGTAGCTCTGGACTCGTTGAGAATGAGTTGAAGATCCCAAGGAAGTCAATGTATTTGTCCGGCTGTGAAGAAAATCGTTCCTGAGGACGAAAGAAACAAACTGTTAAGTCAATCGAGCAGAAAAGTTTCATGGTGAGGCGTTTCATGGTGAGGTATCAATATATATATTCAGTTTGCGATAAACACCATGTGCATGTGTATAATATCTACTTTGCTGTGTAGATTTGTTCTTTAAGAACTTGTCTTGCTATTTTTTCTACTGCCGCTGAGTAGACTTCGGAAGTCGGGAGATTACTTCAATCTACTCCATACATCACATGTACTTCAACAGTATACTATGTTGTTTTGTCATCATATATGTTCTATCTTTCATAAAGCTGTAGAAGTCAGAATAAATTTACCTTGACTTTGTTTAGGTAAGCCCTTGAAAATGAAGTCTCCCTTTCTTCTCTCTTAAAAATAAGGAAAGCAAAAACAAATGTTATATTACAATCTTATACAGATGAATCTTACACAATCTTATACAATCTTACACAATCTTATATATGGCGCTTTATATAAAGGAGTGTCAAAGCTGCAATCCTGGCCGAAATGCTTGGGCCAAGAGACAATAAAGATACCCTCCCCTACTCCCTCGCTCAGTGTTGTTAACCCCAGCTGGTGCGCAAACCGCGCAATGACAGCCAACTTGGAACCAGGGCCAGGGGGCGGGGGCCCATCGAGATATTTCTGGGATTGCAGGACTGTGCATCTACGCTTATTTTGATAAACAGTTAAACTGAAGTTGTGACTTCCGGTTAACTGTTTATACTTTTTCCAATCTGAACTATGAGCGGATCTGTAAGAAGAAGCAAATGTCAAGACACTTTCCAAGATTGACCAGGATTAACAATAGAACACTACAGCCAGTCTTCACAGTCACAAAACCACAAACCACAAGTGGGGAAACACAAAGCAAAATATATAACAAACTGCAGGGGACTGAAAATAATGTATTACAGTTTGTAGGGAATTAAGATAAGACAGTTCCACCAAAAAAGGAATGTCAATCATTCTCCCTGGATAGCATCTGGGGTTAACAGTTTTAAGAAAATGAAGGTCTCAATTCTTTCTTTGTTTATTTTTTGTAACTGTGGGCTGTCTCTAGCTGTGGGTTTACAGGGTAGATCATTTCATCAAAAATACTGAAACAAAATCTCCACTGTTTTTTTTGAGAACCCCCAATGACTCCTCAAAGGAAAATCATTCTTTCACATTGTCAATGCTACAAAAATGTCAAAATTATGAGATTCACCTTAGGGTCTTTGGACACAATGCTTGAATCTAGAAGTACCACTGTCGATTCCAGATCCTTGCGCAGCTTGCTCTTCATGCGCTTGGCAGCCATCTTTGTGTTCAGCGTTGTCTTCTCCAGCTCTTCAGCTGTCTCTTCCGCCTCCCCTTCCCCATGTGCCAGACTCTGAGGACCATCAGGCCTGTCGGCAGCATCCCCAAAGTCTTGACTGTTAGAGTTGCCACTTTCTAAGACGTCAACTGGTGAAACCACTTCCCTGCAGGTATCGGCTTCCTCCTCTTCGTCTGGTAAGGAGTCTGGAGTTCGACTCTTGCTCCTGGATGGGGGTCTGGGGGATTCCTTCTGGGAGATGGATTCGCTTAAAGTGTTTGAACATTTCCTATCTGTTGTTGTAACAGTTGTTGAGGTTGTAGATGATTGAGTTGTGGGAGGTGCGGAAGTGCTAGCGGTTGCTGTTGAGATGTTCTTATTAGAATCCGGCTGTTTCATAGCATCTTGGCTATTCGAGTTAGAGGCGGGTTCTTTTTTATTTTGTTCATGTGAGGAACTGGTTTTAAAACCAGTCTTAGAGTGACCCTTTGAAATCGACAGCTTCGTCACTTGTTTGGATGCAGACTTTTGCACTTCAAAGGATTCGGATTGCCTTTTTGTGTTTGTAGCACTCTTGTCATCATCAAGGCATTGGAGATCCTTTACTGGTGGCGGGGGTTCTGGAGAAACATTATCGAGCCTACGCACCTTGAAGTTCTGGAGGGCTGAGATGCCACTCGGAGTAACACTAGTTGGGGACACTTTGGTTCTGCCTCTCAGTGTGGAGAACTGGGACTCTGGAGACTTGGTGTCAGAAGTGGGATTGACCACAGTGAGGGATGGACTAAGACAACATTGTCGCCCAATAACTGGTGTGAACCCTCCCGTGGTAGTGATAATCTGCACAGCTGTGCCCCCGATGGTATTCATGACTCCCTGTTGTGATTGTATCATCAAAACTGGTTGAGTGGCTGAATTGCCTTGCAGTGTCACACAACTGACGGCCTTCGGAGCGATCCGACAGCTTTGCGTGAGCATGGTGCTAGGTCTTTGATGACCTTCTGAACTCATCTTGGGAGATGAGTCTGTTTCTGACGAAGCCAGTTTGGTGGGATTACTCACACTCTCCTGAGTAGTTTGTGGACTCAGTTTTGGAAGGATCGCTCGTTTAGGAGCTGCTAAAGGTTTCACAATGGAGCGAACTGTAATCACAGAGTTGGTCAGAGTGTGAGGTTTACCCTCTGGGGGTAAAAGCTGTTGGGCCGGTGGGGATGGGGTTGAAGATGGACAGGAAGAAGTAGCTGGGGTTTCAGTCACAGCAGATGTTTGAGGAAAGAATCCTGCTTTGTACATGAATCTCTGTGTGGAAATGAGTACAAAATAAAATTATAAGTTGTAGGCAGTTAGGAAGAAACTATTCAAACTTTTATAGACTATGCAAGTCTATATTCAAACTCTCGGGACCGAGTTGGTCCCAACCATATTGAGTTTTACGTGTGCAAGATTCTGTTTCTCCAAATACTTTAGTTCAACTCAGTCTATGTCATATTGTTGGGAAAGTAAAATTTAGCCATGAAATACAAGAAATGAAAATAAGGCCGTGTCCGAAACGGCGACTTCGGCTACAGCTACGGCTAGATCAGCCCGTCGTGCCAGTGTGGAAGAATAGGCAGACGTGCGCAATCTAGCCGTAGCTCTAGCCGAAATCGCCGTTTCGGACACGGCCTTAAGTACATTCTGCTTAACATAATATTCAAAAGAGGGCTAACCTTTATCCACTCTGGTTTCTTATCATAGAGTTGAGACTGTTCAATAGGAGACTGCTCCGTGCCGGGAAGAACAGGTGCACAAAGCGGGGTCAGGTCTGGCTGGATGTTGTTCTTACGCCAATTCTAAAAAGAAAAAAGAAAACCAACAAGATTTCTCTTATGATCAAATAAGACCCTTTCCCTCAAACATCTCAGTACAATAGCTTGTTTGAGTCGTTTAAATTTAAGGCAATAAAAACACCTAAAAAGTACAGTGAGGTCCACAAATTTATTTATCACTTGATTAAACATCTACAAAGCACAGAAGCAACTTGCTGAGCAGAAATTCGCTACTAGCCAAAATGCCATAACATTATATTTCTTTCACTTGTGCCTCGTTGTTTAATTGCTTACCAAGTTTCTTTGGAAAGCAATACTTTCTGCATAACACTGCTTTCACTGATGCCTCATTATGTAATTGCTTACCAAGTTTATTTGGTAAGCAATACTTTCTGCGTACACTGCTTTCACTGGTGCCTCATTATATACCTGCTTAGCAAGTTTCTTTGGTGAGCAATTCTTTCTGCGTAACGCTGCTGTCATTGGTACCTCATTATTTAACTGTTTAGCAAGTCTTTATGGTAAGCAATATTTTCTGCATGACAGGCCCAGTAGTCACTTACCCTAATGATGTTGTCGGTGTTGCGTTTTTTAAAGCACATGTTCTTGATGTGAACCATGACCTGGCGGTTGGTCTTGATGGGTAACATGTTCTGGCAGATCATCCTGTACTGAACCTGACGATCGTTGGTTACTGGAAACTGCATTAAGCCCAAAACTATCAATCTACACACACACACACAAAAAGAGTAAAGACTCTTTAGAAATTAAAGGTTTATACAGAGGGTACATATAATTATTTTTGTCCAATGACAGAATGACATCATACATTATAGCATTGAATGACATAACTAATTGTGTGATACATATTTGTATTTCTGTTTTTTTGAAGGGACAAGTACATTCATTACAATCTATTAATGAAGTATGCATCAGATCACACAATGAAATAAAGAAGTCACAAAATAATGGCAGGGGAAACACTGGTCTAGGCTTTCAACAAACTGTTCAGGCTATTTAATCACAACTTTTCTAAATTTTCTGAGGAAAAAAAAACAGTGGGGCACCAGTGATAACAATGTAAACTTTATAGAATTTTGGCTGGTAACCAGTTTCTGCTCAGCAAGATTTTACTGTGCTTAGCAAGTTTTTGTGCTTACAGGCTTAAAGAATTTGAGCCATGAATGAGTTCCTTACTTGTCTTCGGCCTTCTCAAAGACGATTTTCTGGAGAGGTTTTTCCGTCAGGCTGACTGTCGGCAACAGCTCAGAGTACATGAAGACTCTACTGTGGGCAATAAGCTTTTGGGCGCCCTCTGTAGGTGGACTACGGATACTTAGTGATTTTGATCGGTTGGTTTCATTGGCTACCGTTCTCCAGGCTTCGTTCGCATTCATAGATGCCAATTCTACAAAGGAAATTAGGTGTTGAGAATGGTGTAACACTTAAAAAATAATGTAATAATAACAATATGAATATTTATAATGCGCCGGTATCCATCACAAAAGGTGCTCATGGCACAGTAAACCAGAAAAACTAACTGAAAGAAAACAAATATATATATAGCAACTACCTGAGAAAACACAAAACAATATACTTTACAAACTATAAGCTTGAGTGACAATGTTTTTGAGAATTTCCTTAAAACTACTAACAGAAAATATATAGTAAGAATATTTTGAGGAAGTTTATTCCAAAGAAGAGGGCCTGCATGTGGATTGTTCTCTTTGAGCTAATACACAGGATTCTATTATTACAACTGCATGCCTAAACAAAGAACACAATTAATAATCCGAGTAGTAGCATAGTGTACAAATGGCAGGAATAGAATGAACAAGTATGAAAATATGAACATTAGTATTGGTCTTTTGGTCACTGACATAGTCGGTGCATGGAGGAAAAGTGGTGGTGGGCTATAGGTTATAAAACAAGCACATACATTCTAAAGTCTCAGACAGTAAGTCTGGACACATTTTCATAGGGGTGGGGCATCGGAATGATACATGGTGGGGCACCAGTCCACTTGTGAGACTGAGGGGAGTGTGAGGCGTGACAAGATTACAGCTAACAAAAGTTTAGGTGCAAAAGTTTCAGAAAAACACACCGAGCGAAAAAATGTTGCTCCATTCTTTGCTCCAGTCAACTCATCGACCTCATTCCATGGCAAATATTTTAACTGGACAAATACACGGGAAAAGTTTTTTTTTTTTTTAACTTCATCTCACCTTTCTCAGTGACAGTGAATTCTTGGTCACAAACCTCCAGTGCACCAGCTAGATTGCATGGTCTGAAGGCTGACTGAGGAGCATAAGGCTGCTGGACACCAGGTATCATATAGGGTGCCATTATGGAATCCTCACTTCGGCCAGCAAGCATGTCCAACTCACTCTACCGGAAAGACAGAAAACAAATCATGGATTATGAGGTTCGTATTTTCGAACCCAAATAAATGTAGATGTTACTTACATTTTAGTTTAATCATCTTTTACTCCAGAGCTTTGTCAGACTGGCAACCATGTCCAATGCTCATCTGATAATCTGATTTTTATTCTGATAAACTTGCTGCAAAGCCAAGTAAAAAAAATCCACCAGTTGATCGTCCTGGGATTTTTTTTCAGAAAGAGGGGGATGAGGGCCTTTTTATATTATTTTTAAATTACTTTCAAGGAAGAAAGAGCAAGACTGGCTTTAACATGTTTGACTTGATGAGACCCAGTCTGATTCAAATGACCGTGACACTAACCAGGAACTGCTTGGCTTGGTTTTTGTGTGGCTCCAAAGCTGGGTTTCCTCTGCAGAGAAGGTTGAGCTGGCAAAGCAGCTGCACATGCTGAGAAGGAAAAGACAAAAGTTAATTACTCAATGAAACACCTTTGCCTGCAACAGTTTTTGTGCATCTACGCCACAGACCCCATGTGAGCTTTTCAAACTGCCATTTTAGTGATCACGTCCACATAAGAAAAGTACACAAGGTTGATGATTATCAAAAATATTTGACAAATTCGAGCGGGACCTTTGTTACCACTTCCGGAAACTGAATGCATGTACCAAGCTTACTTTCGTAGTAAACATTTTTGGAGTTTGAGTTAAAAGAGATGTTATTCTCAAAACGCATGTCAGCCTGATGCACACAGCTACATTATGCACATAATTAAGCTTTAATGCGGAAGTTAATGTTTTGTACTGATTGGCTCAATATTGATTCTTGGATCGAGAACCAGCTGTTTGTAACAGTTGGATGCTTCTCACAATCATGGTACTGAATGATACTCACTCCATTGAGGGTTTGAAACGGGACAAAAACATTTGAAATGAATACACTTTTCCCGAAACCAGCGACGGGAAACCAGACACCAGCAAAAAAAGAAATTTAGAATAATTACTTGCTGCATTTGTTGCTGCAGTTGCAGCCTCTCGTTGTCATTGAACACCAAGACTTGCAGCTGCTGTGACTGCTGCTGTTGTAGTACATTCTTCTTTTCCTTGCTGTCTTTAGGGTAGGTCATTTGCCGCTGTGCGATCATGTCCGACAGGGTCAGCTGCTGAGGCCGGTCAAAATGCTTCATGTCAAAGTCCGCTGCCCAGTCCTCGTTCTCATACTTTATGGAATAAGTGAATATTTTGTTGAAAACACGAAATGTCTACAGCCAGTGTTCAGAATAATAATTCATACTACAGGTTTTCATTTGCAGTAACACACTGTATGTAATGTTCAGTATCACTTTATCGTGGTTTTTGACGCCCCCATGCCAAAACCAGTCACTTCCTGCCAAAACTTAAAACTGGGTTCATTTAACTCATAAAACAGATGATATTATTAGAAGCCCATTGGTCCTTGCAACCTTTCAAGTAGCCAGCTCTTGTCTTTGCAAAGAAAACTGAAGATAGCAGGGGATAAAAATCCAGCATTTACCTTTGGAGAGGAGAAACTAAAGAAAAAATTCACAGAAATCCACTTACTGCATCAATCAGTTCGTCTAAGAGTTCATTCAATTCTTTCTCTGTATGGATTAAAAGAACAATAAATGACTCTGAATAAAATATTCTAAACCCTTCATGATTTGAAAGCATTCTCACAAAGATTAAACAAAAAGACAAAGGCAATACGAAATTGTAGCTCAAAATAATTACAAGACTAGCATCAAAATGAGAAAAAAACACTCCCTGACACAGTTTAACAATGCATTGAACTGTTTTCACTTGAACAAGCACCATGAGTAAGACATGTAAAAGAAGATTGATCTCATTTGTTGTATGGGTATTAAGTATACTTCATTACTCGATAGAATTGATAGATATTTAATCAGACTCAAAGTCAATATTTGAACATAATTTGAACATTACAGTGAGGTATTATTCTTCAACTGCAAAACACAAGATGCCGGACTTGTCCCATCATGACTTTACTGGCCCAATACTAAAACTACTGGCCTCCGGCCTGCGATTCAGTCTACAAATTTTGAGCCTTGTGTGGTTTGACTTAATGAAGACTTACTGGTTATCTCGACAGTCTTATCGTTTCGGAAGTCTTCTTCATCTACTGCTTCCTCCTCAGCTAAGAAATTATACTCTGGATCATTTTGATCATCGTCTCCTGTATCGCTAACCTCTGGGTCTTTTGGGTGGAAATAAAGAATACATACACATAAGCATACTAAACATAACAAGGAATTACAGTTGTGCACTTCTATCTTCCTTAACGATTAAACGGAACTTGTGAGTTTCGTTTACCCGTTTAACCGTTTCTGCCGATTCCAATCAGAACTATGAGACCATCTGTACAAGGAGCAGATGTCAACACACTTTTAAGGATTAAAAATAGAACGCTGTAACCCAATATTGGAAATAAACAATACTGATCAACATTGATAACTAACTTATCACCAGTGGATCGAGATCTTACCAGTGGTCTTCTGGAGCCCAGCGAGCCACCTGACCCACTCGTTATCGTCTTCACAGTCGTCCCAAGTGTCAAACATGTCTGCAGTGATGTCAGGAGCCACAAACGATGCCTCAATTTCTTCTAAGGGTGTCTTGATAGGAAACTTGGAGCGGGTGCGATGGGCGATCGTATCCTGCTATTTGAAGTCAAGCAAAAAAATATAAAATAGATTTAAAAAAAAACTAGTTGAAAATTGTTGAAATTGTGACAACATGATGAAACAGTATATAAATATGAACTAACTTTTTTTTAATTTAACATGTCTTAATTAGAAACCCCGACAGAGTTACATCAACAACAAGGAGAAACATATCCCCGGTCAACCTAACAAATTCGACAAGATTGTTCAATAATCTACCTCAGATTTTTCCAACTCCATG
This sequence comes from Pisaster ochraceus, assembly GCA_010994315.2. NCBI lineage: Eukaryota > Metazoa > Echinodermata > Asteroidea > Forcipulatida > Asteriidae > Pisaster > Pisaster ochraceus. The sequence continues at coordinate 2,077,255 of CM021533.1, forward strand.
TTAACTTCATCCAGCTGTTTGAGAAACTTAGCATCATCTTTGAGCTTATTATCCCATCGTAGCTTTGGTGGGGGAGGTCCCATGGGTACAGGCACTGCCCGGAGATGTCCCCCTTTGGCAGGTGAGGGGGCAACGATAGGGGGACGAGAGGGGCTGCTAGGGGGTGCTGTCTCTACTTCTCCTTCTTCTTCTGTGTCTTCAAAGAAAGAGGTGTTGAGGCTGGAGCGAGGAGTGCTCGGGCACGGGGATCCGAAGGAAGGTATGCTCTCATAGTCACTCTCATCTTTTTGCTGTTAGAAGATGAAATTTGCATAAATCATTTTAAGATGTTCTAAATCTCTTTTACAATCATCTAATACACAAATGTTGGATATACTTGAGTCAATTGTCGCAATTGAGAGATTATTTTGGAAACGATGCTGCGAAGCGTCAGAAGCGTACTATAACTATCCATATAGGACTCCTATATTAAATTTGGAGCGTCGCACCAGCATACATGATAAAACAAAGGATGACACATGACGCGTGTTCCACTAATCAAATGTATGCAGTGTACATAAGTACTTATTGGATCACATGTCCAGTCCATGTGATTAATTGCAAGGAGTTGTTACTAATTACAGAATCATCCATTTCAGGCTGTGTAGGTAGCATTTTTGTAGGTTTTTTTAGAGCATCTTCTTTACATATAGAGTTGATAAATCCAGGCTATTAAAGGTAAATTCTTTAGTTACCAAGTCTTCTTGGCTCGGTTTGTAGTCCTCATCGTCGTCCGAGTCCGAGAAACTCAGGTCAGTGAACTGTGGCGCCTGTTTGGATTTCTTGATTGGCGATACAGGCCAAACAAAGGGCACCTAGAATTAAAGTCAAAGTTCAAAAACAGAATAAACAGACATACATATCACCTGCAGGTTCAGAATGCCATACTGTATGAAATCATTCCAAAACAATATGAATGACACTGTACAATAAGTCATCATGACAGGCAATATTAGTGCATTTCTAAACAATACACCTTATACATGTAGGGCGCCATCTGTGAGATGGTCAAAAGAAGGTTGCTCATTGGCCCATCATCTGGGCTCAAATTTGGGGGGAAAATCTACAAGACTGCAGGGCCTGTAGCTCAAAATTTTTACTGGACCAGAACATTTGTTACAAGACCTGGACCGGAATGAGAAGAACACGATCTACACAGTTTCACATTTGAGCTGTTTTTGGAACAAGCATTAACTTAAGAAAAGATCTATCTCACTTTTCTTACAGGTAATAATTTACGCAATTGAAAGATAATTGTATTTATCAGTTTAAATTAAAAATGCAGTGAGGGGTTATTATTCAAAAACACAAGACCACTGGGCTTGTACGGTCGTCATGGTCGTAAGTTTACTGGCCCGATGCTAAAATCACTGGCCTCAGTCCTGTTGTCCAGTGTTAATTTCGAGCCCTGTTTATCATTGTCATTTCCTCTCTAAGATGGCAGCGTGACGACGTCAACGCATTATAAGGTCTGTTCAGGGGTTTTACATTCTTATAAAACAATAAGTACAAGTCTACCGTATGAGGATATTACTTAGCAAAAATAGTCAACTTACATTTCCTGACTTTTCAGAGACTTCCTTCAGCTTTGATCTCGTCATCTTAGGCTCCTAAATAAAAAAAATTAAAAGGCCATTAACTACTTTTGGTTTAAATAAAGGCTTGATTTAACTCAAAATTACCTACTATTGTGTACCATAGGTCCTTTTGGTTGGTGAGCAGTTTGCAAAAGCTAATTCTATTATAAGATTTCTTTTAAAATGAAATTTTGAGGAACTGCGGGATTAAACAAACCAAAGCAACAACAAAAAGGTTGCACGCCTGATCCTGCAAAATCTGAGGCCTGGGCACATCGGCCCAGACTGAACCGTGGATAAAACTATATAAAAAGCTTTTTCAATGTACACTGTAGCAGCCTACTTACAAACACTACAGCTGGCGAGCTGGGAGCTTTGACATTGTCCCCTGGTGTCTCATCATCCATTGTGTTACGTACCATCGCTAAGACATGCTCATTGGTGATGACATGCTGTCAAAAAGGAATACCAATAATAGACATTTATAATGAAAATAACAATTAGCTACTTTTCATATAGCGCTTTATCTAAGGGAGTCTCAAAGCACTTATCATTCTTTCTTTCCAAACAGGTTTTTGAAGTTTTTATTTGTGAGGTCCATTTATGTAAAAAACACATATGGAATATGGGCAGGCAGTTTGAACACAATATTACAATACACAATGCATTGTCCACATTCTCCAAGTGGGGGCAGGACGAGTCCCCATATTGTCAAACAAAAGTATCTTCACACTCTCCACACAAGGAGTCTACGTTCTTTCCTTTGAAAATGTACCATGTGCTACACTTGGTTTTCCCTCGTACAAAGAGTACTGGAATTCATGCTAGAAATCTCCCTTTTTCCAGAGGTTTTTGTGTAATCCCTGATTTTCCAGAGGTTTTTGTGTAATCCCTGATTTCAGACCTTTTCTGGTACAAACACGGATTACAAGAGATCAATAGGCTGTCACCATTTTTTATCATTGTATTTGGCATACGAGAGGCCAGCATAACAATAACATGGCAAATTATTGGTTTGGTTTTATGGCCAAGGTGTGGCCTATTCATGGTGAAGACATTCCACAATTTCTCAAAAGAGAATGAAAAATCCCAGTGCATTTTATGAGAACGTCTGTTGCCTTGACTTTCTTTAGTCCGGGTGTCATTGTGACAACAAGATTATCAAAAACAAACATTTATTTCTGAAGTTCTGAAAAGTTTCGAAAAAATAATGCTGTGCAGAGAGGCATGGTGGAGATTTTTTAGTACTGGAAGTGGTTTTAAAGTATAAAAAAGAAACTGCTTACATGTAAAATGTTTTTTACATTAACCACAGACAGGTTGTTCTTGGCAGCGTTTTCTTCAAGTCTCTTCTCCAAGAGGTCACATGCTTCATTTGCCCGCTGAACCTCATCAGCGTCCAGCGAAGGCCCCTTTGACCCTTTCTTCCGACCTCTTGTCTCCTTCCTCTCCCCACCCGTCTCGAACATCTTCCCGAGTTTCTTCTTAGCTTTCTTCTTCATCATCGCACTCCATGGTTTCTCCTTGTCCTCCTGTGCTGCCTGTCGCGCCGACTTCCTCGTCGGCTGCATGTCAATCACCATCCTGCTGGGCGAAGACGAGAAACCCTCCTGCTGATTCTCGGAGTCTGTTTCGTCAGATCGCACTGGTGTAAGTTTCTTTTGAGAGTTCTTTTTCAGCTTTTGTTTTGCGAGGGAGCCCTTAGCAAAACCTTTTCTCCTTATGCTTCCGGTGTACAACCTCGTATCATTTCCTTGGTTTAACGAAGGGGCTGATATGACCTTAGTTGGTGATGCAGACTGCTTTAAGAATGCCAACGCTTGAACTGCTTCCATATCAACAGTGTCTAATGAAGCCATGCATGTCTTCGTGCCTTCACAACTGGGTGTGTTCGACACTTCTTCATTTGTGCTCTCAGTCTCACTGTTGACACTGTCCGTTGATTTTCTTTCCTCACCCACATTTGTGTGACATTCCTCCTTTGATTTTCTGCTGCATTCACGACCAAAATCTTGTGAGGACTGCTGCGATACTTGTTTACTTGTATCCAAGTTTGAATGTGCATGCTCCACTGAATGTGCATGCTCCACATTGTGGACATGTGTTGGTGGACAAGCATCATCGTAAACAGACACGGCTTCCTTTTGCAAATCTTGTTCACTGGAAAAATTCTTAAAGGTAGCTTCTCTCACTACCTGGGTAGATTCCTCATCTCGATTATAGGGCACAGACCCGACTAATAAACTACAATTCTGGGTGTCGCTTTTTACATCATCTTGAGAGATGGCTGGCTTCAGGTATGGGTTTAACACCGTTTTTTCAACAGCGCCATCGGTTACCACATTTTCACTTGAGATTTTTCCAGGAATGTCTGGAGAAAGTCTTGATCTTTTGGATGGTAGATCTTGTGCACATTCTGGAGGAGAATATGATGAATTTCTTCTCTTCCTTTTAGTTGTGTCAGCCATGATGAGGCCTGCGTGTAAAATTTTCAAAACACAGAAACTACAATAAGTAAGTGTTACACAACTTAGATTACTTTGTATTATTTGCTGACTTTTTGGGGAGGGGAGGGGCATGTAAAAGAACCAGTTACCTTCAAATCCTGGCATATTTGGAGATTTGTTTCACTTTTAGATTTTCCATGAGAACAGTTATTTACTTTCTACAGGATTGTTAGGATTGTTTAATGAATGTTGGGCTTTATTTCCCTTTTCAAACAGTTCATCTAGAGGAATTGGTAGCTAAAACATGTAATGTATGTAAACTTTATAACTTAGTCTGCGGTGGCAGAAGTACATTTATATTTGGGAGGGGAAAAGGTGGCAAATACATAACTTAGGGGTTTAGGGGCTTTTGATGTAAATTTTAAAAAAGAAACTTCGACCGAAGATGTCAAAAAAAAATTAATTGAGTATAGGGTGCAGCACCCCAGTTACACTTTACTGCAGTAGTGGGTCTACATCATGACAACATACTTCATTTCATATTGTTATTATTACAATCCCATGATCCCTTAAAATGCCAC
>CM021533.1:2084348-2099711 GCA_010994315.2 Pisaster ochraceus
ATGATCAGGACTTTTTCGCTTTAAGAAGGATCAAGATTCCTGTCAAACAGCATGGTCTTCTTACTGAGACAGAGGAAGAGAGACGACGGCGACCAAATGCCATTCCAGAAGCTGAATCTAGTGGGAACAATCTCATGAATGGCGGCTTCCTCAGTGGCAACGACGACGACGATAGTGATGAGGAAGAAAATCAGTTTGTGAGGACAATCAGCATCAGAGATTCCATGCGGGACATCATCTCCACTCAGCAATTCCTCAAGAACATGGACCGGGATCTGGAGAAGATTTGCCAGGCAACGAAGACTCAGAAGGAGTCACTTGAGGAGGTCACGTCCATCCTAACGGAGACCAGGATTCATCCGTTGCTTCTTCCTTACTTCCAGAGGAAGAAAAAAAGGACATACTGTGATGAGACATCATGCGGAATGACATGGAAATCTGTTTTCCTGGTCGTTATACTAATCGCTGTCGCTATTCCAATCCTCATTGGAATTTACTTTTACTTAGAGAAAGGTGATGGTAATTCGTCAGTGAGCACTTCATCTTCGTTAAAGCCTTCGTAAAGTAGAACTTCAGCTTGATGCTATGCTACATAAAAAGTAGGCAGAGCTGCTCTATGAATTTCAGAATCATTTTGGACACATTAACATATACTGAGCTGTTGCTATAATTTCTACAGCCGCACAATATTTGAAGGAAGATGCAGCAGAAATTGTAGCAAATGCGAAGACCAAAGAGTTCCTCTTGTTCATGTTGTTGGACCTATGATTTTATTGTCAATGTCAAAATGTATTTTTTTAAATTGTAACTTATGAAAAAGATTACCCATGAACTTCAAACAGAAGCAACTCTAAATTCAAGTTGCTGAAAACTTTCAACTGTGTGCTCTGTGCAGTACATGTAATTGCAAATCCAATTCTTGTACAGTATTTTTCTTACATGAACCGTAGTTTAACTTTTCCAATGCATGCAAATTATTCACTTTTTTTTTTTAAGAGTTTGGTGCTGGGTTTTACATGTATTTGAATAAAACTGCATTCTGTGGAGACTTGATGTGTTCAAAATTTGACAGGCATGTAATTTGTCTTTAATACTGCCAGAAAAAATTTCCGAATGGCCTTCAGTTTTAGCTAAAGTCCTTTAACACATAAATAAAAAAACATACAATTTGGGCAACAGTTCTGCTTGAACATCTGAGCTGGTTGTCTCGTGTGACGAAGAACTGTTGACTGAACCATTATCAGATGAACATGTACTGGCCTTGACAAAATTAATTAAGAAAAGCATTAACTGGGTTCTTTATGTGCTCTGTTTACTGTGCACACATGTGTAAAAACCAGTTTCAATTGTTTACCTGTGAATGATTTAACTTTTAAACATTACGGCGTTTCGGTGCAAACAATCATTGATCATGGATTTGTTTGTTTGTTTTGCATGAACTGCACATTGAATGTTTGCACACCTGAAGGACTAATATTGAATGGTGGTGAATAGTATGAAGTAGATAAGCAGCAGTTCTCTTTTGGGCAACTGCACCTCAAATATAGAGTTGGCCTAACTATAGTTGGCATAAACTACATGTATTGGCAAAGACTATAGTTGGCCCAGACATGAATTGGCAAAGACTACATGTCTTATAGAGTTACATAATATAACTACATGTAGAGGGAGAAATCGTTATTACACACCGGGCTGTCCCACCCTGGGCACCAATCCCAGTAGGTAAATTACACGCAGATGTCCGCTTACAAAATGATTGACCCGTGTTATATAATGGGTCAGCACCATTTTCTCAATGGCCAAAAATGCTTCTTGTTTGGCCTTGTCATACGGCTTTGTATGCCCTCTAGTTCTATTAGTTAAGTCTATGGGCAAGTTCGGGTGGGCGACTAGAGTGACTAGACTAACCAGAAACGGTGTGACAGTGTGTGACGTAGCTCTCGAATTGACTAGATCGACCATGCTCCAGTGCATGGTTGATCTAATCAATCTCCCTGTGCTCTATGGTTTCTGGTAAGTCTAGTCACTCTAGTCGCCCACCCGAACTTGCTCTATAGTGTAACTATAGTTGGTACTAACAATAGTTGGGCCAATCTAAACTAAAGTTGGGCCTTGCCAACTAATCTCTTTAAGCCGATTCCATATTTTGGGCGGAACAAAGCCACTTTCAAAGAGCCGCAAACTGTGCTTAATTTATTTTTTAAATCTAAAACAACATTAAACCGGTCACAAACGACATACATTAAGGTACTGTAAATGGTAAGTGACTTTTGCAAAATGGTTGCAAAATGGTTTTCAAGATCTGTTTGGCAACACAGGAAATTTCTTTTACAGGCTTATTCAGTTAACATGCAATGCGTGTACTTAAAATGTGTACGTTAAAATTTCAGAATCTGCTAATCAACATCTCAAATAGTGTCAACAGGGCTGTTAAATTAAAGTTTTAAGGAGCAAGGCCACCTTTAATTTGAGGCAAGGCCCCCTCCCCAAAGATACTGTTTATATTAAACTAGGCAGTTTATCTAGAGAAAGGTCCAAGTCCTTCCATGTCCTCTTCTCGATTCTCATTTGACTCCACACGAATTAGACTGGTCCCCTGTCTTTATCCGAAAAGATAAAGACAGGCACTGGTCTTATAGGCCCAGTTATTTCAGTGGAGAGACGTAAGCTATCAACTCCTGCGTTATGATTGGTATGCTCCGAAGTGACGTAGTTTGTTAGCTACGCTCAGCAGTTGTATGTAATGTTGTTTTATTCACAATGTAATGTGTGTACATGGTATAGACTACAAATCTCTGTCATGTGAATGGGATGCAAGGTCAAAGGTACATCTGGCAGGATCCTGACAGGCGCTCAAGGCTGGTATCTGGCATTATTCATGAGCCAGATGTTCAGGCTACACACCAAATTGTATAGACTTTGCATAAAAGATTGGAATGCTTGGCACTGTAATAAGCACTTTTGTTTGGGTCTTCCAGCCCCCAGTTCTTAAGAATTATTCACTTTGGCAATTGGATTTAAAAGGAATTGGGCTCGTTAGCCGATTCTTTCTTTTTTCTATGAACAATTTTCCTACCAAAGAAGATCCTTTTTAACAATAAACACAATTGTGTATTGTGTAAGCCCACTCTTTTTGTTTGTTTGTCATAATACCGTCAAGTCCGTCAAGTACCAGACTTTGAAGTAAAACTTAGAAAGGATGTGGTTCAGGTTTATGTCACAGTGCCTTACACAATGTTTTTCAATCTTTTGCAGACCTAGAAATTAATGTTTTGTAGAGGCAAGCCATTGGTCTCATATGAAAGGTCACTGCGTGGGCCTTCATGTCAGGACAATAAGACTTAGAGTTATTGTTATACATTACCACATGCAGTAATAGGTTGTGATTTTTTCCACTTTCCCATATAATGTTTCAAGATGTTAACAGATCGTCTCCGAATAAGAGGAATCTTTTGCCATGGTATGTCAAAACAATTGCTGCACACTGTGATGGGGTCCATGGGTTTTGTACACCCTCTGGAGGAGATGGTACTCAAGGGTGGGCCAGGGGTGCCGTTTGCCCCTTTAGGTGTACAAAACACCACGTGCCCCACCACAGCGTGCAACAATTGTTTAATGGCCACTGTGGTTCCCCCATGAAATCACAAACCACCACATGGAAATTGTACTTGCACTCAAATGGTAATACATGTATTTCTTATTCTGTAATTAAATTTAATGTATGATGTGACAAGATAAATAATTAGGGTGGAACCTGGGATTAATTTCACATTACTTTATTTTTTGGACAGGGTGGGGATGGGTTGAGGAAGGGTGGGAATAGGGGCACTGAAACAGGAGTAAGAACATCGAAAGGATAGACAACAAATATGTGTGCTTTATTTGCTTTATGAACATAATTCTCTGGATTACGTACATGTACATCATTGTATCGATTCTGCCTATTGAGTATAAAAGGTGTTTTAATGTCTAACATCCTTTTGACTTCAGTTTACTGTGTTCAGCTTAAGCTATAAGGACCAACAACAAATGTAATTAATGATTTTTAAGTATTATATATAACAAAACTCATTACATTTTTTTTTATCATAGAAGTCCCTCGTTAAGTTACAATGTATATTCATAGACTCTCTATAGGCAAAATTTTAAAAATGTATCCTTATTAAAAACATAATTATTGTTAGTTGTAAATAAAAACGTGATTAAATGTGATTGAAAGTAACAATTTCTACTTTGAGATTCTCTCCTTTTAAAGCGGTTTTATGTGGTGTAGAACATCGTTTTTCAGAAGAAATCAATGCAAAACTTCTTTACTGGAATTTTTTATTTACATGTGTGTATTACTCAAATTATTCTGAAAATGTAGTTTGTTTTAATTTAAAGTTACATTTTCGTTGCTCTTCACATTATTGAGAGAAGCTCCATCTACACCAGACAAAATTTTAAATGTTATGGTAAATATACAGCTGAAAGTGTTTCTGAACAAATTATTTGAAAAAGGCAAGTTAGGTAAATTACACAATACATTGAGTGGTAACCCATTTTTGCAAAGCAGTACTAGCAGTAGCAAGACGCTATAAAATTGGGTCATGCCGATAATAAGTGCGCCCTCTTCGTATGAAACTAGCCGATTTATGAGGGTTATTTTATTTATTTCACTGTTTCTTCAAAGTGCAATGCAATGGGGGAGTCAAAGTACTTGATGTCACAGACTGGACTATTCCACATCAAATAGTAGAGGGGGTCAGGTCCCTAGACTTGGTTCCAAGTCTGGGATCGTGGTTTTGGGGTTAACGTTGCCTGAAATAGCGCCCTCTTGTGGATCAAACTCTAACATTCATTCCAGGGCGTGTCATAGCCAATCTGCCGGGGGGGGGGGGCAAATTCAATAATGGATGTGCATGTACTAACATCCGCCATGGATCCACTTAACAAACGATGGCTTTTACGTTGGGTCTATTCTATATCTAACCTTGCCCTACCCAGTGAACACACGATTTAGTAATGCTGGGGAAATGAACAAGTTCGAAGTTGAAATTGACGTTACCTTGTAAGTTGTACAGTGTTAAATGAAGCGCATCCCATACGTCTTGCTAAGGAATACCTCATCCAGATGTCAAGAACAAGAACAGTCACTGTCAATTTACAACCATACATGGTAACTATCCGGAGAACGATCCCTTTACAGCCACGGAGGAGGTTGCATACGGTTGAACACCCTGTAGCTTACACCCAATGACACCACCCTATTGATTGAACACACCCACCCTGCAAATGTATTTCGCTGGTTTCGGTTGTTACATAACAATCAGCATGAACTAAGCTCGCAATAATACAAAGTTATGTCGGCTTTAGAAGAACATTCATTGACAAGTGCAGTGGTCCCATTAACTGCACAGTATATACACGGGACTGCAGAATTTGCAATATTCCATTATTGCTTCGTCCTTGAGATGGGACGTAAAGCTGGGCCCATTGGTCCCATACCCTGCATTGAGTAACCTCTACCGAAAGTCACACAAAAGAGTTACACGTCCTCTGGTTACAGTTTACTTTTGAATTGGGAAAGAAAAGCTTGGACCGAATTATACCAGGCAGCATGTCAGGTCGGTCCATGAAGGTAAATTTAACTTCCATTGTATCACAAAGATCAACGTCTCATTGTTCAGCAATAACGCTGTTAATATATTTACAGAAAATACAGACTTTGCCCGAAGCATCGTCTGTCTTGAAAGTCAAACAGAAAACTGGGTCTGTTTAAAAAAAATAATAATTTAATGTCCCAAGTGTCTTGGGAGGATTATCTTGTAGACTACCGCATTTCTTCGAAAGAGAAATTGAAACGGCAATTTAAACGATCCTCTCTGTTTAAAATAATGTATCTCTCTCCATACATACAAAGTGGGTTGCTTATTTTGACGAAGTCGGCTACCTCGACAATAATAACAATACTAACGAAATAGGAGGGCAAGTTTTAATAAATCGAAAGACAATACCCTTGTGACAGCATAGATCCCGTCTGTATTTTGTTGTTGTTGGTGGTGGTGGTGGTGGTGGTGGTGGTGTTGTTTCGTCTACCCTGCAGGGGCGTTCTTAATTGACAATATTAATATTGTCCATGATTGTATGACTGTAACAAAGCAAGTCTACGATTCTTTGCCCATGGAGTTTTAACAACCAAACCTCAGCCATATCGAATATTGATCATCGAGTCCGAAGGACAAGGAACTCTCAGTGGAGTTGGTATCTCTATTTTGTGCGTCAACCTTTTGTGTCAAACTGTGTTATTAAACTTTGATTCTGAGTAACACTGATTTCTGGAAGTAAGAGATTGACAAAAACATGCTTCCAACTTACGTACCAATAACACACCACATTTGAATGGCAGATTTGGTTTGTTATTCATTTTGTTACAAGATTTGTTTTAATTGAATATTCCATTTTATACGCCTATTGTCTCTATTCTATCGTCTTTACTCTTCGTGTAGGCCTAACCCTTTAAAACCACAAATTAAATTTGACCAGTTAAAAATTCGAGAGAGAAGGATTATAGGAAACTGAACATTACAAGACAGTAAAGCATTTTTCCCGCTAATTAATAACGACTTTCTCGAAATCCATGAATTAACCCCAACCTTAAATTTAACTTGACCTCTGCATGCAGTCGAGACCGTGGTCAAGCCTCGCGTGTAATGGAACTTTTTGGGGAGTTTGTGGCTACCATTTATGCTGGTTTAACATGAAGAAAACAAAATCCCACACTTCCACGTTCAAATACGCTCGAGATTTATTGCCTATTGAAATATAGGCTCCGGCTCGGACATCAGTTCTGGAGCAGTGTAAATTGTGCTAGTGTTTCTAACATCAAAGGAAGCCCAGAGTTCTAGAGCCGGAGCCCAAAGCCGGAGCCCAGAGCCGGAGCCCAGAGCTGGAGCCTGGAGCCCAATGTTTCGAAAAGGCCCCTATTATGTTTGCACCCCCCCCCCAATAAAAAAAGGAGTTTAGTTGGTTAACGTGGGGTTTTTTTTGCAAAGAATGTGTGCACTATAATAGAGAAACCAATTAAGAGGAACAAGGTTTATTTGTACATTTCTATTTGTATTTGCAACGACTAAAATGGCAAAGTATTTTACTGCAACTTATGCGTGTTAGAGTTTAAATTCAAAGTTTTAAGACCTAAATAGCTACGCGTGACCTTAGTTACAACATCATACTATAGGCTTTAATGCTAATAAACAGCTCAGACTGTAGCCTGTTGCTTTCGTAAAGTTCAAAGTGACAGGATTTTTGAACTCATGCGGGCGCTTTCGACGGCGAATTTCATTGGATCAAAGCTACAGTTTTATCTTATTTGACTGAATGTATCTTGCTGTCTTGAACCAATGGCCAAATAAATAATAATAACAACAACATCCATGAAAAAAAGTTTGTTTTACTTATCGCATTATGTAATGTGGGTTCACATACGCCCTCACGCGGTCAAAAATACTGCGAATTAGCGGGAGGGATTTTTGAAAAATGTACAGCAGCGCGCTAGTAGGAGCAAGCTATGACCGAGAAGTGTGGGTCGCTCGGGCCGTGTCTGAATTGGTGGTTATGGCTATGGCTATGGCAACGGCTACGGCTGGATCGCCGCTGCATCATGCGTTGAAACATGAAGTCCTTAGCAACAGTCACTTAGCAGTCGAAGCTGGTAGCTACCAATTCAGCTACGGCCTTCCTTCAAACATTAATACCGACTTGGTTTTTAGGCTGTATACGTTGTGGTAAACTGGTCGTTCGTATAATGTGAGACGCCATCTGCACCCTGCCTCTTTAGGAGACGTTATTGTTGCATCCATTCAGGATTTCGGTGTAACGTTTGTATTCGCCGTCAATCAGCTTCCAGATCACCAGGTATCTACCACAACAAAAAAAAAAGAATTCTTGTCGATTTCAAATTCAAATTGTGCATCTCAGTTTGGACGCAGGTCCATGTGGCGTAATTTCATTGATCGAAATACAAAGTTTATCAATTGGCCTAGGCACTGCTATGGCTCCATGTAGCCAACTTGGAGCTGTAAAACACCACGCACAATAAAACTCAATCTTGATTAAAAGCTGAATTATTACCATCTAAATTAACTCAAGTCAATTAATAATGAGACACGGAAGTGATGTCAACCAACCCTTCGCCAGGCTGACAGCTACTGGCGATTAAAGACCGCACCTTGGCTTAAGTAGTCCAGATTTTGGGGGTCACAAAATGTTCACCGATATTGTTTTAAAGACAGATCGAATGTAAATGCCAGTGATATAGGGGTACGGTTTGCAATGCTTCACGTACTTGCCAATTTTCATGGTTACGTTGTCTGCGTTGTTAAATGAGTAGTCTCCCCTCTCATATAACAGTTCGCTCCCTCCCATGGGTCCAACCTCGATGGCGCCCAAAGAAATCGCAATAGCGCCCTCTGCCTTCAATGTGCTCAGAAGTTTCTTCGCATCTATAGATTGGGAAGTGTTACGGTATACAAACAAATAATATACAACAAATATTACGTGAAACATCCGTTTTTACAAAATTAGAAGAACTGTAGTGTACCTTATAATAATGGCAAAAGGGGTACAGTCATGTGGTTCGAATATCACAAAAAGAACATCCGTCGCAAATAAACTTCTTTTATTTCAAACCCTGCAATAAGGGCCGCTGTCATGACAGCACGTGCTCATCGTACACTCAAGTCAGCTTCCTAAGCTGAACCTTGGCTAGACCATGCCACACATCCAGGGGGGGGGGTGTCAATCAACAGGGGTCAGTGATTTGGTTAGAAGGGGGCAGATCAAAACTCTGCCAGCTTCGTTTGTGTACAAAATCGGCATGTAAATAATAGTCAACGGTAGATGAACTCTATTTTATAAACACACTTAGATTTTTTAGAATAACTTTCCCCAAAACAAAACAAAAAGACCCATCTTAACCTCATGGAATTTTTTTTTAAAAGCATGGAGTGCTGACAAAGGTACCATGGGGGCGTTGCAACCAAACAGGAAACTCGCCAGTAGGTGTTCAAATTCACACGGGAAAAGATTACTTATTTCGCACGCAAAACGGTCTTATTTGAAATTATCGGGGAAAAGGTACAGAAGCTCGTTACCTCCGTTTCCTTCAGCTGTCTTCTCCCCTGGGACCATCATCTTGCAATCCGGGGCATAAAGAGACTTAGTCAGTTTATCCATGTCATTGCTGTCGAACAGCTCCTTGAAAGTCTCGTTGCGTTTGGCGATCACCTGAAGTAGTTCTGATGATACAAGACAAATGAGAAGTCAACATGATGATTTGAATGTTTACCCACTTCTAAAATCAATGACGTGGCTATTGAGGAGGGGCAACTAAGCCCCACACCCCGCTGCATCGATGCTCTACATTATGTTCTATAAGTGCCCCCCACCCACCCACCCTCGACAACCTCATCTGAGTGTTACACAAGCAACAAAGCTGTTTGATTTTCGTGTTTTGCAGTGACTCGCGCTCATATAAAAATATGTATCATTGAAAAACATATTGAACAAATAAATGCCTATGAACAAAATTAGTTTGAAGAAGAAAAACAAACTAACTAAACCACGGCTTTGGCTTCTGTGCTCCGTCACTTATTAATAGACCTTATGCATTGACGTCATCCAGCCACCATCTTAGAGGTAAAATGGTGACGAAACAATCGAAACGAAAATAATTCATACCTCCCAACGAACAATTTTCCCAATGTAGTTTTTTTTTTAATTCGTTAACATTTCTCGGGAGCATTATTTTATAGTATCAGCCAAGAAACAAAACTTTTTATTCATAACATAGGCCCCCCAAAGCTATTAATTTTCGAGTGCTATACGACCGGTATAACCTTGCTCAATTACAGGTCTAATTATGTCCATCATCGCGTACATTGTGAAGTCCAAAGCAAGTTGTAATCAGCGATTTCCCTGGGTTAGGTTGAAAGGAAACCTCCAAATCAAGTATGCTACAAAATGACAGTCGCCTCACTTTTTGTTCAAACATTTTTGCAACTATTAATTATTTCAAAGTCTGAAACAGTACAATGAAGCGAACAGATGGGTGGTTTGATGGAATATATTATTTCTCTTTACACAAAACCGTAACCGGTGTGTTTGTATTGTTTACACATAATGATGACAAAGAATTCAAATGCATGCATTTATATCTATCTCGTTGGGGCTTGCTCAGGAATGTCAAACTGTAATTAGCAAACACGCAGTGGACAGACTGTGCAAGTCTCGCGTGTATATTCGAAGATGGACCCGATAAAGTGCGCCGGTTTGTTTCCTTCGCGAAAGCAAAGTGGTCCCAAAATAATGTTTGGATACAGGGGAGACTTGCACAGTCTGTTGAAAAGTAAACCATGTGGTTGCAATTATTTGCCAGAAATGCCACAACTTGTGTTAGCTTTAAACCTGCACAGCTGTTTGGTATCCCAGATGGAATACCTATTAAATTACCTATTAATTTTAATGTTAATTAAATTAAATTTTAATGTTAAAGTTTAGGAAGGATAAAGTACATGAACTCTACACATTGCGTCATATTTAACGATGGTAGAGACTAAAAATGTCTCCCCCGAGAGACAACAGACAATCATGCTGCCACCATTTTGGTCACATTCCATTGTATTCAATTACAGTAGTGAATGTCAGTACTCATTGCGCAAAAAGGAACCATATTTTTTTCTTCCAGCCTCGATTCGGTTACAATAGTTTGGAAATGGAAAACAATCAAGATTGTCACGGCATGATAAAGGTCAATAGCGAACGCTTTTCATTTCTCAATAGCAACACATTGTGTGCACGACATGCACATCTTTACTCACCAGACATCTTGGTTTCCTTTTTTTTAGTCAGAACGCACAGATGAAGTGTAAAACTTTAAAGTTACCGTTCCAAGCTCTGGATGGAAGACAGACTTTGATCGGGTCGCAAGCACAGTTCTAGGGCACAATGTGAAGGAAACCTGACACAGCGATCTTTATATCCGTCAGATGTCAGTCCTCTCTTATGTTTGGGCAATCCTTCAGGAATAATTTGACTTCTTTATTTCCTAGGGCCACCAAATATTTTGCCTTGTTTGTCGTTGTGCTCTTTCTCTCAGCAGTCGAAGTTGAATTACATTTCTTCTAAAACTGCTCATAGTAACAACAATTGATATTTTAAAATGAAAATACATAACTATTTCAAACTGGAAGATGCCTGCTCTAATTTCCATTGCGTGTGAAGCAACATTTTCTGGGAGTACGTTTCAGTAATATCGGCTAAATAACACAAACAAAATCGTGAAATCAATGCACTTCTTTTTTCCACAAAATGCGCATAAGCCAAAACTTTTGACCTAGCTACAGTCAAAATCGGAATCACCTGTTATTTTTCCCAAACGGTGATGACTGTTATTGAAGACTCAATTAGAGATGTAACTGGGCTGAAGGACCGGTTCCTTCTGTTGTGAGGATGATTGACAAAGTGACTTTTTCAGCTTTACTCATTTCCTTTACAGCTAGTATAGTTGACAACGGTCCAATTTTTACAGAGCTGTTCGAGCACAAACTTTCTAAGCTAAGACAAATCTTCATGCTTGGCAAGAATATTGTGCAGACATGCATGTTTACGCATGCTGTTTGTGTGTGGTCTCAAAGCAGTCCCAAGGGAATGGATGGCCCTTCATAATTTTGCAAGCACCTTTGATGTTTCATGGAATTGCGCAAGCACACACAAATTCGCTACGAGAAAATGCTAAGCTGAAACACGTTACCATGCAATGCATATTGTTTGTTACTGGTACCCCGCTTTAACAAGGTGGGGGAAATTACCTATTTTTGGTATGTGTACAGGTGTTACAGGCCAGACATGGGAGGGATCAATAATTGAACCCCTAAAACCAAAGGAATTCCGTTCTGGGTTGCGCTTTGTTGTCACTGCATGTGTTCCGTTCCTGTATTTGAGTTGGCTGTCCTAAGTAGGCCTAACGGTCCGAGTAGAGTGGCGCAAGGGTCCGCTCTGCAACATAATTAAAATTGTAGAAAGAAAAAAAAACCACTAAGGAATATTTTCTCCACAGCAGATACGGTGTGAATTTCATAGAGCTGCATAAGCTTGCTTAGTAATTTTCTGATTAGCACAAAAATAAGGAGGATCAATAACAAACTACATAGTCTTAAGCAGCTTTATGGAAGTAGACCCTGATGTTATACTGGGGCTAGTGCACCAGACACTGTTCAACCTTTTTTTTTAACGATCCACCTTTATACTGAATCATATTATGATTCGTCAAGCGAATCTCCAATTCAATAACTTTATAAACACTGCTGTGGGCTTTGTACTTTCCGTGCAAAAAGCCAAGGTCTTTGTTGTAAGTGCAAATTCTAGCCCGTATGTTTTAAAGTAGAAGTTGTATCGTTAGGGGTTTGTGACAAACATTCTTATCTGTGCCCCCGTTTACTACCATTTGCATCGTTGTGACGATTGGTGAGGCCCTCTACGTCCAAAACTGTCATGGTCCCGTGACCAAGCATCAACGGCCATCGTCCGTGACGTCGAGTGGGTGTTCTCATTGGTGTTATCTCAACATGCAGAATGGCGGACCTCTGTGTTAGTGATGAATACTTTATATTACTTATTGGAAATAGCTACATACATTATACGTGCGATACTGGTATACAACATAGAACTCAACATTGAACTCAACTCAATTACTAGGTGAAAGTTCTTATTCGACTTTACCCAGTCCTTCAGGTATTGTTGGAAGAACTGTCTGTGAACATTTATGAGGAAAGATGAGTGCATTCTCGCTCGACTGTACACAATTTCTTATCTTTACAGAGCTCCCTGTCTGTCTGTCTGTCTGGTTTTTGTTTGCTTTTTGGTTTTTTTTTTTTGTTGTTGTTTTTTTTTTTTTTTTTTGGGGGGGTGTTTGTTTGTTTGTGTGTTTGTGTGTTTGTTTGTTTGTTTGTTGGGGTGTTGGGGTGTTTGTTTGTTGGGGTGTTGGAGTGTTTGTTTGTTGGGGTGTTGGTGTGCTTATTTGTTGGGGTGTTGGGGTGTCTGTTTGTTTGTTTGTTTGCTGCATCAAAGAATGACATATCACTTGAAAGGGACCATCCTGATCCTGTAATTTGAAATGTGAATAAAATAAACATTTATTTAACGAGACTGTCTTTGACAAATGTACTTTAATGTACATCGTATCATTATTGTTTTTGCATTATAAGGAAATAGCTTTCATCATCAAGTTTTATATTAAACAAGTCAACAACCTGAGAAAAAAACTCATAAAATTCGGTCACATTTTGGTGAAAACCGATTTTGGTCACATTTTGTGGAGAGAAAAAAACCAAAAAGCGAAAAGGGGATTACTTCGTCAATAAACAAAAAGCAAATTAAAAACCTATGCCAGTGGGATCTTCGGCACTCTTTCTGTGTTTCTTTGGGGATTGGAACTAGTTAACCGTAAGCTTTCAGACTGAAACTTATTCCCTTTTTATTTTAGAGAAATCGAACACAGATCGTGGTCACACAGCTCTAGGTTTAGGAAGCACGGATTTAAAGCTGGTTGTACTTTCTTTAACGCAGTCACAACCACATGACTGAATCCGATCACTTCCGTCAGCAAAACGTGCAAAATGAACTAGTCACGGGTCAAACTCCTAACGCTACAAGATCAACGCTGAGTGAAGTCATGTGCAACAATCATCAGCCATACGAAATGTAAATCTGTATTGTCTATGGCGGAAAGACGGTGCACAATTTTGGCAGTATTTACGCACATACATGTATTTTATTGCGATGTCACCAACGTCGGGGATACAATATTGCACATTTGTGACGTCCCGTGTACTCACCGATTTACAAACGTGCCACCGGTTTGTATAGGTAGGTTGCAATCATGACGTAAATCGGCCGTCTTGTACGGGCAATTTGGAACACACGTTTCGTGTGAGAACGGCGTGCAGTATGCTCATATTTCACAAAACTCACGATTGGCTTATAGTAAACAACGTGGCTGCGTTTTGAATAATTTGAGCGCTTGACACGCCTGCAAGCCCAAATGCAATTTGCAACCAGTAACTATAATAAATGTGATATAATACCATAGTGTGATAAACGTTCAGGTTTATCTGGGTTAATTACGGGTGGCATATATAAGCACTGTGTTGTTTGAAATGAGACAACCGGGTAAAAGAAATCTTTGTTTCATTTGTTTTCTCTCGCGTGAAGAATTGTACGGGCACGTTTTTTAATAGCACGAAGCCAATCAGTATGCCGATCCCTACTGTTTGAATCAAGGCATCAAGAAATGCCCAGCCAGTGGTTACATGGACACGCTTTGCTCGAGCCATATCCACACATTTGGCCCACGATTCTGAGTAAGTATTGATTTGAATAATTGTTTTATTTTTACTAAACTACTCTTACCAAAATTGTATCTAATAATACTAAAATTAGTAGGAAAGATGGCTTTAGCTTTCGATCCAAATCGGACCTTCGTCAGAGGCCAAGAACAAAGTACACAAACATATCCGATTAAAGCAAAAAGAGGAGGTAAAGGATTAAGGGAGAGTATCCAGAAAAAAGGCGGGAAAATATAGCCAATCAGAGTTATAAATTTACAAACAATGTGGTGGCTAAGAACCAATCAGAGTAAAGTAGTGAGGACAAAGTATGGTCAGTGTCAAAGGGTGGATCACTGGATCATAAAGGTGGTATCGCATTGTAGGCATTACAATGCGGGAAGCATGAAAGGGTAGGATAAGAGAGCAAGCCGCATAAGATAATGCAACTAACAATAGGAGGCAAGATGAAAGTAGTTATAGAATAACAGAATCAGTGTAAGAAGTTTTTAAAAAAATAGGCAAGAGGAACCTGTAGAGAGAGCGGGTTATTAAATCCTCTGCAAAAGGAATAGGTTATTAACGGGTTGATTTGTAAAAACGTCTTGAGAGAAAGAAGCGTACAAATAGACCAGTGGGGAGAACATGTTATTTACAGTAACTGTATTAATTTTACAGAAAAATGAAAAAAAAGCAAAAGTAAAAGGAGGGTGGTGGGAAGTTATTTAACACCAGTGTTACGTTGAGTCCAAATGGATAGACTGTCTTGAGTTGGTGAATAATAATAAATAATAATAATACATAGTTCTTATAAAGAACACATATCCTAATCGGTTAATTTTTATGGATGCGTTCTGGTTTTTATTTCAATTTTGTTTAAAACATGTTAGACTGGTCAATACTAGACATTTTGTCGATGGTTCACACATTTTTTGTTGATTTATTATTTTTTAAAAATAAAAAGCCGAATAAAAGGTTTAGGGTCGCGGCATAAAGTTAG
>CM021533.1:2103906-2114943 GCA_010994315.2 Pisaster ochraceus
GATTTATTTATAGTTTGTAAGTTGCATTATAGCTTGTAAATAATAATAATAACAAAATAATATAAAAACATATATATATATAAAGAACAGGGACCGCAAACGATGCGACAGATGGCAAAAACAAAAGTATTTTTAGAAGCTGTAGGTGATAATGGTCTATTTATTCGAACAAAAGACAAATAATCCAATTCGGGAAGAATTTTTAACATGCAAGGTCCGACTTTTGGCCGATTTGACATTCCAAAATTGTTGCCTGAAAATGAAACCTTTAATTAGCTTTGAAATATTACAGAAAACTTAAATCTGGAAAACGATTAGTTGTAGTTGAGTAAAAAATGACTTGTTTACCGACATTATCTCGTGTCCATCAGCCATGTACAAGCATGTTTTGCATGTTACATGTATTTGGGGTGATGTACGTGACATTTATGCAAAAACTTGCATGTTTTCCTTTTGAAACATGACTATCTGTTGAAATTCGTTCGGAGAAACAGTTCCTCTCTCCTACCCCCCCCCAAATCACCAATAATAATAACAAAGAAATATTACTTTTCCAAAAATCGGGCCATCCAACTTCAATCAATCAATCAATCACTTAATTTGAATTAATTTTCATATGCTGTCATACACAAAGTGATATAATTATCTACATGGTAATGAAGACGAGAAAAGACTTTATATTATAGGGTTATGATGGTGTTATTGTAGGCCGGAAAAGGCAAAGAAAAGGAAACAGTATGGAGGCCGATTTGATAAGCTGAAGCTTGTAGTAATCATCCTGTGGACAGACAGTGAGACAAGACAAACGGATAAAAATAGGACGTACAGAAATGGACACAACAACGTATACCATAATGCTTCATGAACTGGAATGAAATGAAAATTTTCAAAAGTGAAATCAGGCGTCTATAACCGACTGCACCGCTACCCATGCAAACAATGATGTACACCTCGGTATAGTAGAGTATAGTGGTTTCTTAAATACACAATAAAATTAAGATAGAACTGTTAACAAGCGAGTTCTTTTTTGTTTTTAATTATTCGGTTTTTCTTTTCCTTCCAAAGCAACCACTCTCTCGCCATCATTCCAATTCAATTGCACTCCGCCCAGCATCGACAACTTCCCGCCTAACATCATGAGCTTAAACGTGCTACGTCACGGCGGTTTGCTCATTGACTTTGCTGTTGTTTGCTACTTGTTTGGTGTCCTGGCGTTGGTGTGTGATAGCTACTTCATGCCTTCACTCGAAATACTGTGTTCAGGTAATGTCTAATAAACCAACGTCTAATAAGCCCCTGACTAAAAACGATAGAACAAAATAACAAATAAAAAGCAATTGTAGTGACATTTTTAAAACCACAATTTAAGTATTTGAAACTCATTAATTGGCGTTCTGAAAGAGTACCTATACGATGACTTCACACCCCCAAAATGTCCAAACTCTGAACCATAATTGGCTGTTGACCTCCAATAAATTTGGTCTTGTCAATTTCCGGTTTGAACCGGAATAAACCGGAAGGAAAGGTCGAAAGTGGGCCATGTCTGAGCATGAAATTAACCTTTAATACTGCCATGTCGTTATTAAAAAGGAGATACGGAACTTATTGTGGCTAACAAGTTTTATTATGAGGGCGTTCAGAAACAGAACTAAAGTTGGTTTAACTGATGATTTTACCCGATCGAGTTCAACTCTGTGTCTCCACGGATCTAAAGTTAGAACGAATCGGGCCTAACTTTATACGCTCTCTGATCATAGCTTAAGTCAAGTTTATGCAATTTGATATCTAATGACGTCGTGATGACGCAATCTGTTTTAGAAATTAGTGAAGTTATAAGCTATATACAGGCAACTTCTATTTTGATATTATTGATTGCAGGGAAATTCATTTTGCAAATCCGTGTTCTATCGGGCGCCCTTCAAAATAAAGGGCCCTACAATCCGAAATAACTGTGAATGCCGCACCCCAACAAAAGGTTAAAAACCATTTAAGAGAACTTGGTAACGTGAAATGGTTGCATGAATGCTTTCAAGTTCAAAGCAAAGTTGTGCGGGTTTGTCGGTACATAATGAATCAAGCTCTGTATTTACAGATGGTTCTCCTGTTTCGATGTTTACTCTGAAACGGAAATTAAAGGTGTTATGCACTGGTTTACAATCTGATGGACAATCTGTTCTATGCGGACATGATACCAGTGCCGATTTGCTTTGAGAACAGTCATTGGCTATATTTCAAACATTTACAGAAGTTGTTGGTTTTGTTTTGTAATGTTTGCTTTGGTTTTTTCTGTTTTCGTTTATATTTCATGCCTTTTTTATTACATAGGCAATTTTAACGCGTCTCTTTTTACTATGGCTTGTGTTTTCGTACAATATACTGGTTCAAAGGAAGTCAATACATTCGTATCACTACTGTTTGCCAATGAAAGTATTGTTGCCACCGAATCCTGCAACGTGCCTCTAAAAAAAAATTAAAAAATGAAAAAAACATGTTTTGGGGTGTCATTTTTCTACTTCTTCTTTCCTACTAAATTTAAGCTCTGCACTTATCCGAGGATGTTGCGGGTGCGTCTTTCATGGCCATCGGTGGATCAGCTCCGGAGCTTTTCACTTCAATTTTCGGTGAGTGTTATATTTTGTATCAGAAAGCACATTTAGTTGAATGCTACTAAAAATAACTGCAATGCTATTTAAATGTTGTATTATGTTTGTAAGTTATTTTGTAGTTTCAATAGATTTTATCTTAATTTTTTATCTTATCGCACCGAACCAAATTGATGAGGAGCCACTCTAGGTCGATAAAAAAAAATTTCAGACAGGCGAACTTAACATAGCATTTACATTAGGTTCGGCTCATGACATGATCGACGTCTGACGCTCCAGAGTAATTCTAAACAACTGCAACAGTCGATCTTTCGATCTTTCAACTTCCAGGCGCTCCTAACTGTTTCAGACGTCGAACTTTTCATGTACTTAATTAATATAATTTGGTGCGGCGCGACTCTAGAGCACCTGTCTGAACCGGGTGTAACTTGTACCGTTCAGACTACTTAACCATTGTATATTCGGTTTGCGGTAACACCATGAGTAAATCTACTAGCTATGTAGATTTGCAAACCGAATATACATTGACACCTCACCATGCAAAGCCTAAAAAAGTATATACTTAACCATTGGTTTTTGACTAGATAACAATAATAATACGCAGTTTTAAAAGAGCGCTTTAATACCACACCCGAGTGCGTCTCAAACTCATTTCCTGCACAAGGTATGTGGGGCTATGTTCGAAATAGTTTTATAAGGTCCATGAGTTTGCACAGCACCATGTAATGGTTTACAAGGTGCTGGTGGTGCAGTCTGCAGCCAACTACACCAGAAAATACCGGGTTGAGGCCCTTTTCTTATCGATAAGCGTACTGGGTTCCTTTTAACGTGCATTACACAACGCTCGGAACCTACGGCTTTATGTCCTATCCGAAGGACGAAACAATTATGGTTGAAGTGCGTGTCCAGATCGGGACTTGATCTCACACTCAGTTGGTCAAAAACACAAGAGCATGAGTCCAGAATGCTGGACCGCTTGGCCACGATACGCCATGAGATTCTGTTTTTGACACAAAAAGGGGTCAAAATCATTCCCTCTATACATACCATTGTGAAAGTTAGAATTGAAACTTGAAAATGGACATTTCAATTCAAGATTTGAATATTTTCCGTTTATTCTATCTTATATATTTGAATATGGTGTGTTGTTTGAATTTACAGATGATTGTAACCTTTAAATACTATCAATACAAAAAAACAGCAGTTTATTTCGTTTAAAAAAGCTGTAACAACAAAACTCGCACCACACTAATGTTTGTGTAGTTTCAGTTATATGTTTTGGCCCCAACTTTTAAGGTCATGCCACACAAGGTAATTAACAGGCAACCAGCTCCAGGCAATCTCCAAAGTAGAAAAATTCATCCGCATTTTTGTTGTCTCATTAATGTCTTGGGAATAGTGAGTTACAGCTAGAAGAGGAGAATGTCTCTTTTGCTGCCGAAGTGTACTGTGTGCATCAGTATGGTTGCCTCCAAGTTGCCTAAAAAATATCCATGTGGGACTGTCGACTAAACGTTCTTGACTGAGTGCCAAGACTTTAAAGTGATTTGATTCTGTTTCTTGCTGTATGATTTGACAACCCGTTAAATAATTTTTGTTCATCACAACCACCGTGACTCTGCATGACAAGTACGGCGTATTAATACACAAGGTGTAATAACAGTGATGAAAAACTTTGTCATATTATAGGGGTGTTCATCGCCAAAGGGAACATTGGAGTTGGGACTGTGATCGGATCAGCTGTGTTTAACATCCTATGTGTGGTGGGGCTTTGCGGTCTTCTTGCAGGACAGGTGGGTGGCTGCAGCTTTATTTATTGCAATGTTTTACTCTTAAAAATGTTTATAACCGAGGTTGCTTTCTTGGAATCTGAGTTTCCCATACTGAATTGTATAGTAGGTTTTTGCTAAACTATTAATTATTCGCCCTACGAATGTTTTTTTTTAAATCAGTCTTTGGGTTAGTCCACCATCACACCTTCAAGAAACATACCGCAGAAGCCCATTTCACAAGGGCCTCAGTGTCACCTTGAAAACCTCATTACATAGGGCCTTTGTAATCACACCATTGTTGTACATGTCCTTTGGTTACAGCATTGGGGTTCTTCCTCTATGGTTACATTAACCTTTAGTTGGTGGTGTGGGGGTGCTTGAACCACAGAGATGCTCAGAGTGCCTGACAGAAACCAACGGCACTGCCTGATACAATTATACACAAATGGATGGAATCCATCAGAAGGTTGGATGTGTGTGGGCTGTGTTGACAATCGGACTAAGCCACGTGGGAGATTTTTTACGCTGGGTATGATAAAGAATGTTCCCAAACCCATAAAAAACACAAACCTGGGAACTGACCCTTCCCCCTTTAGATATGTGGAATGGTCCAGTCTAGAATATCAAGGACGTTCGACTCGCTGTGGGCCTTGCAAATGGGAAAAAACAATGAAAGACATAACTTGTGACTCATGCGGAGTACAAGGGGCTCACGACAAGGTGAAGGAAATAATCGGATGGCATGTAGCCTATAAGTTTAGATCTGGAAAAATGAGACCGAGACCGAGCAAGGTGCACTGAACCCGACGGGTGGACCTAAAGCACAAATAGAGAACGCCAAATCACGAGATGTCTGCACAATAGGCCTGTCTTATCGATCAAAGCGCAGCCGGTTTTGGTTTTTTTTTTTCATTTTCTGTTTAAATAAAAAAAACTACCGAGGTTTGGGTGTGAGAAAAACCTTGACACTATGTTGATGAAGGCCGCGTTTACAAAATAAAGTGTGGCCTGGTCTATTGCAGGTTATTTCCTGGCAGGTCACTTCCTGGCAGGTAGGATTTTCCTGTGTAATACGAGAAACTTTACATGTCGTATCATAATTACCAGATAATTTCAAGAACCGTAAAAACAACACCTGAATAAGTGTTGAGATGTGCTCCACTATCACACGTTGATTCATTATGGTGCGGTCTCCATAATGATTTCATGCTGTCTTTCATAGAGTTGTTTACACATTTTGCCTGTGTGGATGTTTGTAAACAATGTGGTATTACCAGTTGGTCTTAAAGGGAGAGTCATAGATTGCTTTTTGTCAACGTAATGCTGATTTATAGGCAACATTTTCAAGAAAGATACAATAATTGTCTGACGCTAAAGTCCAGCTGAATACGGGTTTACTTGCTGAGAAAAACATAAGCAAATACAAAACTACCACGGTATTTTCACAAGAAGCGAATCCATTCCCAGTTAGCGAGGTGACAGCGGGTGAAAACCGCATCTCCCCGCAGCGTTCGCGTAGCTTACCCTTTTAAATTCGAGGCAAAAATGAACTTTGTTAAGTAAAAAAAATGTTCAAGTCCAACATGTAGGGGTGAACTTAACATCTGCTGCAGGTATGGTATGCTATACAACACTGAGCATTGGCAATGACGTTAACATAAACAATGAATAATTCATTCAAGATGCAGGTATACTCAGTACACAATAGGTCGTGTTTATGGTGAAAACTCCAAAAATTAATGACCATAAAAGCTTACTTGAAGCACTATGCAGCTGTTGATAGATATAAACCATTTTACGAGAGGAATCCCATAGAAGTAAAAGATAAAAATTTCACCTAGACCACTTAAATCCGAGAAACGAGTCGTGCATGAATCGTTTCTTAGCATTTTTGAGGGTTGGTGTCTGTTCGAGAATGCTGCGGCTGGAGATTCGGCTGGTACCCGCTGTCACCTCGAATTCGACCTTCGACATTTTTTTTCTTCTGTTTTCTCAGCAACTAGACATTGTTATAAACTGAAACGTTTACATGTGACTTATGTTGTATCGTTCTATATCATTTCGACTCTAGATAGTTCTCAGTAGACGCCACATATATTGCATTTTTAGCTTGCAAGTCCGCCAAGTGCTCAAATTATTAACGCAGCCGCGTTGTTTACTAACCGTAATCGTGCGAGTTTTGACAAACGTGCACGTGCATGCTGCACGCCGTTCTCACGTGAAACGCATAAAACTGTGTGTTCCAAATTGCCCGTAAAGATGGCCGATTTACGTCACATTGCAACATACGTTGATCTCTATTATATAATAGAGATCAATGGCAACCTATCTATTAGTCAGCATTACGTTGACAAAAAAAAAACAGTCTACAAATGACCCTGCCTTTAACTTAAGTGTTACAAAACGAAGTGTAGAACTGAGAACAAAACTAGGCCCACATAAAGTAGAGCCTTAAAATATTTGGCAGAATTCCTGAGATTTCCAGGACACAATGAAGAAAAACAGGAGGGGGGACACACCATGCACAACATGGAGAAGTCAAATTATACCGTGTGTACCTGTATTCCTTGCTACTCATACCTACACACTGAACGGTTTCACTTCCGACAGCTTTATTCTTCAACGTGAACTGATTATTCTGGTTCTTTCATTTTTAACATTCAGACCGTCTATCTGACAAAATGGCCGCTTGCTAGGGACTCCATGTGGTACTGTGTATGCATTATTTGTCTCGCCTTGGTTATACTAGACAACGAAGTCCACTGGTAAGTAAGGAGCAGGAGAGTTACTGAATGTATTATTGGTGTTTTTTAAGTATCGGATTAACAAGTTTGTTTTGGTTTATTTTCATGGTTTAATCGTAATTTATTTATATAATGTTAGCCGTACAAATTATTGTTTCATTCCACTGTTATGTTCGTGCATAGATCTACGCCGATACTTATGGTACTTTGAATTTAGGGCACAAATTTTGAATTTACATGCCAATATTGGTGTAAATATGTGTGAATTTTCCCGCAAATATATCTTCATATTTCAAATATGAAAGGAGTACCCAAAAAAATGTGCGCCTGGGCTAAAGTCGTGAATATTTGCGCAAATATTGGCGACCGTATAAGTTTACGATTTGTGGGCCAAAATACAAAGTGTTGCAAAAATAATAATTAGCGTAAATATATATGCGATGTCACATTCAATCCAACTTAGTTATGTTAGCTGCAGCATATAAGTAAAGCAAATGATGTTGTTTTTTCCACTGTAGGTACGAGTCATTGATTTTTCTGATAGTGTACATAGCCTATCTTGTCTTCCTGTACTTCGACCCGGTGATCAAGCAAACCGTCGAGAAGTGTTCAGCTTGTGTTACGGATCACAATTATGAGGAGCAGCACATTGTGAAGGAGAAGCCCACCGAGACAACGGCAGTCACTTCCTCTTATGAAAACATCGACAATTACGTCGTGGCAGACGACCAGAAAGGTAAAACAGAAAGCGGAGGAACGGGCGACATACTTCGGGAAACGTTTTTCACATTGTTGCTTTGTACATGTCTTGATCTAGTAATGCACTTAAGTATGTACTTTAAAATCCCATCCGGAAGTGAGTGTTGGTTACACTTAATCATAGCAAATGTTATTATTCAATGGGTGTGGGGGTTGGGGGTCTTTTTTGTTCTCTTTTTTTTCTTTTTTGAGGGGCTGAAAAATATTTTCACTCATATACTTAGTGCACAAAAATGTACAGACCTACACTGATCTAACCCTCTGATAAGTGGACCCACCTGTTCTTTGCAGCAGGATTCCAGATGTATTGCTGACACCCTGTGCTAGGTTTTAAGGTTTCCAACACCCTCCCCCCCCTGGGGAGCCAGTATTTAGTGGGACCTTCTTGCATTTGCGCAATGCCTGAAGTTTTTCCCTCACTTAAGGGAACTTGCTTCCCATTAACAAGGGGTTAATAGGAACTTGCAGTTCGTAATGTGATTGAGTGGGAAAATTTGCGCATATATAGCTACCGATTGTACATAGGGCCTTCTTCTGAAGAGGAATGCTTTGGGCTCGGCAAACCAGAGAAATTTCTGTTAAAAAAGGTCGTTGATACAGTTCTCTTTTGAGTCAAATTTACACTTAACGTATAGAAGAGGAAAATACACCACTGAATGAAAATGTAAATATTTAAGAAATATTGCTTACTTTGCACTATTTATACTAAGGTGTATAACGATTTGTTTAAGTGTGCAACTATATCTAACTAAAAGTTGATTAAAATTTCATTAAAGCAATTAAAAGGATATAAATACTTCCTGTGGTTTCCCCTTTAATTCGTAGGAGATGACGACAAGAATTCCCTGTCGCCTTTCATCATACCTTCCGGAGGCTTAAAACGATTTCTCTGGATAATGAGCTTCCCTGCATCCCTTTTGTTTTACTTGACAATACCCAATTGTTCTCTGACACGGTGGAAGAGGTGGTTTTCACTGACCTTTGTTTTGTCCCTCGTGTGGATCGGTATAGTGACGTATGTGTTAGTGTGGATGGTGACGATACTTGGTGAGTACAAATAAAGACAAATACACCACTAAAACAAAAAAACAGGTCAGGATTGATCCATAGCCCAGGCGGGGGCCTGATCTATTTCTGGATCAAGCTGACCTGGAAAGTGGTCAAATAGTGTGATTTTGACTAGGATTCTGCGTCAGTTTAACCCATTTCTGGGTCAGTTGTGACACATATTCTGGGTCATACAGGCCCAGCAATTTGGGAACTTGATCCGGGTCAATTTTCCAAAATTCTCTAGAATAACTGTACATTCTCTCCCAGGTTATGTGCTGGCGTTACCCGATGCAGTAATGGGGCTTACTCTATTAGCAGCTGGTTCCAGCACACCCGATACTATTCTCAGTGTCATTGCCGCAAGGAATGGTAAGTTTGATTCAAAGTATAGCAATAATTCCGGTGTGGCAGGAGATTCTGTGGTCCCCCCCCCCCACTGCAAAATGTATACAAACTTTATCTGAGAGCGCCCTCTTCTGAATCAAACTCCTCCAGCCCATGTTAATTTCCCATGTGATATGGGTCAGAATCTCCAGCGGACAGATTTCCCTATGACAACGGCATACATTTGTTTTCTTTCAGTTTGATGTTTTTAATTAAGCATTTTAAGAGTCGCAGTATTTTGAATTTCTTTCAATACATTGCGGTGACATGGCAACCTCGCACTCCAATAGAAGTAACATATTCTATATTTTACTGGGCCTTGGGTTTCCATGGTTCCTTCATTTCAAAAATACATGAATAACATAATTCCGGCCTACTTTGTTTTTGTTTTTTTAGTTTGTAGTTTTTAAATTAGCATTTTAAGAGTTTTCTCGCAATATTTTGAACTTCTTCCCATAGGTTACGGTGACATGGCAATCTCACACTCCATTGGAAGTAACATCTTCGATATTTTACTTGGTCTTGGGCTTCCATGGTTCTTCCATTCCACCATTGTGCACCGCGGCAGTCCCGTCCAAACCTACAGCGACGGTCTGACGGTGATCGTCAGCATGCTGCTGATCACGGTGATTGTCGCACTCCTACTTATCAAGTTCAGCTCGTTCAAACTTAACAAGGCAATCGGTGCCGTGTTTATTGTTTTGTACATTATCTTCGTGGTTCCTGCAATCTTACTTGAGTTGGACATAATCATTAAGGGTCTGGTATTGCCGCAGTGTCCACGCTCCAGTCTATAGACCATTAGCAGATGGACAGAGCCAAAGCCGCAGTATGAGACCGAAGCCGTGGTTTTTAAAAGGGGCCCGTTATGAATGGAATAGTCTGGTTTCGGTCGTGGTAAGCCCAATTGCCTATACCGTAGCCATGATAGGACGCCAATATTTGTTGTGTAGACAATGGTGCAGCCATGTTCTTTTTTCTCACATTCAACTTATTGCGATCAAACCGAAGCTGGAAGGAAAAAAAGTATGGTTCCTTTGTGTACAATGAATATTAGCATCCATTACTGTCACTGTATACAGGGACTGTGACCAAGATGGCGGCAGCATGAAAAAGCAATGAAGGAGTCCAACCGGGTTACCTTAAACATGTTATCATTGTAGCCGTAGCCACACTACTGCCTTAATATATCTATAATATTTTGGTAATATTCTTATCACCACATAAAGGGACCAATCTTTTATTATTTTTACCCACTCTCATTCTATGTTTGATTGTGTTGATTTGAATGAAAGAAAAGTAACATGAGATGTCTGCTCCACTATGAAAGTTTAGTATAATGATTTTTACATCATTATATTGCTTTACAACACTGCTTTAAACTGCAGTTCTGAGGTATCTAATTTGGGTGCTACGACGGAGCTCCCTTCGTGTAATCAACCTTACAGAACTTAAATGTAAGAGGGAAACACGTTCGTAACCCCTTTTGGCTAGAAAACAAAGTTGTCCTTATTATATTTTTTTACCAATTTCCAGTGGTGGTGTGGCATAAGTTTACGTGTAGGCCTACAATGTGTGCTCTGTATTCTTAAGACAAATATTTGCAATACAATCGGGGCATTTGTGACGCTTGGTGGCGGCAGAGAAACCTGGACATTTTCCAGTTCAGCAGTGCGTCCACTATCGACACATTCAGCCAGGCGCAGTTCTAGAGTCAAAGTCTGT
>CM021533.1:2115943-2136715 GCA_010994315.2 Pisaster ochraceus
GTTTATAACACTTGTTTTATGACTAATACCAAGTATTGCGATCAAAAGTCCGACGATTGAACTTAAGATTTAAGGAGAATTCTTCTTTGTGTACATTCTTTCAAAATATTTTGAACAAGCTTGAACCTATGACATTTATAAGGGAAAAATTACTGAAATCACTTGGAAGTTTGATATACTTTTTAAAAATTTTAATTAACTTCTGTAGGTAACTTGTGAAAACAAAATTAGTTTCAAACTTAGGGCTCAATTTTAAATGTTTTAGTCGAAAATACTTTCAAAGTGCAGACAATTGTGTTTCCAAAAAAAAAACGGAAACGGCGAACTAGTCATAATATTTCCTTTTTGCCATAATCGAATAAAAGCAAGTGCACCGAGACGTAAACAATCACTCTGGGCAAAAGGAAAACCTTTTTAAAACTCGTTTCACCAAAGCTGAAAATTTAATTGGTTGATTGGATTGTGTATTAGTTTATAACTATGACTAGGATTCTTTAGTCAGAGTGTCTAGGTACATTACATAGTATTTATCAACAAGTTTGTCTTAACTCCACCAAAAAATAATTAGTAAATACAAAAAAAAACACTAAAAAAATAATACTAACTGTTAATCATCTTTTTGCTGCACTCAGTTGCCAATTTTTCGTTGACAATATTCAAAGCGTCCCAACGGACTAGTTTGAACATTTTTCATGCAAGGTCCTTGGCGCAACTTTCTTTCGGGCCAGTTTCCTCCGTTCTAAATCTGCGTTTTAAATGTGTAATTAAGACACGCTGCAGAATTCGAGAATGAAGACATATGTTTTAATGTATTCTCTTTTTCGTGTGAAATAGTTCTTTAATAAAACAAAACAATTCACAGTTCACATATATTTTTCGAATCTTTCCATGAACTTGAACCATTGCAAGTGGGTTTTATTTTTCAAACAAACCGTACATAACCCTCCGTTCAATCATGCAAAACCGCATGTTTTGTTGTAATACGTAGTAATTCAAACAGAATGGCAATTAAGCGAGCGCGTCACGAAAACCTGCGTGTGTGGTCTGGATGCCAGCCAGTCAAGGTGTAGGCCTCGGCCTTATGTGTTGCAATAAATACGTTCCTTTCTCTATGGTTCCACGAACCAATATCAATCATCGAGGTTTTGTATACATGCCTGGTACTAGTCATATATAATAAACTTTATGGTTGTAGCATATTGTTGGGTGGAGTTTGCCCGCAAAAGCACACAGACCTGTTGTCATTTTCTGCACACATTTAACTCGAGAGTGGCAGGGTACTGAGTCTAAAACGCCATGGTGGACTCGGGGGTAAGTCTATAACTGTTGCATTTTTTAACTTGCGTTTCCAGACAAGGTAGTGTGAAAAACATTGTGTATGGTGTTGACATGGCGGTGGAACCCTCCACGGTGTTGTCAAAGCCGATCCTATGATAGCCTACTGATAAAATATACTGATATGTCTGGTATCCTAACTAATTTTCTAATCGTTCTCATTTAGCAAACATTGTTCTAGTTTCCCTTGTGGATGAGCAGTTAGTGAGCTAATGTATCCGCCATGTTGTTGGCTTATCACAAACGCGACGGGGAGAATTTATAAGTAAAGCTGCTACAATTCTTGACCGTCAATTAACCGAGGTCAGGTGTTTAAATTTGAGGTTTTTATGTGGTGTTATAATACCTGATAATATATCTTCATTTTTGTTACAAATAATTCAAATCATTGTGAGTTGGACAACAATTTTACAATGTAAACATCTGCCAAATTGGTCCATGTTAATTTAAGTTTAGAGTATAAATTTCATAATGAAGGTTCTATTTATATAAAATAATCCAGTAACATATCATCACTAATGTAGTCTGTACCTCAAATGAAATACGTTTTCTAAAATAACAAATTTAATAGATGTACACACTTTTTCTGTCATGAAATGTATATCTAATGCAAAATTAAAATACTACGAAAACTGAAAAGAAGAAGAAACAAATCACAAAAGTACTTGTGTGGTGTCTTGAGATTTGTATGAGCACCAGGTTAATTAATTTGTGAATTGTTTTAAATTATTACAAAGCACAGACTTATAAAGTGCAATGAGGAAAATTTAATTCTAGTACAATTGTGTACTAAATTCTTAGTTTCCTCGGACTGTAGTCATTGTGAATAATGTTCATTTGAAAAAAAGGACACAAAGAAAAGAAACCTTCAATTTTTGTTTTTGCGGCAAATTATTAATACTTCATATAATAATCGACCGATGAAGGCAGTGTGCTTAACGGAAGGTCGTATGGTTCCACACCGAGGTGGCTGTTGTTGTTGTCGTTTCATTTTCTTTTTCATTAAAACAAATTTTAGGGTGGTCCCTCCTATCTTCTCTTTATTGTTTTTTCTTCTCTGAAATGCAATGTGGTTAAAAATTGTTCCAATTCACGCTAGTTGTGAGTCTTGTTCGAAGAAAGTAAAAGAGCATCAGGTAACAACAGTGTCGAAAGCCACGCGGGCGATGCATGTTGATGTCGTCCAAGCTGATCGCTCTTCCTATGTTTCTTTTTTGTTATTCTCGAAGCAATGTGAAACATTTTCCTACAAAATCACGCTGGATATTATTGAGTGTTTAGCTTTATTTTTTTCTAAATGAAGTGCAACTCATTGCAACAACGCTTTAGAAAAAAATACAAACCAGCTGTGGATATCATTATTTTACACAAAACAAGACTGGCCTGTTCAGATTAATGTTGTGAAAACGATTCTGCAAGTGGTGTTTATTCCTGTTTTTACTTCAAATTTTTGTCAAGCTTACACAAATTAATTCCATGATCCTTATGCATATTAAAGCATTTTTATTACACCAGCATTGATCGTCTGGGCCATTAGCTTCGACTGGTTGCCATGGGCAACGCCGTTGCCATCAAACTCAAAGATGGCCCCATAGCAACCAGCATTATGACTTAGCCTGGCAAGGACACTTAAGGCAACTATTGTTATTACCCGCGTGGGTTCTGTTTGCCTTCAAAGGAACCTGCGTATGGGTTTATTGTCAAGGACAAAAAAACAGCAACACTTTCCCCGGAGAGATGGTTATCAATTTGGTAAAGAGCTTGTAAGGGTTGAACGGTTTATGTGAAACTGCAGTACGGTTACAAATGCCACTGGTCTTAATGTCTCTGCAGTTTATAATTGACGGCATATTAGGGTAAAGCAAGTTTGAATTCCTCATGTTTTTTGACGGCGTTAAAATATCGCCGTATTTAATTGCGTTATATTAGGCGATACAACGCAGTAAAATACGGCGATGCAATTCTCAACAGTTTAGCAAGACGCAATAGAATACGGCGATATAACGTATATATTACAGCGAGATTATCGCAATGGAGGGAAGCAAAAGCCTTGCGTGCTTTTTTATAGGGAGCCACCGTACATTTCAGAACCATGGTTTGTCGGAATGCCACTCTTTTGATTTGCCGATACAAAGTGCAGCCTGGAACGTGACCAAGTTGTTTGGCTCGTTACCAACAATCCCCTTGTAAGGCCTACTTCACTGCGAATAACCTACCGTAAACTGTTCTCAAATTGTTTTCTCTCTCTCTACATTTAGTGCCTATTTGGTTTCCAATCAAATTGAGATCCTAAACTAGGCCTAAATTCACAGAACTGTACATTCACAGAACTGTGCGCTTTTGATTTCGGAATCCGCGTGAAGTGTGAACCAGGTTTAACCTGATCAGGATAACGCCAACCAAGTCTTACTCAAAGGGGGACCCATTAGTATCTCCATTGGAAAAAATGGTTCAAATCAAGGTAGCGATATATCAAGACAGGGGAGCTTGAATGATTACGGTAGCGCCATTGACCCAAATCTTTACCCACCACGAAGATCACCTTCTTGTGTCCATTGATTGAAAGAAGTTCAGCTTTATTAGTTACAAATAAAAACAGGGATATGCTTGTAATATCATGTAGACGTTACAATGGGAGATTCAGCACGGACGCGACCTTTACAGTCGAGTCCCTCCAGGTTCACGGTATGTCAATGCCAGCCATAGGGAAGTTAAAAACTGAATATCGCCCTTGAACATCCATCTTGTTTGTAATGCTCTTTTGAAATAAAAATGAGAATAAAATGATTATTCGGTCTTCACAATTTGGACAAAAACACCACGAAAACGCACAATTTATTTGTGACTTTTCTGTGGACAACTTAATATGCAATTTCTTTCTAGTTTATCGGGATATACATTATCTTTGGCAGAACAAATAAGTCAAGTTTAATCAGACTTAAAGCCTTGAAAGCAATACTTTTTTTTAAAAACAATTTAACTTATTTTAATCCTTTAAATATAGATATATACAATGAAACTAACGTGTGAACACTTCATTGTAAAAGGTGGTAGCCCTTTTGAGATATTGCTGAAAATCTGGAGCGGTTATGTCCACGCAGGAAGAATAATCCGTATTGGAATCTGAATCTGACAAACGTTTCATGCATGAAACGTTTCTCAGATTGCAGTATTTTTTCAATCCCTCTCTCTAAAACCACATGCCTGGGAATTGTTTCTCAAAATGTTACACATTACCAGCAGATGCAGTGCTTCTTACCAACAGTAAGTTTTTGTGGTCTTTAATTTTAAATTGACCAAAGTATAACACTCCCTTTATGGGGAAAAAACAAAGTAAAAGTCGGGGAATGTGGTTATTGTACCTGGCCATCATATGCTGAACTTTGTAAAACTCCTTTATTATTTTAATTTGCACTCGGTGACATTATAACGTAATTCCGCACTTGGAAATAACAACGTTTCATTCACTCAACGAGGGGCATGTGTACGCTTGGTTTGCCCCCTTGATCTCTAACTTAATACACAAAACAAAATTCCTTTGTGTTCCCTGTTTTTCAGATTCTTTTTCTTTAATGTTGTGCTTTGGCCCGTGTGGATTAACTTGAATAGGGATACGCTCCTTGGTGATCGATGAAAATGCTTCAATGGCATGACAGGAAAGTTATTTTACAGGCAGTTTTCTTGTATTCGATTGTGTGAGTTTTTGGGGCAAAGACTGGGTTTTAAGTTCGATGGTTCGATGAACTGCTATTCTCTTCATTTGCTCAGCAGGGGTGTAAAGTGGGTCGGTTCCCTCTTTATATTGCAGTGTGCCAGCATGTGATTTACTTTATTATTGATTTGTCTCATTCATTTATTTCCAGGCAGCACAAGTACAGTACATACAAAACACATAGGAC
The DNA here is from genome assembly GCA_010994315.2 of Pisaster ochraceus. Taxonomy (NCBI): domain Eukaryota; kingdom Metazoa; phylum Echinodermata; class Asteroidea; order Forcipulatida; family Asteriidae; genus Pisaster; species Pisaster ochraceus. The sequence goes on from CM021533.1 coordinate 2,121,178, forward strand.
AATAGAGGACAAGCCTGCGGCTAACCAAAATGCGAAAATAATCACTGTCTAAAAGCGATCCAGAAATAAACACCTACAAAGGCATAAAAAAAAGTAAAATAACAAAAGCGTCAATATTACACCAACAAATTGTCAACAACAAATCATTACATAAAAGTGCACAGGCAGCAACATTGTACATAGAATTGAAGGTGCTTGCTTGTTGATCTGTAAAAAATGCTCCATTGGCATGATGCGGACCTGTTTGGCGTGTAACTACAATCCCGCCCATAAAACATCATCGTTTAATTTTAGCCTGACAGCAAACTATAAGAACCATTTTTCTGTGAAATGTTTCCCTTTGAAATGAAGTCATATTCGTGAAAACTGTATCTGAACATTTTACGAAAAAAACCAAACAACAACAACAACAACAACAACAACAACAAAGAAGGGAAACAGAGAAAGAACCGCATTTGCTGACTTCGGTTGTTACCACCAATAATTATGACAGTGCGTTACATGCTGAAAATTGTGAATGTTTTTTTTTTTTCTCAATATTTTCTCCTGACTCGCACAACAGATTGAGCAAACATTTTCACAGATTTATTATTTCATGTATATTGGTTGATCACACAAAACATGAACACTGTTTGCTACTATTTTGTCAGCTCTACCGATCCTGTACAAGACCTTTAAGGCAGGATTTTGATACTGAGAAATCATTACAGCCCACGGCAAATCGATTGTCGTTCCATTTTGTGACGGATCTGCAAGGTCAACTTGACATTTTTGGGCGCGCTGCAAGTCAGAAGTGACAACGTATAGTTACAATGCTTATTTCAGAAACGAAAATTTATGTTCAACCATCATGGCATTATAATTATAGTCAGATAGATGCCCTGTGGCATGTTGTATTTATAATCATGTTCAACTTGTCAGAACAAACAAAAATCAATGTTGAATATTATGATATTCTATTATTTCTTCTACGACAAATACTACATTGAATATGTATTTTAAATTAACATTTCACTGGACCTACAACAAAAGAGGACAATAAGGTCCCCAGTTGGGTAAAGGTCCCGAATGGGAGCTATTGCCAAAGAGTTGAAGTAAAAACAAAAGAGAGATAATGGGAGGTCATCCATGATTGCAGATGGAGACATCTATGTTTGTGTGTAACCCACGTAGTGATTGCATATGATATAAGGACCATCGGACTTTTACATCTTTGCACACATCCGTTTCGAATGGCCAAGCCTTCAACAATATTGGAAGCTCAGTCTGCAAATATATATGTTTTTATTTTTCAATTATAAGGCTACGTTTTGGGGTACTTAGTATAGGCTGTAGACTAAAGGGCACCAAGGCTAAAATCTATATATAAAAAAGTGACGCATCTATATATATAGCAAATACTGTAGCCTGGCAGCCAAATAATAAAATATATTTGTATAATAATTTAGACCAGAAAAGGAGAACTTCGAGCAGACTGGACAACGGTGCAATTATATCTGGAACGCAAACCGGAAAACCCAAAAATCTTTCCACACAACAAAAACTACAGCCTCGTAGTGTTATTTTAAAATGTGCAAAAACATTTCAATCTTCAAGGGCGACGTGGGGGGTCTTCGAGCGGTCCTTGAGAAGACCCGGATGCAGTTGCATCTGGAGTTGGAACACAAAAAGGAAATCATCCTGGAGAACAGTCACCTCCGCCAAGAGATAAAGAAGATGGGTGAGATAAAGGACGACACGAGAAACCACGCAGATACGTCAAGGAAGGTGAGTGGTGCGGTGATAAAGAGCTCCAAATCCCATGCAATGTTTTGTGACCCCCAGAAAACATCTTCGGTGGGGATTGAGAAAAACAACTATGTTTAGCTGCTCACAAAAAAATCAGAATCATTGTTACTATCATTGCTATATAGATTAACAAGAATGGTGTGTTGACAAGCATAAACGCCACACTGAGATTAATCTCATTCTTCTTGAGTAATTGCTCGCACAACATTCCTTCTGTTTTACCCATATCACCTTGATATTATTTGACTGTGGGCGTCCACTGAACACAATACGCTTCTGGGGGATCCCAAGACCAATCCACACACCAATTTTACTTTCGAGTTGAAATAGGCCCTTCACACAAAGCCATTCACAAATGCTTTAGAAGGAAATCCTGTAAGTAGCTTATACTCTTGGGAGACAATTACAATGAGTTCTTCTATCCTGGCATCAAGATAAACTTATTGGAAGAGCAAGTGCAATATTTGGAGCGAAGACTTGAGGGCTGCAGGCAAGAGAGCGCGTTGACACTCTCCTCTATCGAAGGTCAGCTTGGAAACGAGAACGGAAAACTCAAGGTTAGATATCAGTTTAAACTAATAACTATAGTTAAGTGTGAGATGTCTGCATGTTGAAGAAAAGGATGATATTTTGTATTTAGAAATGTCCAATGCGGTTTTTTAAATGTTTTATTTTACGACAATGAGCGGTCGGTTGGATACTTCACTGACAAAGAAAAATTCTAACTCGGGTGGTCTGGTATGTAGTGAGACAGTGCCATTAGATATGGTAATCTTCAATCACGTTACTATAAGGCATGTAAGATTTGGGCGCCATTCTTTTTGTCCACTCGATCCTCCATCGCTTCACCTGCATGCAACATCCTGATATGTAGAGATTATGCACAGAACAAAAAACAGAACCAGAAACTGGGAGGGTCTGGAACCCAATGCTGTTATAGTTGAGTCCACTTCACCAAAGTCCAAGTCCAGGTCAAGCCCATTACAGACAAAAGTCCGAAGTCAGACCCTGGTTTAGACAGTCCAAAATTGAGGCCAGAACTTGGCCCCAATTCAGTGGGCCAGCATCCTGAGCTAAAAGTCCTTCTCCAAGTATTTTGCATTCAATTCCAAATCCAACTCCACATCCGTATACTCTCGTCCTTAAGTCTTGAGACTTGAGTCTACCACCTATAATATTTAGAACCTACCTCAAGAGAGAGAAAAGAACAAGACAAGGATAGTTGGTTTGACTTTTAAAAGGCAAAGTATAACTTTGATTTTTAGAAGCGTTCGATTGTTTAAATCCTACATAAATGTAGATGCATACAATAAAACTAACCTGTGAAAATTTCATTTCAAAAGGTGGTATCGCTTTTGAGATAATTGTCCACACAGGAAGAACAATCCGTAATTGGAATACACAATCTGAGAAACGTGAGATGCAGATTGTTTCTCAGATTGAAATACTGTTGAAGGGAATCGTTGCGCAAAAAGTTATACATTATCAACAGATGCAGACTTACCAAGTCAGTTTTTTATGGTCATTAACTTTTGGAGTAATTACCAAAGGTTTACTCCAAAAGACCAATTTATGATTTCTTCATTATTTTAAAAATGACCAGTCATAGCCTACCATAACAAAGAGGTTCAGGTGTGACTTTTGTTCCGTGTGATTTCTGTTTAAAGGCAAGAGAAAAGGACCTTCGTCGGAAACTACACAGAGAGAAGGAGAAGAGCACCAGTCTGTCAGAACAAATCAAGACCCAGACTGCAGAGCTGAGGAGGACCAGCGAGGAGATGAAGATGAAGCAGATGAATCACACGGGGTGGATGAAGCATGTCAGACTACCAGCGAAGGGGGAGTGGCACGCAATTAAACTGGACACTGACCAGGTTGGTAATAAGCGTGGAGTCACTCCTTCTCCATTGTTTATTTTGTAGAACTATATAGAGGTTTAGTTACAAGAAAATATTTGTTGCCACATTCCCTTTGAGAGACAAGTGATGGATAGAGTTTCTCAACAAAACTCTAAAGAATAGGCCTTCGTAATAAATATCACTTGAACATTTTGTTTATAATAATTAATGATAGTTTCCATGACTAATGTTTGGACAACAATAATGATAATAATTTAAGATTTATATTGCGCCCCTTGCATAAAAATGATCAAAAACGCATGTTTTAAAATGTATTTTTTTTATAATGGGGGAAAAGGGATAAAGAAACAAGACTGGTACCATGCCAGTGCCCAAACCACAGTACGGGGAAAGGTCAGTGCCACCAACAAGGAACTAAAAGTTACTCAGGCCTATTACATATAAGACTAACCCTGCTGGGAAAACAAGCAAAATTCACTTAAAGATGACTAACAATCTCACACTGTTCTCATCATCATTATCGCATCTCCCATCAACCCGCATGAACATCCTCACCATAGTAACCATCCTCATTCCCACCCATCTCCACAAACACCTTTCTATCTTTAAAGAATAAGAAGGCGCTCAGACACATATTCCAGCAGGTGGAGAAGGAAGGAGGGCCACCCTGTAACCTCGACCCCTCCGTCTTACTACATTGCATCGTCCTCTTTCTCTGGTGGAAAAGAGAAGCAACCTTTAAGGCGATGGAGGAGGACGAGAAAGGAAATCTGAGACATTCCGAGAACGAGGTGAGTTTAACAAGGGTACAATTGAGTATAACTCCCATGTGATAATCTTTGATCAGGGCAAGATTTCATAATAGAACTTAGAACTGCTAATGATAAAACAAATACTGTCCGTTTACAAGCAATTATATCATTACGTAATAGACCCCTGTACTGATGACTATACAGTTTGCTTACTACAAGTGTTGTAAGTGATCACTGCATTTTCCGACACTGTTGAGGAGACACAATGATGTCCCTCTTCTGCAAAAGTGGTAAACAAAATGTGTCGTCATTTTGGAAACCAACTTTCTGCGTTCAGCATTCTGCCTGAGACAAAGCGCTCGATGACGTAAATCGCTGGAATATTTTACCACTGACCAAATATTATGGCGGGACATTTTTAATCGAATATTGTGGCTTACAGTGCAGTAGGCAGTCGTCTGCAACGTTATTATGTAATAAGAAATATATATTTATAATACCAATATTTATTTTTCCCCAGGAGCTGAGAAATCATAACGTCGTTCTCCAAGAACGGATCAAGACGCTAGAGACAGCGCTAGACGACAGCAGAGCAATGAAGTCCGCGTTAGAATCAACGATGTCGACGTACGTCAAAAATTACTTCAATATTATTACATTACTTGGGCTGACGATTTGGGGAAATGAAAGAGATTAAGCTGGGGAAACTAAGAGCGATTGTAGAAGTATTACTCTTTCAACTGATGGAAACACGCTGGAGTAAAAATTTGGGGAACTTTTTTAAAAAGTTGTTCCACTTGACTTTCGAAGAATAAAATGGCCTTTAATGCACGACCGACGGAACCGTTTACCATTCAAATAGCGTATGTGTAAATAGACACAAATTTTTTTATGCGAAATACTTTGTTTTATGAATCACCAACGTTCTTCATTCCAAGCTTACTTCATTCGCATGTAATATTTATAAAAATTGTTACATATAAGTCAATATAAAATATTGTTCCCAAAAAGTTTTAAAGCAGACAGATTTTCTTACCTCCTCTTTCCCTTCGCGTAGAAACCTGAATCAGCTTCTGACGGACAAACACGACATGGGCAACAAAGTTGCCCGTCTTGAAGACACCGTGTCAGCTTTGCATCTTGACAATAACTTACTCCGGGGAGTGTTGAATGACCGGACTGCAAGTAAACAAACAAACAGTCAGCTCCTGGACGAACAGACAGGTATCTGGCGTATGGACTTTGATCAAATACGGCCATCTTTATTTCACTAATTTTGAAACAAACGTAATCAGAACGAGGCTTAAGTAATGGGGATAAATAACACCGTGTCGATGTTGCAGCATTATAGATACAAGAAAATCAATTTAACACCCACGTTTGTGGAGTGTATTAATATGTAGGATTTTGATCAACAGAGAAACCTCTTGTTTGTATCAAAATCATATTTTGTTGTAAAATACAAAAATTACCTTAAGTTATTAAATTATCCCTTTCTAAACATATTTCCTTGTTTTATTTATAAAGTTGAACTGGAAGCTAAACTTTTAACTTCAAAATCCGAGCTCAAACAAAGTCAACTCCATAAGGAGCAACTAGAAATTGAACTGAGTCGAGCGTCCAAACGCCTTCAAGTGTTAGAGCAAGATGCAAGAATTCAGGACACTGTCTGCAAAGAACACACTGAAAGATTGGATATGTGTGACGCCAGAAGGGTTGAGCTTGAGAAGATGACGTCAGAGTTTACGACAACGGTTAGTACAATCAATGACCTTTTATTAGGTCACATTCTGAGTTTTGTGGCAACATCACCCAAACCTTGCTAGAACAGCCTTATGTGAATTGCCAACATTCACCGAGTGGCAAATAACAAAATAATTGTAAGTTTTAAAGCTTAACTCCTATTGGTCAACTCCTGGAGTTTGATTGGCCTGTTTATGAAAAGATTGGGTTTCGACAGGCCAAAGGAATTTTGCTGCACACAATCTTCAAAAAGCATCCTTCGGATGCGGTCTGGGATTCCAAAAAAACAATCGGCATATGGACTTATAAAAATATATAAAATATATATGTTCCTTTTCTGCATGTTTAGATTTGGTCTCTGGAAAACGATATCAAAAATCTCGAAGAATCACGCAGTACCACGGAGAAAGAGCGAGAAGCGTTTTTGAGCCAGCTTTCCAAGGCACTCGGTCAGCTCGAGGATACCAAGCAGCAAGTTCAAGAATATCAACATGAAGTCGGAAGAAAAGCTGGCGAACAAGCTCAATACACAAAGGTAAGCCACGTGTTTCAAGGTTTCATTTAACTGGTGCATAGTTATTACAATCACACTCAAAATTCAGGGTCAGAATTGAACCGGATTCTGGGGCCCAGGGGTCATGACCCATTTCTCGGTCAGGCTGATCCGGAAAGTGGTGAAACTATTTATTTCAGGCTAACTGTTTTAATTAAGAATAAGTCAATCATAATCAACGATACATATCCATTACATGAATTTTATGAGGAAATGAGGTCTGGTTCAGAAGGCTGAGAAGTTTGAAATGTAGAAACAATAGATATTTAAACTCTTTTCTACCACATTCTATTCTTATTTTTAACAACCAGTAACTTTTCCTCTTGTTCTTTCTTGTTATCTTTTATGAAAAACATTGTTGGGATGTGCCTTTGTGTAAATACGGTTTAAGTTTTGTTAGTGTAAAAAAATTGTTGTTCTTCAACATTTGTAACTCTTAATTTTTTTAAATATATTTTTTACGGCATGTTCGACAAAGCAAGTTTCCATTTTATGGACAATAAACATTGAATTGAATTGAATTTTGGAATCTAGCTGCATCAGTTGGACCAATTTCTAGGTCATTTTGACACAGATTCCGTGTCATACTGACCCAGAAATTCAAATTTGACCAGGGTGATTTTAGAGTGTACCGTCTACATCTTGAGTTTGAAGAGAAAGACTGGTAACGATTGGAAAAGTGCACTTTTTGTACCGGTAGAAGCTGTCATAAAAAAAAAGTTTTCCATTCTGACTAACAAACGTGAAAAACTTATCCCCTTAACCTCAAAATGTTCTTTTACAAATCAAGTCTACACGGACAAGAACGTGCACAAAAGTCTCAACAAAATAAAGTTGACCATACATTTTTCCCTGATTTAATGACAGACACTTCAGGAACAAGACCAGATAATCGGAAATCTTCGTCGGGATCTGACCAATCAGATGGAAGCTAAGGCGAGACTGAAGGAGGAGAAAGAAAAGAGGCGGAGTCTCGAAGTCATCTCGACCAATCACAAGAAACTTGTTGGAGAATTACAGGAGAGAATGAGACTAGAGGAGGTATACCAAATTATCAGGTTTTATTTTATGAATAATGGAAGGATAAACGGTCTACCGGGTTCGGTGTATTTGTGTAATGTTTGTTGTTTTTAAATAGATTTTATCTTATTTTTTAGGGGATTTGTATCTAGTTTTTTGAAGTACTTGTTTGTGCGTTTTTGTTGGTTTGCGCTTTGTTTCTGTTTTGTGTGTTTGTTTGTTGTTGTTTTCTTTTGGGGGAGATGAGGTATTTTTAAGTAGTGTTTCATGAGCCCAGGCTACTTAATTTTTAATCTTTCTGTCTTAAAAGCAACTTATCCATGTGGAGTAAATTTAAAAACTTGTAGTAGATATCCAGGACAATTAATTTCGAATCATTGATATCGAAAGAGATTGCCGGATGATAGTATGATGAGCACGCATTTTCTCAAACCGAAGGTGGACAGCGCCACCATGCTGGCCGATTTCTGTGAAGGCCACGCCCTTGAGAGGATGAGATTAGAGAGGCGGATTGACATCCTTGAAGCAGAGAGGGAAGACGTTGAGGATGTAGTTGAGGTAAAGCTTAGTCTCGGATGGTCTCATCTCTTGTTTGCTATAATTTTTCTTAAATGAATACATTAAAAAAAACTTGTACTTTTTTTTCCTTTATTTATATATTTTCAAAACCATGAGCACTGTTGAGTTAGGGATGGGCTCAGTGCTCCCCTAGTGTTTCTGCCGAGTAGAAATTTAATGAATTTAACGGTAATTAAACACAATTTGACATTTTAAAATGGGTAAAAAAAGTTTAAAACGATTCTGAAATGAGATTTATTTTGTTTTATGTGAATGTCAAATTATCTAAAAATGTCCTCGTTATTCCAGACGTTGTCAAACGACAAGGCGACCCTTCGCGCTGAAAACCATAGGCTGAAGTTGGACTTTCAGAAAGCAGCCTCGAAACTCCACGACACACTGCGGAGGCAGGCACTGCGGGTTTTCCCGAGAGCCCAGCAGCAACCTCGGAGAGAATCTACCGACGCGTCGACATCAACTGACCCGACCATGCGACGCTCTTCACCGGTCGGGGGAGAGGGGCAGGATGACTTCAACTACGGAAAGATTCGGGAACTCGAGGAGATCATCGACTTGCTTGTGTCTATCAAGGGGACTGCTTTTGCTCGATATGTGTTAGGAGTTGATGGAGCATCTGTGAATTCTCCAGACGCCAATGATAATCTGGAGGGATGCATGGATCTGGAGGAGTTGAGGCGAGGAGACTGGAAAGATGAAGTGGAAGATGAGGATGTTGATGGCCCTTCGGAGCAACATAGATCAGGTCTAAATATATCAAGTTAAATTTCATTTGTATTTTTTTTTCAACATCTTTTTCTGTTGAGTTATGTATCATATGTACACTCTAAATCTCCCCGGGCAGAATTTGACTCGATTTCCAGGTTCCAGGGGACCTGACACATCGTTGGGGTCTGTGAGCCAAAAAGCGGGATTCTGGCTCTGATTCGGTGTACGTTTGACCCATTTCTGTGTCATTTTGACACAGATTCCGGGCATAAAGACTGAGAAATGCGTCAGGTCCCACGGAACCCGGTATCGGGGTCAATTCTGACCCGGGAGTTATTAGAGTGTAAAGAGTCAACCAAAACATAAGGCAAATTGAAGCTTATACAAAACAACGCCACAAGGCAAATCATCTTGCCTTGCAGCAAACATTTTCATTGAAGAACATTTTCATTTTTAAACACACCGTTGACTTCCGTTGCGTCTATATTTGTGCATATTTTTTTTCTTTAAAAAAATCTTATTTGCTTTGCGATTATTCCCTACTATTTGATTTCGTAAAATGTTAGTATAATAAAACAAATTGAAGCAGATAAAAAGCAATTGCCACAGTGAAGTGAAGGCAATCCATCTGATGGAAGAATACTTATAAAACAAACACTAACAAACGCTCCAAAACTGTCATCCCATTTAGTGAAGAGGAACACCAAAGAAGATGTTTTTGCCAAATTTCGAGCGTTAGCTCTTATGATGAAAGCGAGACAGAAGCTTCGGAGTGTAAAACTAGTCATAGGACAGGGTCTAGAAAATGACAAACAGACTGGGCATAGTCCCAGCATCACTTGGGGCCAAAAGAGAGTCGAGACGGGTAAAGTTGGCACTACGCGAGCCTCCAAAGATAAAGATGTCACCATTCGTGCTTTTGCTGCCATGCTAAGAGAAGCAGAGGAAGCTGGAAACGGAGCGGACTCGCACAGCATTGAAAGGTAAGTAATTATTCCCGATAAGTCATAATTTTCTTTACAATTCTGAGAAATTGTTGTCCCATTTTTGCCATAAAAACTTGGAGTTATGTTATACAGCAAAATTTATCTAAACTATCCATATATGAATAGATCTATACTGCCCATAATGCATGTTAAAAACGTTTCTTTTAATAATATGGACTTGTAATAATAATATGGACTTATAATGCGCACATCTCCGGAAACTGATCAAGGCGCATATAAATAAACAACAAAGTGACACAAAAGCTATGTTCAGAACAAGTGAAGAGAAAAACTAGCGAAACAAATGGACTTCAATTCTCTCTTGAAGATGTTCAAAGATGTTGTTAGACGTAGTGTGACAGGGTGCTTGTTCCAAATGGCAGGTGCAGCATTAGTTGGAAAATTATAGTCTTTTGAAGTTGGGCCTTTGAAAAATTGAGGAACCTTTTGACAAAATTTTACAACCTTTGTAATACAGCGGTCATTTATCATTGGCGTTTTGAGTTTTGTTTTAAAAATTGTCTCACTTGTTCCATTTTTATTTCTCTACAGCAGCCATGATTCTGATGACGTAGTTGACGAGCCATTGGTAACAAGACAAGAGCAACGGCCGCTTTACACACCTGTCAAGGCAGGTGTAACTATGCACAAAGCAGAAGAGGAAGACCAACAACCACGAAGAGACAAATCAGGGACTAAACTGTTAGACTCTTTGAGGCAAATTAATGGCAACCAACGCCCATCAAGTTCTCCGCCGACGGACGCATCAATCCAAGTACTATTGAATGACTGAACTATTTAAAAACAAATAATATTATCACACATTGTGTGTGTAAAGCACTATACACTCGGTACTTTCCCAAGTCCTGTGAAAAAACGGGCATTTTACTCGAATGGGATTCAAACGACCTTCGCCGCTCTAGAGCAGATGTCTTACCACTAGACCACCAATATTGCCCAGTAGTTAGAGGCAGTCGAATCCAATATTTTTCAAAGGACTTTACGCACATCGGTGTATGGGTAAACCCAAATAATGTTCTTTATCCCCGATGCAAATTTAACATCTAAACAGTTTTTTAAAACCGTGTTGGCCTACATTTGTTTTCCAAATTCCGATATGCATAAATACCATTCTACGGGCATTGAACAACTTAAATAGATGTTTAAGACGCAAACTGTCAAACAGAGACTGTAGTTTCTTATCGTTTAGTTTATCTTATTGACTCTCCTCAGGAATCTGAAATGTTGTCTGACTCCGAGGACGGCGATTTGATGTCTACACTCGAGAGGGAGCAAAAGCAATTGAGGAAAGTCTTAAAGACAATCAAAGATGAGGAGGCTTTGGTGGAGGAGGAGCTGAAACGGGAGCAGGAAGCACACATGGTATCCTTGAAGAAGGTGACCGAGTACCAGGAGCAATGCGTCATGATGCAGCTTGAGAAGGAAACGCTCCTCCAGGAGCCACAAGACGGCGTCTCAGATGATGGCGAAGACGAAGGGACGCTTTCTAGGAGATCCACTCTGGACGTGGAGCTGGAAAAAATGCTCTTGGAAGAATTGGAAAGCCTGAAGGAAGAGAACAGGATGTTGATGGCAGAGAAATTGAAACGACAGAAGTTTCGCAAAGACCACGGTGAAGGTTTAGCTCCAAACTGGTCGGTGGCAGAAATAAAAACACCGCTTCTTTTGAGTCCCCGAGAGTCGAGAACGGCATCACCTCAGGGGAACGTTCTGATTAGTAGAAGTCCAGTCAGAAGCCCCACTATCCCCGTTGACCTATCTACAATGGATGAAGCTAAGAGTCTCCCAATGGGAAGTGATTTTCAGCAAATTTCTAGATACGGAAAAGGGGACAGCGCAACACATCAATTTAATGACGTTAATGCAAACAGAATTAAGCCGTCGGTAGTCCACACAGGTTTAGATATAAAACCGTCTCAATCTCACAGTGATGGGTTCTCTTCACAGGCAACTAGTAGGGGGAGGTTCAGTAACGGCGAAGGGGGTCAAAGCCTATCTCTAAAATCTTCAACGGTATCACCAAAGAAAACCGACAACAAAATAATTTCAAAAGATTCAAAACCGCAGCGAGCCGGCACGTGGCCCGAATTTGAGAGTCCAATCCATCAAAAGTTGGTTAACATGGAATCGGCTTCAATCCAAACTTCACTTGATGCACTTGGACTTTCACCCTCACAAGCAAAACGACAGATACCAGACAGCGATGAAAATTCTTTCTTCTTGACCGTCAAGCCAGGAGATACACCGACGGCAGAGCGAGACCATTTCAATGCGGAAGTTGAACGGCAAGAGGAGACGAATCAACGAAGATCCCCGGGTGATAATGCTGATAAACGGCGTGGTGAAAGACACGAAGCCCTAGCCAACCCAACATTTATTCATCATGAACCTGAGAAGAGAAACCCAAGGTTGGCTAAAGCTGCGATTGTTTTGGATGGAGGCATCCAATTCGAAGAGGAAGCCCGTCAGCAGACTGAGCCCAAAAAGCATCAGCTACAGAAACAGAACCCCATTACTGAAGAAACCCAACCAGGCTGTACCAGGGAAGCAGTTCCTACTTCAACCGTGTGTCGCAGTGATTCAGCATCGACAGACCAAGGAATTGATGGTTTGGCGGGGAAGAAATATAGACAGGCTACGACAGGAGATAACGATGGTAGGCCTAAGGAACAAACAGAAGCTAAAAGTACAGATTCTGATGAAATGGCATTTTCGTCACGTCAACGTGAAAACACTGCAAAGCAGCCCACGTCCCTCAAAAATGACAAGATTGGAGTGGATACACCCATACCCAGAGGATTGGAAATCAACGAGAAAACACTACCAACAAAAAGGGTCCTTGGCCATACACTGGTAAGTTCTCAGAACGATGACCTTGATTATGTCGACTTGAAGTCGATTTCACATTCCCTGGGCGACACATACAGTTTACATCCATCCATGCCATCGCTTGAGCAGGAACTTGCACACGCAAGAGCTGAAAGCAACAGAGAGCACACAGAGGGTCTCGAGAGGGAACTGTTAAAATGTCAGACGGATCTGTTGGGGTCGCATCGAGATCGACAAGAACTCCTGGATCAGTTGACTATGGCCTTGCAGACAGAAGTGAGACTCCAGAACATGGTCGACAAGCTGCAGACCAAAGTAGGATACCTCCAGTCCAATCTGGATAAGAGTGCCGAGTACGTGGAATCCTTGAAGGAGGATAAAGAATATCTAAATAATAACTATACAGCTGCTGTTGAGGAGAGACAGAGTCTTCAAGTAGATTTGCAAAACGTTGTAAGAAGTAACGAGATGCTGCAACAGGAACTTAGGATGTGTAAGCAGCATTCTGAACTCTTGGAGAAGGAAATTGATTTGCTTCAAAAGAGGTCTGAATCCAAAACCCGCAGCGGGGGGAGGAAAATACCAAGGGAAATCGGAGGTGAGGGATCCGTGTTGGAATCACAGACTGTTTTGCACGGCGATCAAGTTGGTCAAGACGGACCTCGAGAGTCACGCGAAGTGGGAAGGAAACAAAGCAGCAACCAGCACCACGAAGCGGCTTTGTCTCGAGATGAACTTAAGTTACTTCATCATGAGACGGCGCAGCTGAGAGATCAACTCAGCGAAGCCAAACAGGCGGAGGACATACTTCAGCTTGAAATTAAGAAGCTGCAAGAAGAGGCAAACACACTGCACTCAAGTCTTAGAGACAACATTGAGTTTGTGGCACAAGTCCAGAAGGAACGGGACACGATGAGACACAGCCTAGTTGCCGCGAAGGAGGAGCAGAAGACGAGGCAGAAAGATAGACGAGAGCTAGAAGCAGACCTGGAAGCCGCTCATCAAAGGCAACAGGAAACTTTAACCCACATTAAACATCTTGAGATTGAGAACAAAAGACTGAAGACTAAACAAGTATCAACCATCGAGACACTTCATAAAGATATTGAAACACTGAAGAAACAAAAACTTGATTTACAAAATCGTCTTTCCTTGAACATTGAGACAATAGAGAGTCCCTTTGAAGAAAGGATGTCCAGAAAGGCAGAAAAGTTAAGGTATCAATTAAATGAACAAACGGAAAATATTTTCGAGCTGGAAAGTCAACTAGATGAGAGCCGAATCTTAGTGAGAGAAACCGAACGTGAGAGAAATATCTTACAAGACGATGTTACGGAGGCTTTGCAGACGCGCACACAGCTCAAAACACAGCTCGGGAAATCGCAACACGAGTGCCACATTCTTGGAGAAAAGCTCAAAGAGAGCCAGGCACGGGTCAAATCTCTGAGGGAAGACTTAGAAGAATATTTGCAGCAAGGTTTCCACCATGGGGACAACGAAATCTGCCTCTTGAAGAAACTGCGAGAGTTGGACCTCGACCATCAAACTCTGGTCGAGGAACGCGATGAAAAGAAACTTCGAATAGAGAATTTGGAGATAATATGTAAGATGCACAAGGAGAAGTATCAAAAGGAACACAATGAGAAGATCAAACTCGAGACTGAGTTAGAGGTATTGAGACAAAAAGATGGAAGACGCCGTGTTATGTTTGAGGACGAGATACCTGCAACAACATATGAAGGGAACAAAGGGAGAGACATAGGCTCTGGGAGAGGACGTCTCGATGATCAAGTACATGAATCTGAATTGTCAGCCTCATACCATCAAGGTGGGATTTAATGTCAATCAATTCACTCCCAATCCTTATGTGATCATTTAGTGACATTTCCAATTTGAAATGACATGCCAAACTATTTTGTTCGCTCCAACCAAATTTATGAGATTAAATTAAATTAAACAATGTAAATCGTATTAACTGACAAAATAGTCGCAGACCGTGTTCATGTTTTCTTGTGATCAACCAAATACATGAAATAATAAACCTGTGGAAATTTGGGCTTAATCCATTGTGTGATTCAGGAGAAAATAGTGGAAAACCATGCACATTTTTCAGCATGTAAACACATTTCCTTAATTTTGGTTGAAAAACAACTGAAATCAGGTGTTGCATTCTTTTTTAGGTTTTTCAAATACAGTTTTAACGGATTACTTTTCAGAAGGAAATACTTCGTAAGAAAATGGTTCTAGTATGAATTTCATAATCAGTAAGCTTCCAGACTAAAATTAAACAATGATGTTATTTATCCTTACCAATCCTTTCAATACTTTTCAAAAAGAATTTCAACAACATGAACGATTTCATTATGACTGCAGAAAAAACCTAAGATATAAATGACAAAATAGAGCTAGCTGTTGCAAATGCTTACCAACCAAAAAGACCTATGGTATAAATGCAAAAATAAGTTAGTTACGACACTAGCAGAGTCTTTCTCGAAGGCTAGGGTCGAAACGTCAGGTCACTAACTTTGCTCTTAAGATATAATACTTTTATTAAAGAGAGCATTTCCTTTTTTCCTTTTTTTGATTTTGTGACTTATGCTTGAGTATTATGAGTGTTAATACAATTCATTTTTAATCAAATCGCTCTCCATTTGATTGGCTGAATGCACTGATTGACACATTGCACTGATTGGCTCATTGCAC
>CM021533.1:2170747-2188225 GCA_010994315.2 Pisaster ochraceus
ACAAATCTACAAGTCACTATTAATCCTTCTCTACTTTTTGCTTTCAGAATGCATTACATAGTTTAGAAGATATTAAAGCTGCAACGACCAGGTCACCTGTCGGCGATAGGGTTTATCGCTCACATCAACGGAGTGGTAGTGGCCATAGATCAAGGCACATATCCTTTTTACATGAAAGTAAAACGCAGCCCAACTTCAATTGAGGTACAAGCTTTGCTTTTGTAGTGTCGAAACAAACCATACATGTTGTGCTTTCTGTATTAATTGCAGCAGTGCATGTAGTTGAGGTACAGTATAAACCAATCAATTGTATTTTTTTGTAAATTATGCCTTGGTCTTTTCATGGGTTCATTCGATAATTATTTCATAGTGGTTGTCACAAGTAGCTGTAATGGCTGCATTTATTACAGGGAAAAGACTTCAGACTTTGCTTTGTTGGTCGTCAAATTTTTTTGGGAATCCAACATTTATATATGTTCCATTGTGTCTCACCTAGGATTAAAAAAGTGGCCGTCCAAGTCGTTTCCACCTGACAGACCCGAAGGTCATTTGTGGGAAATCGAAGGCGTCCCCTTGAAAACTCATCGGAAACGGCACATTAGCACATTGTGTACGATGTTTCCCTCACTTTATATTTGGATTTCTGGGAGTTTTTTTTTTTTTTTTCACATAAAAACTGGCAGAGCCATGGATGTCAAGCTGATTTAAGCCCCACAGATTATCAACGATAGCTCTGCGTTACCACGTGACAGACTTTGGCTTGACAAAAATTGCTGCACTATTTCACCACACTTGCAACACGCCTCCAGCCTGTCAACCCAGAAGCTGCATATCATAATTTTCCCGTACATCATCATTCTTGCAAGTCTTCCCTCAATCCTCCGACCCAATCATTTATGTCAACCCCAGGTCACCGAACCCCAGCCATAGTAACTGGTTCCCGCCATCCGGTACACACAAACAGCTACGAAACAAGGCTGTGAACTCAATGTATGTCATAATGCTATACTTTTCATGTTACCTTGAAGTCCATGTTTTGTAATCTACATGTACATCCTTTGGGAACTGAAAATAAATGCACTTGACTTAACTAGTATGATTGCATCCTGCTGCAAAGTAGTTCATCATATTTTACAGTTAAATTTGCCTGATTTTGATACTATCGTGATAGTAAAACAGTTTGTGCTGTGTGTTGGGTTTAGGATCGAATGCATTGTTATAGAGGTGGCGTGAAACAGTGTCAAAGAAGTGTGACCTTAGGAAGAACTAAAAAATGTAACATCGGAGTACGACAACAAACTGCATTGTGTACGCGTAGGCAACTCATACATAGTGAGGATAACAGTGATATGGGGAATATATGGTAAGTGAGAACTTGTTTGTAAGCTTGCAGGTAGATAAATGTTTTAATCTCTGTTAGAAGGAGTGGTTGCTCTGAAAAAGAGCCGTTGGTATGGTCCTGATGTTACCAACAGTGTATTCTACTCGTCTTCAAGAGAATGCTGGACTACTGCCATGACTGCTGATGCTGGGGCTTAAGTAGTTCTGGAGGGATGCTCAGTTGGGGTGGGAAGGACCTGACTTGTGCTCGACTGGTGATTCGTTAGTGTTGTCTGCTGGCTGGATGTTTTATGCATTGGGGTTTGTCAGTGCTGTGCTCGCTGCGGCTGGAAGGATGGGCTTGAGACGTGGTGACTGGTGACTAAGTGGTTGATGAAGAACCCAATGTCTTGTGTGATGGTGCTGTGTGCTCAGATTTCAATGCCATCCCTGATTCTGTGTTGATTCAATGTTATTTCCCAGGATTTTTCCTAATTTGAGGATTTTCCTAAACCTCCTTAAGCCTTTAACTTGTCTTGAAAGAAGTAAAACAGTAACCAAAGGGATTAAATAAATGGTGCACTTTGTGTCCAACCTGTGGTTTTTGTGTTTGTGGTGATGCACAGAGTCTGTAAACCTCCTGAATGGTAAGATCTGGGAGGCTCTGGGTCGAGAATGAGAGGGATTCCAGGCCCACAATCCACTTCCAGGAATTTTCACATTTAGCAAGTTTCATCCCTGAGATGGGGATGGAGCATTGAGGTTGACGTTGTTCCAGTCAAATGCAGTGATCTGGTTTGTTTGAATGTTGGACGATACATGTAGTTGATTATGACACAATTCCTTTTTTGGCATGTGCCAAAGTAATGTAGACCATGCCGCATTTGCAAGGCAAGCTTTGCCCTAAACTTTTTTTTAAACCAGCCGGCAGGACCAGTTGGCTTGATCTTTAACTGGTCCGCCAAGTTTTTTGACTGGTTCTGTAGCACTTTATAAAAATGTTCATACCGATTTGAGCAATATTCAGATTTTTGATTCGTCACTATTTTAATTCAATGAATTATGCAAAGCCATAATAACTGCATTGATAGCCATACTTTATTATGTTCAGACAGTTATTGTATTCGTGAGTATGTTTACTGATGGCGTAACCGTTTTCATTTCATTGTTCTGGTGGCCTAGTCATTGGAGTGTGGGTTTGAATCCCTGTCTGACATTTGTATCTTCAGCAAGAAACTTTTACTCATAAATTGCTTCTCTTAACCCAAGTGTATACACAGGAATCGGAGGCGATACACGTGAGACGCTTTTTGTCTGGGGTGTCTTGCTTGTCCTTGTGTGATTGTATTGATGTTTGAATCTTATCGGGCACTTGTGTGGTCAATCTTGGCATGTCATGGCCGAGCGGTCTAGCACCTGAAACTCAGGCTCTGATGGCCTAGTCATTGGAGTGTGGGATTGAATCTCATTCATGACGCTTATGTCCTTCAGCAAGACACAAACCATAAATTGCTTCTCTTAATGCAGGTGTATAAAAGGGAACCTAGAAGAGGGCTGAGTTGGTTTTGTCTTTGGTGCCTTTCTTGTCCTTGTCATGTGTTAGTGATGCTTGAATCTTGTTGGGCACTGTTTGGTAAATTTTGGCATGTTGTGGCTGAGCAATGTAAAGCATTGGACTGAAGTTCTGATTGCCTGTTCATGAGTAATTTTGCTGATGGCATAACTTTTTTCATTTCAATGTTTTGATGGCCTAGTGGATGGAGTATGGGTTCCAATCCTGGGTATGACCCTTGTGTCCTTGAGCACACTTTAAGTTTAAGAATTTGCTGTGGTGGAAACGGCCTCTATTCAATTCGATGCATAGCCCGCATGTTTGGACACACTCTGTGCACACAGGAAATTGCCTTGACCACACTGGGGAAACAAAAAATCAGCATGTTGATCACATTCTACGGATTTACAAAATCTGCTGATTGAGCTGCCAAATCTGCAGAGCGCAATCTGCAAATTGTGCAAATCCGTTGAATGCACTCAACACACCCACAAGCGTGGGCGCACAGCAGAAGTCACGTGCGGACCATTTCGGATATCATTTTAACGGAAAGTTTCTTCTTCTTTGTTTTTTGAGAAACATATCTTACACAATCATACCACCATATTAATGTTACTGGAAACATCTCCTGGTGTACCTAATGTAAGTTCAAAGTATAGGCCTAGAGGTCTTTGATGGATTTTGGAGCAGTTTTTTTTTGGTCACTCACTGTTTTGGGGTTGATTTCATTCATGTAAGTAGGGCATTTTGACACGCTTGTCATATCAGAGTAAAACAAAAAAATATTAATTTAACATTAATAAATTTTCTGATCTACCTACCATTTTGAAATGGCATATAACCGGAAACAAAACTTCTTTTTTGGGGAGCCTTATTGTAAACAAGGCATACATGTAGTGTTAATATCAAAACCTATGTACATGTACACAAACCTCAACATAGGACTGTTACTTCCTTGTTGTAAGGACTAGGCAGTTTTTCCTTAGTGTAGGGCACCTCCAGGAAAAAAATGTAAATTTCTACTGGATCATTTCAATGGGCTTCAAGGCAATTACCAGGGGCATGGAGGCAGCTGTCACTGTTCCCTTTCGAGGGGCACCAAGGCAGTCACCAAGAGCATAGAGCCAGTTGTCTCTGTTCCCTTTCGAGGGGCACCAAGGCAATAACCAAGGGCATGGAGGCAACTCTCTCTGTTGCCTCTGTGTAGTATCAGGCCAGCTTCAAAGTTTGTTCATCAAAAGTTCTACATTAACAATTGGCAAGTACAACTATGTCGGGATGCAGGCTTTGTTGAAATGCCTATGTCTGCCTCATCTTAAAGTGTTTCTCCTTCTTTTCTGTAAGGTAGACGCACACCTGTCCCATAATTAGACTTTGTAACTGGGTTATCAGAGCAACTTAGAGTGTGGTTACAAAGAAGAAGAATTGCATACACCTACACCACCGCAAACGCGCTGGATGTAGTTCAGCAGTTACATTACACCAAATTAATTACACCTCCGTTTGACCTGTGAAAAAATGTCTTTGTTTGAGGAGACTCTTGTAGAACTTAATCAAACCATCTAATTAAACAGTCCGCCTCATCACTCACCACCAGGAGTCATTAAATCATAGTTTTAATTAGCTGATATCAATTACTGCTACATAAATTGATAACGAGCAATTCTAAGTAATGGAAAGTTGGCGGAACCCTCTGGAAAATGCTTAAGATTGCTTGGTCGTCTGTCTAGTTAAAAGGTTTTCATGTTTATGTATTAATTAGACTGGAAGTGTTTAGTTGTGCTTTTGAAAAGCAGTAATGATTGTGCGGTTGATAGGATGTTTTGTATGAGCTGTTCACGCGGCATTATGAATTCAAAGTGGAAGGGCACTGTACTGCTGACATGGGTCATTGCACATGAGTGGATTAATAAATTCAGATTCTCCCAAAGTGGAAGGGTGTTGTAGCATTGCCGATGTGCATTGCCTTGGAAGTTGACAGAAGTGTGTGTGATCAATTAAGTTTACGATATTCGAAAGAAATGACCGCACTTGTGACTGAAATAATTTGATCGATACCAGCACACACCTTCGATTGTACAAATATTGGGTGCATATGAGTGCATTGTTGTAGAATATACATGTAATCACAGGGTGAAATGTGGACTGTTCCATTTCATGAGGCAAATGGAAAGGCCAGATTTCACCGAGAGATTAAAATGCATGACAATGTACAAATGAAATTCATTCAATATTTGTTTTATATAACTCATACATATAGATCCTTGTCATTTGATTTTTTCACAATAACCATGAAATTTCACAATAAACATGAAAATAAACACAGAAACTTGTCCACCCCACAATCTGAAAAAAAGTCCCACCTTCTAATAAAGTGGACGGCGACTGTATGTTGGACAACAACCTTGCCTCGTTTGGACAAACTTGCAGGGACTGATTATTTCGGAAACTATCCATGTGAATTCAAATAGTTAATATTGAACATATTACCTATGAAACATCCTATAATCGTCCATATAGGACTCCTATTGTGGAGCATCGCGGCGGAGTACAAAGCAAAATAATGGGTGACACGTAATGCCTGTTCCACCAATCAAATGGTAAGGCTCTTTTGTGCGGAATTTAAATGTGTGTACATGTACCTGATGTAGTTTCAGGTCAAAATTTGTTAAAGACAATTTTATCACACATAAAAACGAACACAAACCAACAGCTCTTTTGGAAATATTGCATAGGTACATCCAAATGTAAAGCCAGGTTTTCTCCTGGGTTTGTTTAAACTTTGGGACATTCTAGACCCAAATTTAGGGGGTGGTCGGAATGTTTTCTAACTTGGAGTTTATCTTGGTTTTGAAAGCCCTACTATGCGATCTGGAGCGATCATTAATGGTTTTATCTCGATAATTTTTGTGAATTTGACCTGAAGTAAAAAAATAAATAACAAAATTATGATTATTTATTTATTTTTGGTTTTTTTCCGTATCAGCTGGAATTCGCACGCATTGGTCTGTTGCACCAAGCTTTTTTGTATTGGGAGAACCCTGTCTAGTACCATGTATGTTTTGTGTAGCAAACTCTACTTGATAGGAGATTGTATGAATGTACGCATGAAGGTGCAGGTGTGTAGGTCTAAGCCATCAATTTATATCATGTATGTGTACACAGATTCTGATAATGTCCAAATGAACATGTGCACAGATGGCACCTGTTTAAACAACGATGTACAATTACATGTATGCTAAAAAAGTTAAAACATTGAAACTTCTGATACTCGACAAATCTGTTGTGTATACAGTATCCTTCATGTGCTACAATTTTATCTATAATTTGTCCTTTATCAATGTAATGCAAATACGTGTACACTATGTACATGTAAGTCGTAGCTCACATGTATCTAGGAATAAGTACAAGTAATAGGCACATGGATTTGTGAAAGAGTGGCGTAGCATTCAGTGAAAGGGGTTAATGTACAAGAAATGTTTGATGACAATGTTTGTTCTCTTTTGTTTTTCCGCATGTCGAGTTATAGCAAGTTGTGTGCAAAGACATTCGACATTTCAAATGGTTTGATTGGCATATGTGTACCTGCGTGAGTTAAACTCTGTAGTCTCCCGAAGAACGAATTCAATCATTCTGCCTCACCTTGCTGCACCCCGCCGCCCCACCCCGCCTGCCCCTTCCCGTCTGCCCCTTCCCGCCTGCCCCTTCCCGCCTGCCCCTTCCCGCCTGCCCCTTCCCGCCTGCCCCTTCCCGCCCATATTTTTTATGGCAAGTACATCCACATGCACTTGAAACAGGATGGTACGTGTATAGTACTTAAGTTTAGCTTGAATTGCGGCCTAAATATCATAGTGGTAATCATATTACATATTGTACATTTGTATGTGCAGATTTGCAATCATCAGAAATGGTAGGTTCTATTAAAAAATTATTTTAAAAATGAATATATTCAGAGTACATGTATTATGTATCCTTATGAAATGCACACAGCTGACATAACAGTTCTTGAATGAATGAAACATGTATGTAAATATTGTCTCAACAAGTTATACGGAGAGTTTCATAGATTGCTCCTGATGTTGCCAGACATTATGTAAAAAACACCCATGATGCCCTGCAACATGTTATTCAGAGGTTTGTGTATGAAAACGAACCACTTTGTGGTTGTATTTCTGACACCTTTATAAATTGCTTTTGTGATATTTAGGTTACTTTGTTGTTTTTTCATTTATATATATATTTTTTTTCAAGCCATTCGCTACACATCATTTAACTTCAAGTCGGTTTGGAACACTCAATCATATGAGATTATATTTTTCTCCGCGAAAAATAAAGCCAGAATCGCTCCAGATTCAGTGTCTTAAATGTGAATAGATCCCGCCCAGTGAGCGTGTTTATAAAAGCGCGTAGTGAATGAAGATCCATGAAGCTGCCATTGTCCCTTATTATTTTGCCTTCGTTGCAATTCCTTGCCGTCCCCAATGTCCCTCATCGCCTTGGCGTATCTCGTTACGGAGGAAGGAGTGATATTGTTGTCTTGAGTTTCAACTCTTGCTGCCCAGTTCTCTGCACAAACAAAAGCGAGGCTGTGTAACTGAAGCCCATGGTTCTCTTGGTAAGCACCATACAACCGGGCCCTGTGCAGGGGTTTTTTAGGCTGGATTAATTTCACTTCGCCTCGCCCTCCTGTGGGACGCAGATAATCAGTTTCCATGGCGACGGGTTGTGTATTGTGAATGAATAATTGGCAGTATTTGCTCTGCGCTATTTTTTTTCCATCGCGACTAATGTCCCTCATGTGCACTATGTTTTCACGTCACGTCGCTTGAATGCGTTGTCTGTTTGTTATCTATAATCAATTTTGATCATGTTTCACGATCCATTTGATGCTTCTTTTTTCTTTCACTTTAACTGCGCGCTAACAGAAGAGTTTAAACCACGATAAGGGGTTTGGTATTTGAGACATCTAGATTTAAAGAAGATTCTACTCGGTCCTTGAGGATCCGAGCAGTCCTTCGTCAGTGAATCAAAAGTTTCCTCCATAGAGAAGTACATCATGAGGTTCTGAAAGTTCTTAGGTTCTTATGTGCACGTCGGTGCCCCATTTAAAAATCAAAGCCATCTGCAAATAGGCATACAGACTTGGGAGGACGACTTTTTTGTAACATTTCCGCCCCATGATATTTTCCAAAACTACAAATTTTGAAACAGCTGTATTCCAGTGGATAGTTCACACACAATCCCTTTTGTGTGATTTGTTTTTCTCCTTTTTTTTTCACACTATAACGGGAAACAACATGGTAGTGAAATTAATGTGATGCTTCTTGCAAGGGGTATTTTAGTCAGAGCATATAATATGCAGAGTTCTCCCTGAGATTTTTTACAACTGGGGGGCATTCTGGACCCATATTTTGAAAGTTTGGCCAAAGCACACTTAAAAAAAAGAAAGAAGTTATTTGCTTGGTGTTTATCTTATGAATTAAAAGACTTGTGTGCAATCTGTGGCAGTTCAAATTATTTTATCGTTACTTTTTTCGTGAACTTGATTAGAAGTGCGAAAAAAATATATGTTTATGTACGTATGTATTTATGTATAAAAGTAGTAGGGGAGATGGCCTTAGCTCACGGTCCAAACAAGCACAAACAAAAACATATCTATTTATTACATGTATTACAAAAAGAGAAGCAAAGAATTATGAAAGGCATCCAGAAAAAAAGCTAGACAATTTTTGCCAATATATATATTTTTGCGTATCAGCCACATTTCGTGCTTATCGACCCACAATTCAAGTGTATCAGCCCACAGTCGCCCTGCTACCCTAGCTTGTGCATGTGAAGGTATGTAGTACTACATGTAGCGTAATTTCTTCTACATTCCGTATCCTAAATGTAGGCCCCTACATCATGTTGTACATGTATGTACAATGTACTGTGAGCATTTGTTTTGCATTTGTAACTGTAGTGTACATTATGTGCATATTTGTCTTTCATTACATACTGAACATTGCGCCCAAAACACAAACCTGTAATTCTCTCCTAAAAGAAATAGTAGTCAATAGATTCATAGATTCCGGAATCTACCCCATTCAACCATGGAGAAGTGCCCTCCCTCCACGGTTCAACTATTTCAGAGCAAACGGTTCAACGGTGGTCTGCAGTCTACCATCACTGTGCTGGCCGCAATCCTGTCAGCATGAAGTCAACTAATTATGCAGAGATGAAGATTATCATGTGTGACAACATTCAGTGCAGATCTACACTGATCCTGCATGAACCCAATGAGGATTCTCTCTGGTTCTTAGTCAGTGGTTTAATGTGTTGGTAGTAAACTACCTTAGAGGTATTCTTCATGAGTAGTAGAGCTGACAGAAATAGTCGCAGACAGTGATGAGTTTTGTGTGGTCAACCATATACATGAAATAACAAATCTGTGAAAATTTGAGCTTATTTTGTTACAGTGAGTCGGTTTTTTTTGTGAGAAACCGTGCACAAGTTTAAGCATGTGCATCATCCTTAATTTGGGATGTAACAACCGAAATCTGCTGTTGTTGTTTTTTTGTTTTTTTACGTTTTCAGATTCAGTTTTCTTGAATATGACTTCATTTCAGAGGGAAAATTTCACAGAAAAAGTGGTTCTAGTATGATTTTCATAATCAGTAAGCTGTCAGACTCAAATTAAACAACAATGTTATTTATCCTTACCAATACCTTTAATAATATGACTCCACATTATGTTGTTGTTGATTGGATCAGCAAAAGCAGTCTCAATGTATGTAGAGTATCGCTCACGTATTGATAAAAACAGGGGGTTTTTGCAGCTGTTGACATTGACTTACAATGGGGCTCCAAGGTCAAGTTCAGTTTTGTGATGCACTCATTTTCCAACAGAGAGAGTTCTTATGAAAGTGGGGAAAAAATTACAAGTCTCTTGCCGCTTGTAAAATGATGTGAAATGTAACTTTATTTGATACTCTTTCGGAGCATCATTTGAAACATGACCTCATTGGGTATCAACATCAGAAGGGTCTGTACTTTCTGAACAGGAATTTTTTGCATAAGTCAAAAGGTTAGATTTATTGCCATGTTGATTGAATAACATCAAAATTACTTACATATGATAAGCAGATTTTTTTTTTTTTTTCAGATTCAGGTAGTCTCCCAAATTCCAAAATCTACTACACAGCAAAGTACATTTACACGCAAACACGTGTTACCGCAAACAATACATTGAAACCTCACCATGCAATGCCTCATAACCCATAATGATAGATGTCTTAACCGCAAGGTAAAACTTAAGCACAGGCGTCAGAAGACCTTAAGCTCAGTCTTACTCCTTCAATACATACGTCTTACCCACAAAAATGGTAAGACGTCTTACCTATGGCCATGACCCATCAGTTTCTGTCCTGTGTTAGATAAGGCAAGTTGAAATTGTTCTCAACGATAAAATACACAATACGACAAGCAAAAATGTGTCAGAAGACCATCTGTAACATTCAGGCAGTATATTTGATAGTGTTGAAGTGATGTTTTATTTAATGTCGCTCTGCACCTTTATTGAACAATGAATTGATATGAGTGGGCGGTATCCAGAGACAAAGTGAATGGTCTGGTCTGGCATTCGACGCACTTGAACAATAATATTTTGATTGATGTTTCAAGCATGCAGTAATGACTATAGATTGCTTTTACACATGTACCATGGTTACACATGTGCACGCATACATGTACCATGGCACACATGTATGCGTGTACCATGGTACACATGTATGCGTGTACCATGGTACACATGTATGCGTGTACCATGGTACACATGTACGCGTGTACCATGGTACACATGTATGCGTGTACCATGGTACACAGGTATGCGTGTACCATGGTTGCACGCGTACAGGTGTACAGTGGATACACATATGGTTACACGCATACATTTACATGTATGCGTACCGTTGGCTTACCGGAGGGCCCTTGTGGGGTCTTTTACACAAGGAAACAATGGACTCCACAATGTTTTTCTTTGTTCAACTAGGACCCCACAGAGGAATTCTTTATGAAAGGATTATTAGAACAACAATAGCAGGACCCCAGAAACCGATCCGTAAGGTTGTGTGTGTACACGCTGACATGTGAACCGTGGTTACACGCATACATGTATACCATGGTAACACATGTACATGTGCACTAAGGTTACATGCGTACATTGTACATGTGTGTTGATTGTACTTATTACTCTGCTATAAATACAACAGTAATAGTTGGTGAAATTTCATTTGTTGAGACTCGGTCACATAAATACAAAAAAGGTATCATGCCCGATATGATTGTGTGTGAACAATCATGTGCATGGTTGTAGCTAGAATTTGAAAATAGGGCACTTGTACCCTATGTTAATGTATGGAAGATAAAGTAATGGCTTCTGACTGGCACCCCGAACAAAGATATTGACTAATAATAGGGAGACCGCCAACATAGGGTTAGATAGCTCAGTTGGTAGAGCGCCGTTAATCTGGAGGTCGTTAATTCAAATTCCACTCCAGTCAATTTGTCTTTGTTCAAACCCGAAGATAAAGTAGGGATGTAAATTCAAAAATGGGGTGTGTTAATGTAAAACACATCAAGCCAGATCTCACATCTTTATAATTAAAAGGTTAGTTGTCTGCCGGTTAAGTATGAATGTTTTACATTACTACTCTGTTACTCCCAATTTCTCTTTAACGCAAGGTTGAAATCTTTTGCCTATGTATTTCAAGGAAGAAAATTCTCCGAGGATACATACATGTACATGTAGCG
The DNA here is from genome assembly GCA_010994315.2 of Pisaster ochraceus. Taxonomy (NCBI): domain Eukaryota; kingdom Metazoa; phylum Echinodermata; class Asteroidea; order Forcipulatida; family Asteriidae; genus Pisaster; species Pisaster ochraceus. The sequence continues at coordinate 2,182,410 of CM021533.1, forward strand.
CTAAAAATGTTTTTAAAAATGTATTCATTTTGATATAAGTTTTTCAATCCATTCTCTTGGTATGGACCTCTTGGTTTGTGAGTTGTTTACATTTTCGCCAGAGTCATACAGTCCCAACATTTTCTGAAATGATTTCACTCCTGACATATTTCCTTTGTATTCCTAACAGTACAATGATTATTATTTTAATTTATTAATATTTTTTTAGGGGGGGTGGGGGGTGGGGAGGCTAACCTTTTTTTGTTTTTTTTTGTACGTGTATTGTCATGACCATCCATGGAGGTTTATGTTGCTGACTCAGATAAAACAGAGTGAAATTTTAATGTAATCACAGCTTATACTGTAGGACAACTGAAGGCGCTGGGGACGCTTTCGGAAAAAAAAGCATTGACTCATACTTTGACGTGTGTTCAAAGAAGGCAAAGGCCACAAAAAAATTATTTGAGTTCTAGACGTACTTTCATTCCCTAGAAGCTGCTGAGCTCTTTTTAACAAATACTTGAAATCTTATGTGACAGCTGTCACTTGTAAAACATGTCACAGGTACTGATGTGGGGACAATACAGTGGCTAATGCATGCAGCCCACTGTCCCAAGTGTTTCCCTTTTTAAAATAATAATGATAATAATGGAAACATTTAAAACGCTGAGATCATGGCGCTGCTCTGCAGAAAAATTAATTAATTTAATTAAATGGAGTAGCATCACATAAGTAGAAAATAGAGTTAACAAAATGCTTCTTTATGCAGATGGGATTTTAAACTGTTCTCGAGTATGCCAAGTGAATTTGAAAGATTCACAGTTTAGCATGCTTGATATAAACTTCGCAACGATCTAGTGTTTTTATTTCCTTGTACATTCAAGCCTAAAGCAGTTGTAACAGCCGTCTAAATGTCCAGCTTGTTGTCAAATGATGAGTGCTTTGAGACATCAGTAGACAGCGCTTTGTAGCGGTTAGCAGGTCACCGGACTCAAGCTCTGGTGTTTCTGATCAGCAGAGTGTGAGTTCGAGTCCTGGTCATGGCGCTTGTATCCTTTAGAGCAAGATACTTCTATACCATAATTGCTTTGTCCTTCCGCCCGTGTATTAGGATTGGTATCCTTAGTTTCATTACCAGAAATATATCTAATAATAGAGCAGTCAGTATGTTATGTAAATTTTTAAAAGGAAGCTCTGTCCTAAATTCTGTACATATTTGGTATTTTGCTGAGTGCATTTATTGTAAAAAAAACAAAAAAAACAATCTGTCCATGTTTTGTAAAACAAATTTGAAAATCTCCCCTATTATGGAAACCTTTCTCCCTACTGTGTTGAATGTAAATCAAAAAAACTCCCTGATTGCTGAAATGGTGGCAGCTCTGCAGCCTTAGTTCCATTGATGTGATAAGAAAAGATGGACTGCAGCAGGAAAAATTCTCCTGATGCATGTAAACCACAACCCTCATGTACACTACATTACCACACCAAGTTAGGATCCCTTCCCCCCCCCTTCAGATGGAACTCTGCATGCAGCGTCACTGATTGATCGGCACATCACCCCCCCCCCCCTTCATTCAAGGAAAAGGAGTCACAAATGGCAATAAACCGATGTGCCCTTTAAAAGTCGACTGTATTTACGGATCCATCTAGTCAATATCCTAGCCAAATGTAGCATTTCTCCCGTATTTACATATACGGACAGGCAGAGTACAATGTTTAAGACATTGGAAATACACTCAACACCTGTTTTTTTTTTCCTCGTTTTTTTTCTCTAAAGAACCGCCCACACATCTCAAAAGAAGTGATTATTTCAATAATAATCGTAGTTTGATTTGTTAACCACGCTGCAGCCACATCCAAAGCGTGTAACATGACAACAAACAACATAATTTTGTCACCAGAAATCTTGTTCTTCTAATCAGCTGTAATTACGTTATACACCTTATTTACACTACATGTACACTGCACATATATACTTAATGCATGTATTACATGTTGAGCATGAAGGTTGTCTTAACACCCACACGGATAAACGCAGCAGACACTCACACTACACTATATCAAATCCATCTTCCCCAAAATAGAAACTGAGTTGACTTGAAGACATAAAGTAGAGGGGGTGGGAGTATATACATGTCTCCATTGGCAATGCAGGCATACATGTACAGGCTTTGATGCTTGGATTGTGAGGGAGGGGTGGAGATTATTTCCAACCCACTGTCTTACTCTTAAGACCATGTAACATTAATGTGTACAAAAAGAGTGACCCTTGTACATTCCAGGGCCTTTCCGGCAGGCAAGATACTGCACTGGTCAGATGGGAAAGTTGACATTTTGTGTCACAATTGCCACGTGTAGCTTCGAGAGTTATAAAAGTGAACAGCTGAACGAGTTTTAAGATCTTCCCCCCTTTCTTCATGTCAAAAGTTGATAAAAAAAATGTATGTTTTCTTCGTTTGAGCTGTGTACAAGTCGGGCCTGCAGGAAGTCCAGGCTCTGTGGCTCTTTTGTAAACATGTGATGTCACAGGTCACATGGTCTTTTCTGTGTCATTACTGGAGCAGCCTGTGAGATGTCGGATAGATTGACTCTTGAGTTAAAAAGCAGGATCAGTTTCTATGTTGAGGGGCTTCCGGCACTGTGCTTCAAAGCTTGCATAAATGTCTCTCTACATGGAGCGTCCGGTTTGCTTAATCTAGCAATATGAAAAGTGAATCTCCTTGAGATTTCTTTTCAAATTTTATGTACGGTGTAAGGGTTGTGCATACGTTTATTTACCTAACTGGTTAAACAGAACTTGTGACTTCAGTGTAATTGTTTCTACCGATCAGAACTACATGTATGAGCCCACTTGTAAAAGAAGCATGCCAACACATTAGGATGACAAATAGAACACTACAGCCAGTCTTCACAGGCACAACACCACAAACTTAAGGTATGGGGTGTATACAGAAAATGTACTTGTTTGATAGGAATGTACTACATTTTGTACTGGATTAAGTTAAAACAGTTTCACCAACAAAAGTAATGTCGATTGATTCTCCCTGGATAGCATCTGGGGCTAACAGTTTCCCCAAAAAGGAAGTTTTTGTTGTTGTTTTTTCTTCTTTTTTCTTTTTTTATTTCCCCTTCTTTTAACTGTGGGCTACAAAAATTGTATCTTTTGATTGGATTCTGTTTTTGTGCAGGGCACCATCAGTTTTGAAAAACCACACAGAATAACCACTTGTCAGGAAATGCACTCTGAGAACTGGTCACTGGAGTACTGAATGTGTCACATGAGGTTGGAAAGCAGCTCAGACAAAATGAACTCCATTCACATGTTTTTACCCTCTGAAACAGAAACTAGATTCTGAACAGGGGCATTTATTTGGGTGGTTCACAAAATTGCAGCGCTTGATCTTTCCCACATGATAAAGACATCAGGGTCACGGCCGCGTGTTTGCCATTACTTGGAACTTGGCATTTCATTCATTGTTCACTTCACAACTTTTTTACCAGATTCTGAACCCAGCACTACCTGTGGAAGATCTATTCCAACATTTCCTCCAATAATACTTCAAGGGAGTAAGGATGTTCCCGATAGACTATATTTGGGCTAGCCAATAAAAGCAACATTGGGTGCATTTTGACCTTTGGAACACAAGTGTGATAATGTTTTTAAAATATGTATATGGGCTTTGAGGCATTCCATGATGAGTTATTCAGTTTGCAGTAACACCGTGTGGGATATGTACTTTGCTGGGTACATGTAGATTTGTTCTTCAGAACTTGTCTTGCAGTAGAATAAATAGCAAGATAAATCTACACAGCAAATATACATCACATGTATACCGCAAGCGGAATGTACGTTAAAAACATCTTTAAAAAATAGCTTTGGCTGGCAACCATTTCTGCTAAGCAACAATTTATCTTCACTCAGTGAATTTGTATGCTTAGCAGCGCTATGAAATTGGCTGATATCTTTTACAAAAATGAAATATGTCAAGGTGCCATAAAAGCCTATTCTGCACACAAAGTTGCTACTTGTAGAAAACGCTCTACTGAAATGCTGTTGTGTGTGTGAGTTTATTGTTAGTAAATTTTGTAAGTAGCTTGGTCTGCCATTTTTAATGAAACATAACAATCATAACCAGGTAAAACCTTTGGTAATTTCTCAAAAAATTAATGACCATAAAAACTCACTTGGTAAGAAGCACTGTAGCTGTTGATTATGTATAACATTTTGAGAAACAATTCCCTTGAAAGGAATATGGTTTTGGAGAGAGTGGGATTCAAAAAATTTTCAATCTGAGAAATGTTCTTGCGTAAAACATTTCTCAGATTGTAATAACAATAGTACTAATAATAATATAGATTTATAATGCGCACTTGTTTCAGAAATTGCGTATTCAAATTACAAATTATTCTTCCTGCGTGGACATTACCGCTCCAGATTTTTGGCATCTCAAAAACCCTCATTTGATATCAGTTTTATTGTATTATATCTCCATTTATGTAGGATAAAACAATTGAACAGTTCCAAAAACCTAAGGCATACTTTGCTTTCAAAGGTTATTTTTATAGAGCATGTTTGTTGCAAAAAAACAGACTGTTAAGAAATGAATGTACCTCCCCCATCAGGGCTTGTTTTCACGGCTCTGCTTACTGCGAAATATGCGCTTATGTCCCTTACAAGTATGTGCTTTACAGGACGCTGTAAGCGCAGAATTCCGCGGTAAGCAGAGCCATTAAATTGGACCCAAATGATAACCAATATGAACCGAGTAAACACACTGTCATTGCACTTACTATGTAGTGGGAAAAAAGATCTCATGTTCGGCAGTGAACTACACAGGATGTTCGAACTGTAATCCATGGCAAATCCCTGTGGGAGACAATGCGTATTATAGTCTGCCTTAGTAATGTGTTTTTCGTCCCAGCGGGGAACGAATGATGGTATGAGATGGATTGACACATACAAATATTCACCAATCTCCTGGCTGGGATTGATTGTCTGTTGGAGAGGACAGTCGCTTTGATGTTGTGTTTTTAAACAAGAGGATGATGAGGATGATTTGATCAACCTGATGATTGTTCCAACTGCTTTTCATTTATAAATATCACCTCACTATGGAGATAACAAAGAGTCTTCACAAACCAAATGAGACGCGTATTTGATGAAGCTTGTGAACAAATGTCAAGCACTTCACTTATTGGATAACAGATTAAATGGATGCCTTACTTGCATACTTGCATTTTCGTAATAAGACACAGGTTTTTTCGTCTTTGAGAAAGGTGAGGTCACACTCATTTTGTAATGGGCACTTTCAGTGGAAAATCTCAAAAGCCCTATGGGAAACTTTTAAAGGAGCACCGAAGCCATGACCTCCGTGGCCTCTGAGTAAATCCAGGCTCTTGCACTGTACACCATAGGCTAAGATGGGTGTTGTTTGTTACTTCTATGAAAGTTGAAAATGAGCATAATTTACTCGTGTAAGCTTTAAGAAACGTTCAGCTTCTTGTAGACCAACACTACACGTCACTCCTGTAGGGGGAAAAAGTGGTAAGGCAGGGGATGATGTTTTTTACCCTGAATGTATTACCATTGAAATCCATGATTTCAACCATTCCAAGCCCATCCACTTTACTCCTGTTGAAGACCCCAACACTAGTGCGTTTAGCTCCCCGTACAGCTTCAGTGAGCCCTGTAAGTGGTTTTACATGTTCTGCTCAAGGCAGTCAGAGTGTACAGCCGTAACAGCAAATAACATGACAAGAGCTCCTCTCAAACCCAAAGTACATGATGCGGTGATTGCCGGGACATAAATTAGGGATTCCGTCGGGGGGGGGGGGGG
>CM021533.1:2190954-2205063 GCA_010994315.2 Pisaster ochraceus
TCTCAGGTTATGTATTTCAATTATGAATTATTTGCTTCCTGTGTGTGCATAACCACTCCAGATTTCCGGCGATATCTCACAAATTTTACCACGTTTTGAAATGAAATTTCTACAGGTTAGTTTTATTGTATATACCTACAATCTACATTTACGTAGGATTTAAACAATCACCTGCATTGATGGCCAATATGTAAATTAGACAGTACATGCTCCCATTCATTAGCTTACATATTATATGGAGCATGTTGTATTATGGGCTCCAGACACTGTTCATCATGTTGATTGACAGTGTGTGTGTGTGTACACATGTACAGTGCATGGACCATTGGGCAGGGGACCGCCATTTATGTATGGACGCATCACTGAATGAAACAGGTTCCAGGGTGTATGTATGTATGTTCCATACAGTCTCATTCACTACAGCACAATATCCTCTTAATGAACTGTACCGATGGGAGACTGTTGTTGGTTACACCAGCAGGAAACTATAGGGCTTCAGTGTGTCCCCATTGTTTTGTCAAGGTATCCCTGGTGTTATGGCATCAAGTACTGAAACCAAAAATGACAGCGACGTGTATTGTTGTTATTTCTGAGCCCTGCAGAAATGTGCAAAATAAGCTGCCAAAATGGATTGTTGTTTACATGTCAAGTAGAATTTAACACGTACCTTTTATCATTTGGCAGCCATCTTGTTCCCTTCATAGAAGTCAATAGACCTTTATTTTGATTACAAGCAGTGACCACCATTTTGAAAGGAAGGCTTTGAGTATCTAAAAATCCATAAACTCTCTTGGCAAAAATTTGCCCTTTTTGCACAACATTGCAACTTTGTTATGAAGTACAAGTTTACCTTTTGTGTTGGATAGTAAGTTTTATTTATGCCTTATCAGTAATATTGGTATTAATTTGAATGAGCCCTATTGGGATTGGGATTTTCTGCAGTGAAGGCCGCCCATACTTTTGCCAATTAAGGTTGGCAGAACTCGCGGCTGTGAAGTTGCAAAAGAAAGGTCTATAAACTCAAAGCGAGGCGGGGGGTTAAAATGGTGTGGCCCCCTATATGGTAAAAAGGAAGTCTGTATTCATTGTCTCTATTGCACATAGGGAACCTGACTAAAATGGGAGCGTAGTTGATAAAGGCCTAGTTTCGAGCTGGGATGCGTGTTCAAGTATGCATTTGCGTAACGATAACACAATACGCACACAGTGATTAGATTTTCCTTTTCTTGTTTCATATCCATTAACTGAAAATGAAAAGAGTAAATTGTAACCCCATTTCTTTTGTGATTCTATGCATATTCATGAAAAATCTTTTGCAATGCAGAATTGTGTTATTCTATGAACAGGTATAGTTTACAGGTATGCAATCAATTGGTATGAGTAAATAAATTCGTAAAAGCTGGATGATTCAAATTGGTTGTGGGAAAACTTGGACTCATGATAACTTGAGCACCTTTAAGATATTTGTGCGAGTAAATAACCTGAACTGTTTTTGTTGTCACAGTCGACCCATTTCTATTAGGCCGAACGTTTTGTGATCTGTGTCATGCGTTTATCGGAAACCTTCATAGACTTGGCGTAGCAACACTGAACATTTGATGGGCGGACTTATTTTTTGGGTCCTATTTATAGCCGTCTTGCAAATTTTGCTTTGCAGTATGTACAGTTAAGATGCCCGCAACTTGCATGTTTCAATCGAGTTGACACTTAACACATGTTGGTACTGATAATTTCTGATTGCGAATTGTAGGATTTTGGTTGTTGCCATAAAAATTTAAAAAAATGCTTTTCCATTTTAAAAAGCTGTCCAATCCAGAGTCTGTTAAAAAAATGTTTTTTTGATATAATTTGTAAGGCCGTGTTCAAACAAATACCATGCCCCTTCTATGATTTCATACTGGCATTTTTTCTTTGTTTGAGAACTGCAAAACCTTGCATAAGTTATGCCAGTTCTAACTGGAATAGAAACAGGAAGCAATGATGACATCATGAAGCTGCAGCAAAGAGAATCGCCTAGTTTGAAACATTCCTCAGCTCAATTTATGACATCATAATTCTTGTTGTTCATTTTGTGTTCATTTGGAGTGTAATGGGGGCCTAATCAGGCCCGGAATGTCGCTATTTTTATGGCAGTTCTAATTTTGTAAATTGTAAGGTTGGTAAGCACTGGCGCTTGACGACGTGAAAAAAATGTTGACTGTTGATTGTATCGACAGGTAATATCGTCAAACCACCGTGGCTAGAGGGGAAGACGTAAACAGTTTCCTTCTCGCCTGTTTGGTAGTGCTTTGAACCATGGAGAGTTTGTGCTCTGGACCCTGCTAATGCAACACCCAAACCCCAGCAAAGCTTGTCTTTAGGCTAACCTGCCATCCGTGTTTCGGCACACGGACTGGATGACTTTTTTTTTCTTCTTAAGTAGGCGGATTTTCATTGAAGGTACCAATGGTACAAACAACTTGGATGTTATGTTTCCAAAACCAACATCGATATTGTCCTTGTTATCGTATATATTATCTTGATATTGTCAGCACAAACATTTGTGCAGTGCTGGCATAATATCTCATCACTGGTGCCCATTTTTTTTGCATTGTATTTTCTGTTTAATTTCCTATAAAGTTGGTCCCAGGCGCAGGCCTGGAATTACCTGGAGGCCATGGTCTCTGTTGCTCCTGGTCCTGGCCTTGGTGCCCCTTCAAACGTTTCCCATAGACTTAAAGACTTTCCAAAGGAAGTTGTTGTTTTTTCTTCAAAATATTGCCTTGCAGACTCGTCAGCTTCATTGTTGTTTGTGGCTGCAGTCAAAAGCAAAATACAAAGTTACTGCTGTACACTGTGAGTTCAGTTTTCAAATGAGGTAATTTTATGTCATTAACATAACAGTTGATTTTGTGATTGCTTCACTATATCTTCCTTAATTCACATCATACGACACAGCGCCATACCAGACACCTTACCTGTCACCACCAAGTGATACAAGTTGGAGGAGGTAAGTCAACTCATGTTTTTATTAAATTTACTTCAGTCTTTCTAAAAGATTAATTAACTTTTTTTGAGTGGTTTACATTTACATTGATTTGTATGTGGTCAAGTTTGTAAATATTTGTTTTAAAAAATTGGGGTGTTTCCATTTTTGATTATAATCTGTTAATCCGTTTAAGTGCTTGGTTTGTCAGTTGTTGAACTTTGTTGTTTATATTTGGGGGGGGAGGTGGGATTTATTTAAATAAGCACACATCAAAATATTATTTGCATTTGAGCAATTATTTTAGTTCAAGATGCAACCATTGTAATGGAAAATAGGAATGATATGAAAGTCTTCACTTTACCTAAATACACTGTAATTCTTGAGCCGTGAAATTGGGCCCTGCTGTTGAAGTATAACGGCATAAATATTTAGCCGTACAACCAATCATGTGCATTCATTGTGGAGGCTGAAGCCTTGTCCGAATTGGTGGCTACGGCTGGATCACCGCGTCATCATGCATTGGAAGTATAGGATGTCCTTAGCAACACCCTTAGCAACAGTGGTTGACTTAGCCTGTAGCCATCAATTCCGATACAACCTAACTGCATTTTACCAGCTTTCGGGTTCATTAGTTTTAACCACTGACAGGTCAAATATTCGAAATTGATGTTCTAAATTGTTCAGTAAAACTCCACTTAGATGGCCTCTGTACTAAAACGTGAATATCATCTACGTACGCGTACGTAATTAATACGGTTTTGCACCCGATAAATGCAGACTCCTAACACAAAGATGTAAGATTCTACATTTTGAAATTCATTGAAAGTGAATATATTTACCATTAACAAATATTGTCATTGCACAAGCACTTGTCAAAGTACCATTCAGCGAATACAAAGTGCACAATATAACTCGTCCATCCTAAAGGTCATCCTGTACTGCATTTGTATCTTCATTTACGAGACAATGGACAGCCATTGTTCACCATGAGCATTGTAAATCCTGAACTGAATCAGTCGAAGTATTAATACACAACAAGGACTTCTGTCGGTTAACACGACCCATTACTGTACACCTAAGAATTGTTCACGAAGGGTTGTGATAAAATAAGGTCATCTACTATCCATTCTACGCCCAAGGGGAAGGTTGAGCTCGGCAAGTTTTCATTAATTTTCATTTTCACAGCGAACGCTATGTATGGGAAAATGAAATTGGCGGTGTATCTCATTTTAAATTTTGATTTGAGTTGACCTTAGTTTGTGCGATTAGTGTTACATGTGCCATACATACAATATTTACATTATACACTTGTATGTCATAGTACATATACATAATGTGCTGCACAACTGCCGGATGTGGTTGTAAATTGAAGGATTAATTTGCACAGTGTACATATGCATCATGTTTTCTCTATGGAGAATTAAATGTGTAATATTCATGATCACACTACAATTCTTGAGACCAAATTTCGTTGTATTTTACTTACTTAAGGCATTTAACATGTGGCTGTGTGAAAACGTACCGTACCAATCCAACAAGTACATGTACATGTAGACACAGTGGTGCATGTACTTTGTAAATTACCATGGAGGAAGGAAAACTCCATGGTAATATAGGGATCGAATACGTCCAGTAACTTTGCGAAATAGCAAAATATTTTTACTGAACAAGTTTTGTGTATACTTAATGCTTATTATTGAGTAGCAAATTATGATTCTTGAATAGCCATTGCAACACAAGGGAATTAGTTTACTGTATTTTGTGTGCAGATATGCATACAGTTGTAGATCCCTTTCAAATACTTACATGATGATTGTGTGTACATGTATAGCACAGTATGTCCCTTAAAAAATAATATCATATCATGAAGCAAAGAAATACTGACTACATATATACCGTTGATGTGCTCGACTTGGTGGCAGAATTGCAATGCTTGTGCATTGCATGACAGTATCAGGTTCAATACACTTCCATCAGTTTTGGGAACGATTTGATCTCTAAAATGGCAGACATATGGGAGTTGAGCGATGTGCCGGGGATTTTGTGTACAAGATCTGTTAATGTACATACATGTACAACTAGTTTGTATTTGTGCGTCGTATGTGTACACCTAAGTATTAGAGCTTTCACAGATTCTATTTTGCAAAATATATAAACTATCATTATTTACAAAAACATGCTTAACTTGTCAAATCGACAGCCGTAATTTCAAAATTGGGTGTCCAATGTTGCTGTTAATATAAACAATTGTGTCCAAATTGCTACCCTCAATAATAATATAATAATACAAAATTACACAGTGCATCATGCAGGAGCCTCTAGCTCTATGCCCATCACATGAACAAAAAACAATGGCATGAAATATAAAGCAATTTGTTACAAAAATGAAGATTCAGACAAGTGAGTCTTTTCACTAGTTATAACTACATTTGAAAGAAATATAAGAAAGGCTGTTAATGCATGAAACTTCAATATTTTGTAAAAGGGCAAGGTCGGTTTTCCTTATTAAAGTTTCACCTCTATTTCAAAGAGTACCAAGTGTTGACCAGAGGCATCTTTTACAGTCAATTACCTCCGTTGCTTCTGTGATGTAATGTATGAGGCTGGACTACTGACTATCCAAATTTAGAATAAGGTGTCCTGACTACCCTCTGGCTAGAGACATGAATGGTGTCATTGTTTAGGTGAGTCCACTGTGGAGCTCTATGAAGTGTGTGCCCAGGGGCCAAAAGGTCAAAGGTCACTTACTCACTTGCTCTACATGTAGTCGTAGAGTATCAAGCTCAATGTGGTGATATTTTCATTCATAAAAAAATCTACATACATGTAGTGTGAACTAATGTTCATTCCAGTGATGTAGACTGCAAGGGCAAGCGTGGATCCGCTCTTGAGCGTGTCTGTCTTGTGTTTATTTTGAGTTCACCCTAAGTAAACATCGATTGGGTAATTGCGGGCAACGCGAGACTAATTATAAATGCAGAAACTTAACGAAGATTAGAGGCCAGGTGAAGTTGACACTTCGTCAGCTTCCTGGAGCCCTAAGGTAAACAGTCAGAACCAAGGAAACGGTGGAGGACGTTTGCAGACAGACCCGAACAGCAATGTGTGCCGCGGTTGTTTTCCAAACAAGCTAACGCACAGGCAGCACAATGCACTGACTTGATCTTCTGACAAATTAAATCGTATTATTCATTTCCTATAAAATATACCATATTGGCCATGAATACAAAGACAGGATTGCATAATAATAAGTAAGCATCTGAAATCAAACATAAGCTTTGAAGAAAGCTGTTCATGATAAGCATTTCCGAGGATTTATTTTTTTTTCTTTTTTCACCAGATGACTTTACAATTTTTCCTCCTTAATTCCATACAGTTTAAGTACTACTAAAAAGCAACACAAAAAAGTGTAGAGAACCCTGCATAGTGTACAGTCTGGCGCGGCGGCTACATGAACGCATTGTTGTTGTTCTTTCAAACAACTAAAGAGCGTGAAACCAGCCAGTGTTTTTGAGCTGCCACTTTCCATCAGTGGATGATCCAAAAAGTAAATTAATCACTGACATGAGTTGCACTTTCATAATTGCGGCTCGCTATTTTTTTATTTTTTTTTCCCTTCATCCCGAGCAAGTGCTTGATCGTAGCGTAGACACTCTGTGGGTACTCCATATGAAAGATGCGTGGAGAGTATTCAGACCAGGTCATGCATTATGTATGACTGCGACAATTTTATCAATCATTATGCTCAGTAGACTCGGTATGTGTACGAACATTTGACTACGTAATGGACGTACAGCGTATCTGATGCTCTCTGTGTGTGCAGTGTGGATGTTGATCTTTAGTTCAAGGGAAAAATTAATTATGTACACAGTAGGTTAGGTTCCGATATTTTGTACATGAAGTCAGACAATTAGTGTTTTTAGAAATATTTCACTATGCATTATGGAAGTTTCTACACAAAATGCAAACTCATTTTAGTCTGCATTGCTTGAGAGGGTAACCAGCAAACCAGTGTTTGAGTTTGTGTTGTCTTAGATGTCATCATACAATGTATATATCTTTTTTAATTTGCCAAGAAGCTGATTAACCGTCCATCCGAATAATATCCCGGTTCTTATCGGAGTGCCTCCCTCGAGTCGGCCCATATCGACAGAGACCAAAAAAATAATAATCTAAAGTTCTTGCCGAAGCAATATTTTGCCAAGATCCGGTCGGTCGACTTTAAAAATGAATGATCCAATTTGATGAGGAAGTCCCTTTGTGGATGTGGCTCCTTGCCTTGTAGACAGGAACCCGTAGACTGAATACGGTGCCCGAATGCTAACAGCACTGACGGCCAAGAAACGCCAAGGATAATAAGACGCTGAATAATTTATCACATCCTTACAGTCGAGGGGCTCGGTGCAAGATTACGGAGACATGGGGACATTGTGCTCTGCAGTTATAATAATGTCAGGCATGGAATATTTTGCGGAAATCCGGCAATATTCATATCGCGTTCAAGTACAAGTTACAGAATAACACGAAAACAGGGCTTTGTTTTCTGGAGTGCACAAGTTTTCACAACCATGAGAAAGATCGGCACTTTTGGTGGCTGTCTTGGTGGCTATTTGGTTGTTGTTGTTGTTGATGTTGTTTTCTTCTGAGGAGAATTTGAGGAAATTGGAGGGAGTTTGAATGGCGTTTCTAGGGTGAAAGAAGATACAGCTGGGGTTGTCCATGTACATGTGCAAAGGGTATAAATGAGGCTGTGCAGCAATGATGAATTGTAAACATCAATCAAATTGTTTTATTTTGAGGTGGGGAGTAAAACTGTTAACCTGGGGCCATTTTTATGTATATTTTGGAGCTGCATTGCATTCAAATTGCATTCAGTTTACCAGTCAGAATGTTGCGATGTGGTGTGTATATTATCACACACACAGGTCCTTGTCATTCAATTGGTGGAACACGTTTCATCCATTTTTTTGCTATGTACTGAGTTGACTGCCCTTATACTCCAAAATTATATATTGTATAGGCCCGTCCAATATTGATAATTATTGGATGCAGCATTGAGTTGGATGCATTGGTATTGAGTTGAGTAGGTTTTGAAAAATGTCGACCTGTGCGAGCTTTGTTAATTCCAAGGCTCTCTGTGCAGGTGTATCATCTGGCATCCGCAGCACATGGCCAATCATAGACCACCTTTGTTGGGCCACTTTCACAGACAGTGGAGTTGTGTTGCACACTTTGTACAGTGCCTTGTTGGAGATCAGACTGTTTGGCCATCGGTGTCCAGTGATGGTGCGAAGGTGTTTGTGGTGACAAGCATCAAGTTTTTTCCAGACTAGCTGCCCAGTTGTTACAAGTATACAGCATCAGTGACACACAGGTGGCATTGTACAACCGTAATTTTTTTGTTAAGGGAATTCTAGATCCACGTATCCATACCTTCCAATAAGATTGAAAGGCGATGTTTCCCATGATGCAACGTGCGGCAATGTCAGAAGAACTGCAGAGCATGGAGCCTAGTATCTTGTTTTTCTGTCCAATATTGATAATTATTGGATAATTGATGTTTATAATTATTGACAATTATTGGATGCATTGCAGCATCTTTTTCCGTTGTCCCCCTCCCCCCTGTTTGTCCAAATGAGACAAGATCGTGTTATGTGGATGTCTCCATGTACATGTACATGGAGACATCCATGTTGGTTATGACGTTGTTTAGAGTGTGGGGATTACGGGTTTCTGTGTTTATTGTGAACAAACTTTAAATGACAAGGACCTATGTGTGGGTTATAAAACAACTACTGAATGCATTTCATTCACGCGTTCTCCCAGAACCCAATCACTGAGTGAAATCTGGCATTTCCATTCCACTCGGCTTCTCTTGTAAAATGGAATAGTCCAAGTTTCACTTTGTGATTATGGACAATCCACTCATACGCAGCACCCAACATTTGTTTATTGTGTACTTGTAGTTGTTTGCTTGCTAATTCTTGCTTCATAAGAAATTCAAATTGTAAGCTATATATTTTTTGCCTGTAAGCAGCTCAAGGCCAGGGTCATGGTTTACATTGCTCTAAGTCTACATTTCAAACTGTATGCACATATGTAAAAAGTGGAGGCAAATGTGTTGGTGAATAATTCATCATTTCAAACCAAAAGGAAATGTCCAATTGATGTTTTTCACATGAGCATGCTTTACACAGCAGTACCAACAACAGCCATTGTAAAAAGGTTCATTGTAAACTCATGCAATAAACGCAGTGTGTGTATGGTTACCGGACTTCACTATAAGTGTTGCATGCATTTTCAATGTAAGTTATTTCTGTGGCGTTTCAGTATGGTTCATCGTGATCGTTGTGGATTGTGTGCATCATGGCTGAGTTCATTATGCACATATGTTACAGTATACATCATACGTCATGTCTGGGGGACATGTACAGTACATTTATGTACAATGTACCTGCTGTACATGTGTACCTATACTGGAGTTAGTGAATAGAATTTATAAAGAAATGCTCGCTTAGAGTTGACAAGGATTTGGGTGTAACTGATTTTCAGATTTCAAAATTTGAATCAATTTTCCACAAAAGTTGCCATAGTAGTTACTGTAATTTTGTTTAACCAAAATGGACAAAATTGATTAATGAACATGATCATTTTGAAGGTGCTCAGACAAAATAATTTCATTTTCTTTAAAGATTATTACAAATACTAATATTGCCCATCGCCAAAATAATGAAAGAAATAAAATAAGAAACTAAATATCTATCTGAATATTAAAATGTAATACATAACATGTGCAATATTGCAATGTGCTACTGTATCTAGATCGCTGTTCACATTTTTCAGTTGGAGGACATGAATTACATATAAATTGACATACATTCTAATAAAGCTATCGTTTCATTCACACAAAACCAAGGATCTGACTTTAGGTGCGTGCGGCCAAAAATAAACATTTGTGCGAAATTTGTGTTGAATTTAAAAAAGCAGTGAATATGTAGGGCGCATCAATATTCAGCCGTAGAATGTTGAATCAGAGAGGTGGGGAGAGTGTGGAGGAGAGACAGTGCGGAAGACACACTTAACACTACCTCTCAGAACGTCTATTAAAGGTGCATTGGTTGTTGGGAGAGTCGTTCCCTTTGTTCCCGTACTCTGCCTTTCAATATTAAACATGTTAAAGGTATTATACAGGATTGGTAAGGATACAAAAATATCATTGATTAATTTCAGTCTGAACGAAAGCTTACGGACCATTAAGCTCATACTAGAACTTTTTTCTTTCTTTTCTGTGAAATGTTTCCCTCAGAAATGAAGTTTTATTTCACAAAAACTGTATCTGCAAACCTAGAAGAAGAAACACGCAAGAGCTGATTTTGGTTGCAAGGACAATGTGTTCAACATGCTAAAAAAATGTGCACGGTTTTTCACTAATTTCTCCTGACTCTCACAATGTGTGATTTCATGTAATGTGGTTGATCACACAAAACATAAACACTGGGTGCGACTATCTTATCAACGCTGTATCAATTCTGAAAATGCCTTTAAAACACTCCAAACTGAACTGTGACAATTTCATCAAAGTTGTTAGTCATGTTTATAGTGAAAAACGAGTATAACGTGCTGGCACTCTACCAATTGAGCCATCCAGTGGTAATGTAGGTGGTCTCCCTACTTTGTCAATATCTTTGTTTGAAGAAATGTACTGAATTGATTGCTTCATGAGTGGCAGATGCTAAATGTACGTAGAGGGATGTATGTACATAATACATACTCATTGTTTTGAATCTAGGACAGTTTCACTTCAGGCTAAAAAGTTGGGTTGGATTGGGGGGGGGTCTTTAGTTTGCATTCATGTAACCATGGAGTTGATGGGTTTTTACGGTTCAGTGGACGTAACGTTACTGTATGCATTAAGTGTTTTGTATTTGATTTATTGCAGTACATTCCAATCTAATAAATAGTAGAGACAGACTATAATGCAGTACTTTACTTCAGTGAAACATCAAATTGTACACAAATGAAAATTGAAAAGCCCTTTCTTTACACTTAATGTTAGACATTCAATAAGCAAACTGTCTTGAACAATGCTAAAAGCCACTCAAGGTAACGAGTTATAAAATACAAAAATTAAATGAAAACACTCACCGATTCGAGAAAACAACCCAGAATGTCATGTTCTTGTACATACATGTAGGTGTGCAGCTGCACAGTGTAAACTTGTACAGCATCTGATTGATAGCTATTTCAAATCACAGCTGATTTGGCTCACTGTACTCTCAGTCTCAGTGTCTAATTCTATTACATTGGCCAATTTCACTGCCCTGGTGAACAGATTTTTAAATATATGACAGTAAAAATAAGAGGTTGGGGGTGTTAAAAATAGATCTCCAATTCTGGAATTCTGAAGTTTAAAATGATAAATATGATCCATATTCAATGAAGAGTGTAAATTTAATTTGTTTGTTAGTATTTTTTGTGTGGTGCTCTTCCACTGTATCAATTAAAGCTGTGTCTCTGCACCCAAGAGTATCTGCAGACAAAATTAATATAAAACATTTGTTATGAATATTATTATTATTGGTTGTTCATTTTGTGATGAGATACATGTACATCAGGCCTAGAGTTTCATCTTTGAGAGGGCAAGGCCGTTTTCATTTTGCCAAGGGCACTTCCATTGCAAAATCTTGAAGTCCACGGGGAAACTTTTGAAGGGGCAACAGAGGCCACGGCCTCCATGGCCTCCATGTGTGCACCCACGACGAGATTTTCTTTACTCAACCTTGTTTGTCTCACCTAGTCCAGCCCAGCAGATGATAAACTTGATGCAATCCATGCAGCTCATAAATTTGAGGAATCGCAGCGATGTACAGTAGTTGTAATACACCTGCAATATCTCATAGTAGTGGACGATTGAGGTGGACAGGGGCGGGCAGTGGTCAGTGACCTGTAACTGTCCATTCCTTTGACCAGTTACTACATCACATGTACATGTAGATGTCCAGGTGTTGCATTTGGCAAAATACATTATTCTCATCTAGTAATATATGTCTGCCAACTGCTACAATAAAGGTCATGGGGATGGTGCTCTTTTGTTGGCGAAGAATATGAATGAGAAGAACAAATTACTTTCAAAATGAAATAGAAGTACAAATCAAATGAATTTTGATTTAGAATTTCTCTGAGGTTTGGACAGAAAGTCTCAATTTGATTGAATCTCTTCTACTGCAGGCATGGCAGACTGTAATTTTTTTCTATTGTTACACACTTTCTGACTTTCCAAAATTGCTTTACGTTTTTGGCGAATTTTATTAGCGTGTACGCAACATTTCATGCACTCAATTACATACACGCTCAAGGAAATGGTTGCCGAAGAATCGAAAATTCGTGCAACTGTTTATGCCATTGTTCGAAAAAATTACTTTTTGATAACTTATACACGTACATGGTTCGCCCCATGCACAAGCATGCAGATCGGCTCGATACGCGCCAATTGCGCGTCGATTTGCACAAGTTTCAGCCGATACGCAGAAAAAAATGATATCAAGTAATAAACCACAAGGGAAATTTATAATTTCACAAAAATCCTCAAGAGAAAACCCATGTAGAATGCTCCAGATTGCACAGTTGGGCTTTTAAAACCAAGATTAACACCAAGTAGCGTAAAAAATCATTCCAAACACCTTGTTTCAATTCAAGGCGCTTCGGCCAAAAACATCCCAAATTTCGGGTCCAGAATGCCCCACAATTTTGAAACAATCCAAGGGAGGATCCTGGTGTATAATAAAAGCAAAGAATCCTCAATAGGGAAGGACGTATCCGTCAAGTACAGAGGTGACTGGGGAGAGCCACTCAGATTTAGATGTGGGGTAAACAGTGCAATGGGGACTGAAAACACAATCATCAAATAATAATCTGGTGGGATTCGAGAAGGGACATAGGCCTAATGTACGTGTAGGGAAGATATTCATAATATGACTCCATTTCATTATGGGAGCAGTGGACGACAATGGGCCATCTGTCATGTACCCTTATTAATGTTGTCTTTCCGCACTTAAGTTATGCAGGTCTTCATGTAAGTTGCTGACATACATGTATTGAAGAAAGGAGAACAAAGAATGTTGTGACAAGTGAAAAACAAAACCAAAAAAACTAACGCCTTTCTAAATTTCCACACAGAGCATGTGCTTGCTAAACCTAGTTTGTTCCACTCATTGATAAAAAAAGAAGACACCTTCACTAAAAATATTCTGATTTGTTCCTTTACCATTTTTTGCCTTAGTTTACAATTCCAAAATCTCTGCTTTTTTTTTTGGTCAGCCTCTTCTAACATGGAATTTAGTTTTTAAAACATGTACAAGAAACATGGGAAAGAAATCTGGTTCTTAACAGCACTGTGTTATCAGCTGAAATGTCCATGAACGTGTAATGTGACTCAAATATGACTCGAACCTGCATACATTTATACAGCCTCTCTTCAAACTCCCCAACCCATGTTCACAACACACGTGATGCACATTCATTTCCGATATGTGCACGCTCGTCATCTTCACCCGGACCAGTTCACTGGCAGTGCACACAACAACTCTCTCCTACATACTCCACTGCCTCCTCTCCATCTCTCTTGCTTTGCCTACCCCCCCCCCCCCCCCCCCCCCCCCCCCCCCCCCCCCCCGCCGGAAATAACCCCAAGGGACGTTGACCCCTTCAGTCATTGTAATTTATGTTAGTGGGCTGGGGGCAGGCGCAATCGTCAACCAACTTGATTCTCTCTAACACTGGATACATTTACTCCTTCTAGTCACATACGCCCACGTCTGTTAATTAGCATTCTGTGCTCATAGAATACATTTAATTCATGCTGTGTTTGTTTTATGTGTCATTGTTCAGAGAATGATATGAATGGATCTCCCCCCCCCCAACTGTGTTTTGACTGGCTTGACATTCAATTTGCACTTTTTTTCTTAATGGGAAATAGATTTGTGCCGTATGCGTGCAACTTTTTGAGAACAAAAGGAATACAGGATTGGTAGAGCTGACAAAATAGTCGCAGATAGTGTTCATGTTTTATGTGATCAACCATACATGTATATACATCAAATCTGTGAAAATTTGGGCTCAATCCACTGTGTGAAAATAGGTGA
>CM021533.1:2207856-2221848 GCA_010994315.2 Pisaster ochraceus
TTTCGATCAGCGTGCTCTGATCGTCTTCAGGAAAATGTTTCATTTTATAATGAGACACCTTGTAACTATTTCTCTCTATGATGAGCTGTGGTTGTTACGAGAAGCACCAGTGGTTTAACAAATCGACGTTTCGATCAGCGTGCTCTGATCGTCTTCAGGAAAATGGTTCATTTTATAATGCAGTTGTCATTCCCGTCTCACATTATGATAATTTTGGATGAAAGTTTAAATTATACGTAACTGTACACACATGTGAGTGTTTGTACTGTATCAAAAGGAGGCACTCGCAGGTCCAACCCTCATTGATAATGTGTGGTGTACACTGTGTTTAATGTCTCGTATCATCATGTTAAAGTTCCCACTTAATACCTAACTTGTTTGTTTTAAAGGCAATCCTGTACACAATCAGACAATGGGGGGGAAAAAAACCTGTGGCGCTTCCTGTTTCATACAAAACTGATCTGCTTGGAACTTGGAAGGTTCAGTGTTTTACAATGTCCCCCTTGTAATAAATAAATAGTACATAGGGATGAAAATTGCACTGTAGCAAATTTTCAAGGTATAATGCAGGATTGGTGAAACTGAAAAAATAGTCGCAGACACGAAATAACAAACTTTTGAAAATTGGGGCTTTATGTGCTGTGTGAGTCAGGAGAAAATAGTGGGAAAACAATGCACAATTTTCAGCATGTACATGTAAACACGTTGTCCTTAATTTTTTTTAAGTGTTAAGTAACAGACAAAAACAGCTGTTGTGTTTTTTTGGTTTTTTTTTCAGATTTCTCAAATATGATTTCATTTTAGAGGGAAATATTTTACAGAAAAATAAACATGTAGCTGATGTAATCAGTAAGCTTTAAGACTAAAATTTAACAATTATGTTTTTATCCTTGTGTACCAGTCCTGTACAATACCCCAAAACTGCAATTATTTTAATCACAAAACAAGTCTGTGAGAATCTGATATTCAATTTTAAAACTCTGTCTGCAATTAGACAGCTCTGCTTTATTTTTGTACGTCTTAATGTTCCAGTTGAGCATGCATGATTAACTGCGGCCCTAATGCAATAAGGGTGACATGTTTGGTAGATTGCCGAACTTGCTTTAGGCGTTCTGACATGTATTCATTTAGTGTGTAGCCTTGGGTAACTTAGTAATTGTCAAACTTTGTTCTACCCTGATATGAACTTGTGTGGTACACAGGTTTTTCCCTGTAGCTTATGAGACCAAGACAAACACACACGCACATATTTCAGGGCATTTTAAAAAGGCGTAGACTGAAAGTCCAACTTATTAATTGTCTTAATTCTACATCCTGCTTACTATGAATTTGTATAGAATTTGAATCCAGGTCTCCCCTATTATACACTAGTCTGGCAGACTGATAATTTACACAAATTGTTGGGTAATTTTGCAACCAGAAAGACAAAAAGTTTGCAGATATTTTATTCTGGAACTTTTTAACTATGAATTTCTAATAGAGTAGACTAAATAAAAAATCAATAATTATATGCCTGGGGCTAGCCACTTGGAGGAGTCATGCCTGAACTTGTAATAGTAGGTCTGAAATCACGCAAAGTTTTAAAAATAAACATTTTAAGCAAGGCCAAGCCACATGTACTATTTTTAAAAAATCACCAAAATCATGAAGTTCAAATTGTTCACTTAGATGTACAGTGGTTTTAATGCATTTTGTGCATATAAAGCAAGGCGACTAAATAAAATAATAAGGTATCAAAAAATAAGAGGTGTTCCGGGCGGAGTGCCTGAACTCCTAAAAATCACCTAGACCATTCTGGGCTCTATTTCATAGAGCTGCTTAAGCACAAAAATTAGCTGAGCACAACAAAAGTTGTACTTACCAGAATAAGGTTACCAGCCAAAGTACTATGTCACATGCACAATCTTTGACCGGTATTCTGATGAGTTTTGCTTAGCAGAAAATTGTTTAGTAAAATTGTCTGCATAAAGCAGCTCTATGAAATTGGGCCCTGGCTTGACACTATGCATACTGATATATCAATAAACATTTTACATAAATTCATCATTTTGAATGATTTGTTTTGAGTCCCGTAAATATGTGAACGCACAGTTACATACATTATTATGATGTAATTTGTTTGTCACTGTGGCCGTTGATTGAACATTTTTATGTTCAATGTACAGTAGACATGATGACCAAAGAGATGTGATTGAACCTCTGCATACAGTACACTATGCACACACTAGATCTGTACCTGCATAGTTATCAAGGACTGCATAATTTTCAGCAGGTTTCGTAATACTGTAGATGATAATTTCCATATTAATTATTGCCATTCATAAGAAACAGAGAGAAGACAAAAAAAAGAAAGAAAAAAAACTCCGCCCAGGCAAAATTAGTATTTTGCAGCATTTTAAATGCAGTCGAGAAGATTGATGATGGTGTGGCATTGCTGTGTACTTTTTGCGCACACTACGGCTACTGTAATACGGTTCATTTAGTTTTTCTCTGAGCAGAAAATTGTGGCGAGAGTTTTGGCAGTTCCTGCTCTTTGCATTATTCAAAATACTGCTGGAGGTCAAAGAAAGTCTTGCAAACTGTACATGGAAATCGGAAGGTTGGGTACATGTAACTACATGTATGGCGGAAGGAAAACATACATCTTGTATTCATAGTAAACCAAACACAGTTTTGCAGTGCTACATGTAAAAAAAATGATAATATAGGGTAGTATAATTTCAGACTTGCTCATAATTAATATATTTATGGATACTGCATGTAGATTTACAGTGAGTTTTTTATATATAATTTTGCCTTAGGTACATGTACATGATTTGACATACATATAGTGCATGATTTGGACATACAGCGAGCGAGTCGTATGTCAGGACCAATTTGTTCAACATATTGTTAGTGCACAATGAGCTCGTGTAGATGGATGGTATTATTGAATATCACTTTTTTTCTGCCGATTAAAACAACGACTGTGATCTGAGGATAGAAAAATATCACCCTACTCGATTCACATGTATTAATATTTATCAATGATGATTCTATGTGTGGAACTATTCTAGCCCCACTTCCATCACTTTTTCAGTTAGTGGAAGGGTATTTTGCCACTGAAGCCCCCGAAGCCTGGTTACTAGTTTCAACAAAAAGAGATCACAGTGCACGGTCACACTACTAAGAAAATTTGTTACAAGACCAGAATCAAAATGAGAAGAACACTATCTACACAGTTTGACATTTGAGCTCTTTTTGTACCAAGCACTATACTTAGAGAAGATTTATCAAGTTTTTCTTATAGGTAATACTTCAATACTCAATGGAATTTAAAGATATTTGTATTAATCAGTTAAAATAAAAAATGCAGTGAGGTGTTACTATAAAAAAAAACACAAGACCGCCAGACTTGTACGGTTGTAAGTTTATTGGCCCGACGCTAAAATCACTGGCCCCGGGCTTGCAGTCCAGTTTTAATTTCGAGCACTGGCTGGTTTTTTCATTTGTATTTGAAATTGTCCATCAAATTTTAAAAAAATTTAACAGTGTGTTGTAAAGACGTGTACAAGACACAGGAGACCAATCACTGTCATGATGACGCACATCTTATATCAAATGCCTCTTGTTTTACGCTATATAGATTAGTAGTGGTAATGTTCTTGTACAAGTACGTTTCAAAAGCAATACCACTTTGACGTAGAGAATTAGTTTGGTGAGTTAAAAAACACAATTTGGTCAAGAGGTTGTAGGTTATTTGAATAGGTAAGGGTCTTTTACATTTAAGTGTTTGTTTAGCTTCCCCTAATAAGTCCTCGTCAGTTGTGGGCTATTAGTGCGACCCGCCCAGGTGGAGTGGCGAAGTTTGACAGCCAGTCTAAGGAAAATTTGTTATGCGCTACATGTAGAAATCAACAGCCGTGTGAAAATTTGGTTAAGTGCTGTAGACATTCAGCCAACATGGAAATCAGGTGCACAGTGTAAATAAGGGGGACACTTGTTTCATAATTGACAGATCGGCGAGCAGAAACTTTCCTAATACCTAAAAAAAAAAAATCCCCTTTCTTCGACTACAGATGGGGTAGGGTTTTTCCTACAGCAGACAAACTCAATGACTGTACAAACATAATTAAAGGGCCGCTATATTAACACTGCTTAAACTGTTGAGATAGCGACGATAAAATCAAGTATCGCCATGTACTTCAGATGATAAATCATAATGGCTAATTTTGACATCGGCACAAGCCTTTTTTTTCACACAAATAAACAATTACGTAGCGCTGTTGTAAACATGCATGTCTTGAAGCTTTTGCTTTTGTTTAAAAAAATTGTCATACATTTTCCACCCTGCTTTTTTTATGTGGAGCACAAGTAGCTGATAAGATACACGTAGATAACGGTTGCAGACCATAGTCATCGGAACTCTGCTCTTAAAATAGTGCACCGCGGCCCAGTTCTTTGACCCACATACATGTATGATTGCACAGCTTAAAAAACAACGCTACGAAGCTGCCAATGAAATCACTGCGCTTAAATAGCACGGACCAAAGTGGAACAACCTCCTTAAAAAAACATTCTGTTCAGGATGGAACACACATTTTATTAAAAACAAATGAAATTGCAAAAAGTTCGATAACGGACATCAATTGGTGTGGAAGGGCACGTGCCGTGCCCCCCTCCTTAGTTACGCCACTGGTTTTAACTATGCATATTGTACATAACATTAAGAGGTCGAAGGGGAAGGTGGGAGGTGTGGAGAATATGTCATTCAGATGTGTGGGATGCCAATGTTATCAAAGTGGCTTACATATGCACCCATTTTGTTATGGCCATAGATATTACACCACAAACAAACAAATGTTTGAAAAAAGCTGGTGTCAGCCACAGTCATTTCTTTCTCTTTAGATGAGAAACTTTGGCCGTAGGTTGACAAACTGAAAAAGGTCTACAATATTTACATTTTGACGAGTACGCTGTGACCGTCTTCAGGGGAAAGACGATCAGTGAGACTGAATTTCCTGATCAGTGGATTCAGTTGCCAATTGTTCTGTCCATTCTGCAAAGCTCCAAATCTTGTTTAGATTTGCACGTGCATAGTAGCCTAGACTCTCGCGGAATACCATGAATTGACATTTCATTAGACGTTCAACTCACAGTCTTGCACTGAGCTTGGAGGACATTTTCCAACAGGCATCAAGATTAAATCTTACAGAAGGCATATTACTCGAATGGGATTCGAACCCACGACCTTTGCCATTCTAGAGCAGATGTCAGCCCAACTAGACCACCAAGATTGCCCGGTAGCTAGAGGAGGCAGTTCAAATCCTATATTTTAGCTGCGGGTACCGCAATGATTGCGTGTCTATTACTTGCGGATAGTAATACATAATACATAACTTTAAGGTGTGCATTGCCTTCAGACAATAATAATACCTGAAATAATCATTAGAATGTGAAAAATAAGGATAATTTTTTAATTTCTCCTTGGAAATTTATCTTAATTGTGCTGTTTTTGTTTTTCCGTTTATTGCTTAACCGCCAAAAATATAATGACCCTTTCAGTCAAGCATTTGACAAGTTGCTGTCCGCAGGCCAGGGGCCTGTCATTTCAGCGTCGAGCCAGTAAACTCATGACTGGACATGTCCAGTGGTCTTGTGTTTTTCAATCGAATAATAATACCAAACTGCGTAATATCTTTCAGTTCTATTGAGTATCAAAGTACACTCGCCCACAATACACATGGGAGAATTCTTCTCTTAGTGTCTATTCAATTGTAGGTTTTGGCGGTTTGGGGGGTTGGGGTTTTGGTTTGGGGTTTTGGGGTTTTTTTTTCCCACCTTTTTTCCCCCCTCTCATTTTAATTCTGATCCTAGCACAAGAATTCTGGTCCTTTAAAAAGAACTCTAGTCCAGTAAACATTTTGAGCTACAAGCCCTGAGGTCTTGTGGGTTTTCCCCCTAAATCTGTGCCCTGGTCTTTGTTTGGACCCAAACATCTTGCAAAAAAACTCAGATGAAACACACAATTTGTTGCCGCTGGACTTTTTAAAGTTTTCCAATGGAGGTGTCATTTGCAAAATGGAGATGGCCTTGCCCCTACAAAGATGAAATTCCAGGCCTTGCCTGTACAATTTTGGAATGGATTTAATCTTTTTTTCCTCTTCTCCTTTGCTCTTCTTTCTGACAGAACGAACTCCGATTCAGCTCTTCACACGAGTGTGATGGCACCAATTGATCCATTCCAGAGTCATGGAAGTATGTCGCCTGGCTCCCACAGAAGAGGTTGGTAAACATTGTAATATGCAGCCAGCAACTTGTCCACAAAGTTCTGATCGTGCCAATGCTGCTTAGACTCTCTTAAACTGCCATCAAACTGTTTTTTTCAACAGTAGCAAATGGTTTTATAATATAAATAATACGCAGCTCTTATGTAGCGCCTTATCAGACCCAAGGGCATCTCAAAGTGCTCATTATTTTTTCAAGGTAAGTGAAGCTATGTTTGAGTTGTAAGACCCATTTATTTACAGAGCACCAAGTAATGGTTTACAAGGTGCTGTGGTGCAATCTGCAGCCAACCATATACCAGAAAACAATGAGGCAAATCCCTTCTCTTTAACGATAAGTGTACTGGGTTTTGTGTGTGTATTACACAACAGATGAGGCATAGGGGCAACGGATGCCAGACACACCAGAGCGAAACCCTTCTCTTAGCGATAAGTGTACTGGGATCTTTTATGTGCATTGATAATATAACACACAGGACCTACAGCTTCAGGTCCAATCCAAAGGACGAAGCAATAATGGTCAAGCATCTCGCTTAAGGACACAAGTGTCAAGACTGGGACTCGAACCCACACTCTGCTGATCAGAAACACCAGAGCTTGAGCATGTTGAGTCTGGTGCCCTGACAGCTTAACCACTACACGCCATTTGTGGATACACACTATTTGTACAATCTTGTTATTTTTTTTGTATGCTAGCCTGCTACTGGTCAAATGCCAGTTAAAAACACCTGAAGATCAGTCACAATTCTCTCCAAGTGGTCCTGCTGGCTAGTATGGATTATGGACTATTGAAAAAACTGACGGACCGGTGAAATGACAAACAAACTGGTCCTGCTGGCCAGTCACTTGAAAAGCTAACGGCAGACCCTGATGCTGGCAGAAATTTGTGAAGTGACCTTCAGAGTTTGATTCTCACCATTGCACCACCCATTGGAGGTGTGACCCCCCCCCCTCCCCATGAATTAAGATGGCAGCTTGAGCCTCAGTTAAAAGCACGGAAGGAACTAAATTATGTAGAACAATGACTTAGCTGAATTCAGTCAGTAAACCCAAGACCTCTGGATTTGCCGATTGGTGGACACTACATTATAGGAGGTTCTTGTAGAGCCAAAATGTCAAGGACATCGTAGTGTTATTCTATTCTATTCGGAGGTTTTTTTCAACGTTTGGAAAGAAACATCAACAATGATTTCTCAAGAAGCTATAAGATGCTGTTGGAGCACTCGAGCAGGATCAGGCCTCTTGAAGTACAATGGGACATCCGCGAGACAGGCTTTAGTCGCTGCGAGAGGGTGGCATTCAAAAAACAATCTGCTTCCCTAAGCTTATTAAAACCTCTGCTGTACAGTCAAGATTACTTTCCAGAAGTCCGGATATGGCATAAGCAATTTAAGTGCTGTTGCAGCTTATATTTCTCAAAACTTTGTTGCTTTTCTTAATGTCAGAGGCAGGAAAGAACAGTTGTTTTAGGTGGTCGTTTTATACAACTTAAAGCAAGTGCAATTAATTATTTGCGTTAGGTTTTCTTGTTTGTTGTTTTATTTTTAATAGATAGTTTTGTTTTTGTTTTTTTTTCTCTCTAAAGATAGACTTATTTTTCCATTGAAATCCCTTTGGAAAGGTTAACATTCATGAATGCAAGACTTGAAACGATGCAATAACGTCCAAACGATATCGTCTTCCAACACTGTGTTGGCTGGCTGATTGGGAAGGTGAAACGTCTTGTTTTGACAGGCGGGCTTGCGCGGGGGGGGAAAAAGGACCCTGGCTAACAACGCCCCAAAGGGCTGTGAAATGGGAACCCCTAATACAAGTGTAAGATCACATGTACATGTATACGTACATCACCTGGTTGTAATTGAGGAGTTACTTGACAGCCCAATTCTACCTTCAGTAGCTCCCATCTTGATAAGAAGCAGAAACTTTAAATCATTCAAAAGTTTTAGGAACATTTTTTTTTTCAATCCTGAAAAGGGGCAATAAGTTCCCGCTTCTCAAGAAAAGATAATTACAGTCTGATTTTTTGAAATTTTTTTTCAATGATAAGCAAACTTGTTTAGCAAATTGCCAGCAGCAGAAAGACTTACCAAGCATACCTGTACATTGTACATCCCATAGTCCATGATATAAAAAAGACGAAGGTTTAGATGTAGTATGAATTTTTTAGCACGGCTTTACCCTGTGTATGGCAGGATTTTTATAGGAGTATTTACTCTGTACACAGATGCTTTCTGAAATTTGTGGCAACTCTAAACTAAAAATACAAACATGTTATGTTGGAATGTGCCAATGTTTTCTGTGCCCATTCAAACTTGTGACGGCCCAGTAGACCCTGTCATTGTGTGTATGCAGTGAGAAGGCTAGTTTGTAAGATAGTGGCTGTGGCTGCAGACAACAGTAACACACATTGAAGCACAGGCTGCCATTAGCAACTTTCATAGCAACAGCCTCAGCCACCAATTCGAACTCGGCCTCGCTTTGGTTTTGTAGTACGACAGATAAGTGATGGGACTGTGCCTTTGATGATACAAGTATGGAATTTGGCAGACAGTCAGATTAGGTCATAAGAAAGATTTGCCATCGCAGATTTGTCCTTTGAAAAAATTGTATCTAGATAGAATAACAAGCGATGGCAGCCATTTTGAAGATTTTGAAAATGTCTTGTTAATTCTTCCTATATTTTTTGCGAAGGACAAATCAGTGGTAGCCCTATAGCCACATGCCTCATGACGTACTCCCACTGTCTGCCAAATTTCATGCTTGTGCAATTCCCACACATAATTCCCCTATCTGACCCACTGTAATTGGGTTGATTTGTAGAAACGAAGTCGACTGTTGCACATGACTTAGGTCTGTACTGCGGCTTTACTGGAAAGACTTTCCAGCAGGGACTTTCAAAACTTCAATGGTGTAGTACATTAAGATGAAATGCCTTTGCATGCTCTTCACTTTGTGCTCAGTTTTTTTAAAATACTGTTTCAATCACTTTTTTCCTTGATCCCTTTACCCAGTTAAGGGATCAGAAGTCATGGAATGTTATCGTGTGTGCACACATTTCAAGTGAGAAAATGGAGTACGTTTATGAGACGTACTGCAAGTGCAACTCTTTCCTATCTGGATATCTTTGCATGCTTGAAATCCCGGGGAAACTTGCCCCCTTTTTTGTTTATTCCCTCTAGCTGTCAAGCCACTCATGTCGCACATCATGTCCAAATGTGCCCCCGAGCATTAAAAAAAGCCCCACAAACATTGCAGAGATAGATTAAGGTTGTGTACAGCTCACATGATGCAGGAGCATTCGGGGGAAGGTATCCAATATAAGCCCCCATCGAGGCTGATGGATTGACAGGCAAGGGGTCAGTCTTTGATGCGTGTAGAGCTGAACATAGCATACACGGACTTGAGAGAGACCAAGAAACATGAATGATGTTCAAGCCTTTGAGATGCACAGCGTGACACATGTGGGCAGGTGGCAGGACACATGCTCAATCGATGTGACAATGAAAACAGCTTGAGTTGTCATCAAAGCGTTGCACGGTCTTGCGCAAATTGGGAAATTGCCAATATTTTAGTTGGCGTGATCCCGCTATGTGACTATGTAACGCTATGATTTCATCGCCCATCATGCCCCCTACATGATGTGTGGTTCATCAGTTGTGCACACTGCTGTTTTAAAACCTCTTCATGGAACAAAGAAGGGGGAAGGAAGTATCAATATGTACTTGTGTGAGCTCATCAGCAATATCATAACTTGTGTCCCTTTTGGATAAATATGAAACATTTTTGAATGAATATGAAATACATTACATGAGTGCTTGAAGGAATTGGGGCATTTGCATCGTCGGGAACCACCCAATTTCAAAGCTGTCGCATTAAGTACATACATGTAGATATTATTGAAATGCAACTTCATGTAAAGTTTGTATAGATCCCATGCACTGACAATATGCACGACTACCTTCTGCCCATGGTCTGTCATTTTGGGAGTGAAGTTGTAATATGTAATGATATGGCGAGTGCGTAAAGGCACACACTTTGCTTAAAACGAGCACCTCGATGGCGCGACAAAGTTTTCCCACTGTGATGACATCCGTTGAAATGGGCCAATGTAAGAAAAGTGTTTTTTTAAAAATTTAAAATATTTCTAACAACATTTCTAACTACATACCAAGTGGAGGAGAAGCAGTGTGCCCTTTATACAGTGCTGGAAGATAATGCAAAATTACCATGCAGGAAAAATAACGTGAGCACCATCTGTCGTGATAGATTTGTAGTAAGTTCAGTTTTGTTGGCAATGGAAGTCTAAAGGATTAAAACGAGTGTGCTCTTCCAGAAACAAAAGTGCATTCTGTTGGAGGTGTCATATCATGTCTGTCATCAAGCAACTTATAGTGCATCTAACTCTTTCTGTTGTCCTGTCCTGTCCTGTCCTAGTTCTAAATATAGTTGTATAAATAATGGTCTCTAAAAACAGATCATTTCATTGTTCTATTTACATCTATGTACCTAAAAGCAATCAATAATTTCGTATGTGCTGTAAGCATGAAGTGCACCCTTGATGGAAATGTCGTTCGCAGGGTGTCAAGGAATGTTGGCGTGTGCGCTTGCATACGTGTACATTGTACTTCGCGCTATGAAACATTCATCAGTTACACAGCTAGCACAGAAATTAGGGGTTAATCGTGCAAGTGGAGAAAGTGTCTGTAACTGTAAGCCTATCCGTTGTTACCAGAGCCATGAAAATGGCCCCAATTCAACAACACGCATCCCCCCCCCCCCCCTCGGCAGCTTCGGTTATAATACTTTGAGGGCTGTATTTGGTCAGAGGATACAATTTGTGCAACATTAAAACTTCACCTTCAAATCCTGAAAGAAAATGTGACACATGAATGTGACTTTGCCAACGGAAATGAGTCACCACACCAGGGCCCTCTTTTATAACTAAAGAAGATGTTGCTTAGCAATATCTGCATTGCATTTTGCTAAGCAAAAAAAATAGTACCATTGGCAGTCATGTGAAATACATGACAATTTGGCTTGTGCCTGTTTCTGCTAAGCCAGATGTTTCTGTGCTAAGCAATTTTGTATGTGTTCAAAAGCTGCATGAAATTTGACGCATCCCAAAAGCTATATAAAAACTAATGTCATGTTCGATGTTGGATTGTATTTTGAACCACTTAACATCGGTATTTGTAAAAGATTTGTCATGCCCATCCGCCATTTTATTTTTCTGATTTTTTTGGAGCACCTTGAGTTATCGTTTTCCTTACAAAATGTCATTCTCACAATGAAACAGAACAGAACAGAAAGACAACTAAGGTTCTCTTAATTAGTTTCGAGATTTGATGTTGGCATATGAGAAAGTTGATTAGACACTCCCGGTGATTCGCAAAACCTTGGCCGTGAGCCACTTCCGAAAATTTGCCATGGTACGCTAGAACACTCAGACTAACCTCCCATTGAGCAGAATATAATAACAAACAATGGTGGCAGTCTGTCCATTTTTGTATGCCACATTTGTACAACAACAGGACAGAGGTCTGTAATCGGCGATTACACGATAACCCACAGAAACTGGTTTTTACAAGGCATGTTTTCATGACCAGTTGTCAGTCTTTGTGCGAGTGAAACAAAGCATATCAGAGTAGGTGCCCGCCTGTGCACACTGAACCCCCGGAAAGTCCGGGTAGATATACACGTCAGCCGTCCGGCTGTCAGCAAAGAAATTGGGAGAATCCAAAGTTGTCTGGGTGTTAAAAAATGTCCGCAATCAGTCTGTCAACAAAATAATTGCGGATGAACACGTCATTCGACATGAAGTTTTTAAAATGTATTTATACAAACTACACATTTTACAAAGTGGATTTAGTGAAACGGAAAACTTGATGGTCTTTTTCTTATCCTTTCAGAAATGGTATTGGATCACTCAGGTAACACGTTGAAAAATCCCATGTGGGATACAAAGAAGGTAAGCCTTGAATACAAATATTGGATGCTGAGGAGTACATTGTTGCAGAATATAATCAGGAGGTGAAATCCGGACTAATCCATTTCACGAGGGGGGGAAATGGTAAAAGCAAGATCTCACCGAGCGATGAATGCATGAAGGAAATGCATTCAATGTTTGTTTTACATTTAATTCACGCATAGATCTTTGTCATTTGAAATTTGTTCCACAATATATTACACGACGGACATGAAAGCCTTGCCCACCCCAAACTCTAAAAATAGGAGCTTTGTATGAACCGGTTTGTTCTTTTGGCCGTTGAGAACTATCACCTGTGTGGCAAGCCATAACAAACTTTCCTGTGAACAGTGCGTTGACTTTTCCGTTAGTTGATGGGAGATGTGATTTCTCAGGGGTTTTTTTTCTCCAGAATTCAGGATTTTTTTCTCAATTTCCTTCGAATTTTCTTGAAATAGCAGGAAAACAGTCATCAGAGGGTGTATAGTGGGAGAAATGGTCCGGATTGTTTCCAAACCTGTAGTTTTGTATTTCTGGTTGTTCCCGGGGTCTGTAAACCTGAATTGAAACATCTTCTTTACATTCTCCAAATCGCATCCCTGTTTGATGTTTACGAGTACTGTATTCCTGACTCTCGGCCAGCTTGCACTGGTTATCAATCTCCTGTTTGCAAAATGTAGAGACGGGAATAGAACTGGCAAGGTGTACCTTTTGTTCCAAATTGTACACATTCTGTCTAAAACTGTGCATTGCTGTCTCTGTAGTGTCCGTTTACAGACCTGGGTCCAGTTTCATGGCTCTGCTTACTGCGGAACTCTGCGCTTACAGCCCGTAGAATAATATGATGTACAGGGTGCTGTAAGCGTTAGAGTTCTGCGGTAAGCAGGGCCTGGAAATTGGGGGCTCTGATGTGACTCTGGGGAGTGCTCTCTAATTTTGATTTGTCTTCTCTCTTTCTCGACAGCAAATGCAGTCGAG
This sequence comes from Pisaster ochraceus, assembly GCA_010994315.2. Taxonomy (NCBI): domain Eukaryota; kingdom Metazoa; phylum Echinodermata; class Asteroidea; order Forcipulatida; family Asteriidae; genus Pisaster; species Pisaster ochraceus. The sequence continues at coordinate 2,221,066 of CM021533.1, forward strand.
GCCCAGGTCCTGTGAAGTACCAGGAATCAGGTGTGTAGAAATTGCTTATATTGATTCTAGACATGTCACAACATGCAAGGACTTTGGGAGGGGGGGGGGGGGGGGGGGGGGGGGGGGGGGGGGGGGTTGATAACCAAGACAGCGCGACTCTGGTTTAAACCGTGCTAATTGATAAATCAGCTTACTTCCCCCTCGCAGATTGCTTGTGGTGTTGTGGCCACCCTGGGTTGACTGAAGGAACGATTCATGAATAATGTGATCACTGTCCAAATGCTTGACATCGCTCGGTGACAGTATTTTTGTTTGTTGTCGTTCATTCATACTTCAAGAGAAGCTAGGTGCGACGCAAGGCCTCACTGCGCTTTGAACATTCTGAAAAGACAGCGGTCATTGGGTGTCGGTGTTTCACACAAAAGTACATTATACATCAAATCATCGTGTCTGTTGGTGAATTCATCTAATTCCATCGTTAAAGATCCGGTCATACTTTGGTAATCCCTGAAAAAAAACTTGTGTCAATTTCTATCTGGAAGCCAACTTGTTATAAAGATGGTATATGTAGTAAGCATCCTGCGAAATTGTTTTGTCATAAAATTTCCCCCGTTGGTTTGAATTTTATTTCAATAATAATTAACAAATTATTTGTGTATTTATTATGAAAGCTAAAACCTATATTATAAAAAATTGTAATGAGTATTGTTGTTCTCATTTTTTGTCATAGATTATAATTTAAAACAAAGATTTGATTTCAGAAAAAAAATACGTTCTTCGTTTAACGTATTT
>CM021533.1:2241021-2269460 GCA_010994315.2 Pisaster ochraceus
GTCGGAGCTCACGTACGACTTTTAAAGGTATGTAAAATATTGAGACTTAATGTAATGTGCATCAATTTTGATAATACAAACATTGATAACACTACTTTGGGGGAAGGAGGGGGGGAGGTCTTTGTAATAGTACTCTCTGTACGACCTGAAAAATGTTGACATTTTTTTGATGTTCCCTAGCAATGTACATACAATGTACGATGAGTGATACACACATACACTGTTTGTGATAGTTTCTCAGTCTGTATTTGGTGGCCTTTCTCTATTTAGTGCTTTCACATAATCCATTGTTGTTCATAGATTGTGGTGACTTTTGACTGACAGTAGTGCTCTATCGAAAATCAAACTTTTTTTCAGATATTTGAGAATATATGTAAAAAAATATATGAAATAAAGAAATTAATCATGTACAATCTCTCTGTGGCAAGATATGTATTTCCCTTTAGATTTTGCTTTCTTATCTTTGGGAACAAAGCAAAGATCAATGGATGAACTTTAAGGTGGTGTGTCAATTCAGACCCTTTTTTGAGCTGCCATCTTGGGTTTGGCGTAGAAGTCTACGGAACCCAAAATGAGGCTTAAAAAGTAGACTGGTGCCTTTTGAAACGTACTCTTATTGAGTGGACGAAGAACATTACTTAGTACTGAAGGTCAATTGAAGACTAGGTTTGGGTCAATGTTTTGATTGTTTTTTATTTCTGAATGATCTCATATTTTTTTATTGAGTCTCCGTCCCATGGTTGGATGGCCACTATTGATCTTGGGTCAGTAACACCTCACTATCTCAATTTACCCATTTACCTTAACTTTTTCCCCAGTGACGAAACCAGTGGCTCCAATTTCGAGAACATGTGGGCTACTGTAATTTTAAATCCAAATGTGCTAACTGTACCCTGATTGGAATCCTCCTATCCTAATCAGGGTATAGCTTTACCATGATTGGAAGCCTCCTATCCCAATTGGGATAACTTTACCCAAATGGAAGCATGCTATCCCAATTGGGATATAATTTTATCCTGATTGGAATCCTATCCCAATTGGGATATTGGAAGCCTCCTATCCCATTTGGGATAACTTTACCCAAATGGAAGCCGTTCTATCCCAATTGGGATATAATTTTATCCTGATTGGAATCCTATCCCAATTGGGATACTGGAAGCCTCCTATCCCAATTGGGATAACTTTACCCAAATGGAAGCCAATCTATCCCGATTGGGATATAACTTTACCCTGATTGGAATCCTATCCCAATTGGGATATTGGAAGCCTCCTATCCCAATTGGGATAACTTTACCCAAATGGAAGCCATTCTATCCCAATTGGGATGTAAGTAATACTATCCCAATACAGCTACCAAAGCTGGATATCAAACTCTTTCTGTCTTGCAAGAAATTCTCAGTATCTTCGAATTTGACCATTAGGTTTTTTTATCTAAATTTAATACGTTATTACTTTTGCAAACTGGTACAATTTATAGGCTGAAAGTTGGTTTTACCCAAGCTATTTTTTTTTAATTGTAAAGACTCTTTTCTGAAAGTTGTTTTGATCAGAGGGAAAAAGCCCTACACAAAGATACAGATTCAAATCAACCACCTCTGGTCCAATACAAGAATTTTATCACATGAAATATGACAAAATTTTGTATTGTACAACAGGAATTGGACTACACGTCAGGCCACAGAGCAGATGTGTACTTTCAATAATTTTCAGATTCATGTGTATAAAAGATAATGTAGAATATCAAATATCTATTGAATAAAAAAAATTGTATAGGAATTGTACAAACTTTATTGTAATTATTACGCCAGATAGCTCAACCTTTGTTGTGTAAATCTATACATTTGAATTTTTATGAGATGCAGTATTTGGTGAAGTAATTTTGTTGGGGTTTTTTGGTTAGATTTTTCAAGCGTTAACAACTTTGTCAAATGCCTTGGTCATGTGTTTGTGTTTGCTGTTCTCTTTATTTCAATTATGAGACATCTGCTTTTAATACTTTTGAAATGTACTTTTGTCAAAACTGATGCTAAATCTCTCTTCGTTGTTGTTAAGGTAGTTTTGAACAAAGCCCGGGAAGGGACAGTAATAAGAAGGAAAAATAGATAACTTGGTTAATCCGTTCCCATGGTTTAGTAATCTGTTTGCATAGTTTAAAAATCTGTTTGCATGGTTTAGTTATCTGTTCGCATGGTTTACTTATCTGTTTGAATAAATTAGGCAAGTAATATAGAGGAAGCCACACATATACTTAACATTGTGCACGGATTACTAAATCGGGCGAACTGATAACTGAACCATAGGTACAGATTATTAAACCGTTAAAACGGATCAGTAATTCATTGATTTTTTTTTCTCTTCTTACCACTGTCTCTTCCCAGGTTCCGTAGTTTTGTATATCCCATTTTGCGACTCCGAGAGAGTTGGGGTCAGCTAGAGCAAAGCACAGAAAGTTGAAATGTGTTGAGTTTGTAACAATTAACAGTGAATGTTGAGCTCCATCCGTCATATTCAAAACATTTATACTACATCTCTTGACGGGAATTCGAAACTCTTCAAAAGAGAAGCTGGACAAATAAATTTGCTTGCTAGACTGGAGCGTCTCAAAAGTTGGAACGTTCTAATTGGATCAGATAGGTATTCCAGTGCGTGCTCGTGGAACGTTCCATTGGAATGGTCAAAATACTAAATGCTCCTGTACTTTGGCACAATTATGTTGTCTAGTGGAACGTTCTGGCAGTCCTGTGGGTTGTGGGCACGTGCCACCGGGAACGTTCTTTTGTGCATAGGTCATGCCCGACTTTTGAGATGCTCCTTAAGACTGGCAGAAAATACATGACGTAACAAGTATAAAAAACATCCACAGCGAACCAAGTGCGCATCCAAATTTCCTTCCAAATTATGCTTAACAAGACATTTGTCTCTGCCCCCAAAATTGGCTTACCCGTTCGCAATGTGTTGACATCATTTGGTGATCTTTATTCGCAGATACTTCTCTTTAGTGTGCTTCTTCAAAAGATTGATAATAGTCAAGTCATTAATAAATATTGCTAGAAGGGAAAATGATGAAATGATCGACTGATTGTGTATTTTCTTTTCTCAGATTGATATGTCAAAGTATATCGCTCCAAAACGAAAGTTGTGCATCAGGAAAAAAAAGACTGGAGTATGATTTGGCTATAAATAAAAAGTATGACGTGGTCATTTGAAAAATTCAGTGCCAGTGCATAATAAATTTTGTATTTATTCCAACTCCTTCAAAATTGTAACATTGGTATGCAAAACTGGTAGGATTTTTAAGTTTTTTTGTTTTAAATGTGTGCCCAAAACGTTTCATTAGTCTTATTGGCCAAAACAGAGTTTTATGTTTCCGTTTTGGTCTGTCCAAAAAATAATTGTGCAATTTGTCTCAAATTTGAGTATTAATTAAGGGTAAAAAAGGGATAGAAAAAGTGAATTAATGTGAAACATTTTTCATTGTTTGTATGTGCACTTAAAAGTATCACTAAAACATGTAATTATTTGCATCTTTTCACAGTAAAAATGTCTTAGAACTGCACATGTAGCTGATGCAGTTTCAACACATTTAAACATGTACAGAAAAAAAAGGAAAGTAAAGTTTGACATTTCTGGTATTAAAGTTGAAGGTGATTTCTCGATCCATAAAAAAAGGCCTACAGGGTGTGGTACATTCTTCTTTCTTTGAAATCGTACACCAGCCTTCCTACATTATATAAAGAATAGAAACGCTGTTGATTTGCTGGACAGGAAAAGTAAAATGGTTTTTAAACTCCCAGATTGGAACGTTTTTCAGAATATCTATGTATTTATTATGATTTCTAAATAATAATGTTGAAATACTCTCCATGCCAGAGTTTACATTTAGGCTAATATCATCATGTTGCAGTGAGTTCCCTTCACGAAGGAGGTCTTGTTATCATGCTCGCTATTGTATCTCTTGGTGATGTTGTTTTGGGGTGGGTCATTTTTTTGCAATTTTGAATAAAAATTCCAAATGTTATGGTCATATTTGCATGAAGCTGCAGAGAAATGGCAAAGCACAGGAGACTTACCAGATTTAGGTCACCAGCCAAATTGTTGTGTGATGAATATTTTTGGCCACTGGTTCCTCACCAAGCCCTAGACGATAAATTTGTAGAGTTTTAGGCCGTGTCCGAAACGGCGACTTCGGCTACAGCTACAGCTAGATCAGCGCGTCTGCCAGTGTTAAAGAATAGGCAGACGCGCGCGATCTAGCCGTAGCTGTAGCCGAAGTCGCCGTTTCGGACATGGCCTTAGTTCCTGCTCACTGGGTTTTTGGGCACCTCCTTCTGGGCATGCTCAGTTTGATGCTTTCACTGTACACTAATTGGGCGCACCGGAAAGACGATCGTGTGCTGTGTAAAACAAAAGGTTTACTAGTTTTCATTGCCATTATAGTCAACTTCATAACTCAATTTTTAAGCCTGAATGATGTTAATTGGTTTGTTTGTTCTGCTTTCTTTTCCTGAACTAAAAATAATGTTTTTCTCTAAACATTGTATCCCACCACATAGGGTTATATTCGGGCTATTTTTCTTTATTAGTAAACTTTCCCATTTCTCAATGTATATGGGGCACAAGTTTATGACACTGCTCATGGTGATTGACTGTTAGATAAAAAATTCCATGCTACGTATTTCATGAGGGATTTAGGAGTTTCGTGCTTGTTATTGTAGGTATTTCACCTGGACCGCTCCAATTTATTGATAACCTCTCAGTGGTTAAGTGGTGGCTGTAATCATGGAATGCTACAGAAAGCAGAAAGCGGACTAAACGTCAATCAAAATGAGGTTGAAATTTATTATTTTGACCTCGAGGCTCATCTCTCATGACATATCAGGTTTAATTCAAATCTAGAAATGACAGTATGAATTTCACCTCATAAAAAAACATGTGCAACTTGTATGACAATTTGTTGCTTTAAACTGTCAAATTGTTATTAAGGCATGATTTTTAGCATGGGGGGGGAACATAATTGTTGGGTCAAAACTGAAACTGATAGAAGCACACTGCACATTTCATTTGTATCCAAAAAATTAAGGTTTCTAGCTCATTCTGTCAAAGTTTTATGACCGTTTGGTTACAAGTTCATCACTTGTTTTTCACTTCGCTAAGGCAGCTTGTGAATGAGTTGACTTGAGGTTCTTGGATGATCCTACCGGGCAAAATGTGAAAAGTTTCACGTGTAAGTCGAATGGAACAGCAGTAAGTGAATAAAAAAGTGATTATTCTACCCTTACTCATATTCCCAAACAAGCTTCTTCTTTTTTTTTTCTTTTTTTGCATTATCCACTAACAATTGTGAACAGGGCTGTCATTCTTCAATCATTGCTTGACTAATTTCGTACTGCATGTTTGATTATTTCCTTGAAAAACCCACAAAAATAGTCTGGCTACTGTAATTAGTGTGCACTTAATACACACCCTCTGTTATTCTATTCAGGAAGTATGACATACTCCAGAAATGTGCAACCTCAGACATCCAGAGGAAGTCAAATCGGTTACATATTTCACTTTAAATTCAAGTCAATTGCTTCAATGTTTTTAAAATTTTGATTATATATTTGTTATTTCAATTTTGTGATTTGATGTTAGATTTCATCTGAAGCGATATAGAAATCTGGCCTGTCAATCAAACCGCTCTGGTCAAATAAGGGTCAGGTGTTTCCATGGTGATTTTTCAGGCACCTTGGGCAGTGTTCTTTTGGTGTATACTTTTAAATTCAGGATCAAATTTCATAAAGCTGCTTGGCGAGAAATAGTGCTTAGGATATTTATCAGGTTAGCAGAAATTTGCCTGGTACCAGTCCCCCCAAAAAAATGCATGTTTTTTGGCTGGTAATCTGTTTCTATTCGGCAAGTACTTTCGCTGATCTTGGAAAATTTGAGTTCAGTGCAGCTCAATTAAAAATGGTTCCTGATTAGATTGTGTGTTGCTTGTATCTGTACAAGACAAACAAATTTCACCTTTTCCAGTGCCGGTACAATCCTTACAAAAACAACTTGCTTATCTTTGCCTACAAGTAAAATTAAAAACTAATTGCTCTGCTGTGTGTATATATATTATATCTTCTGCAAATATGTTTTTGAAAGTGACATGGCCAATGCATATTGTCCATTTTATTTGGCATCACTTGTAGATATTTAAGCCAGATTAAATGCCTTTATTAGAGATATGTTTATTTAGAGAGAAATTATGTACTGTAAAGCAGAATAAAAAAAGATTGAAAAAAAAAGAACAGAAAAAAAAATCAGATAATTTTTAAAAAGGAAAAAAATAATGAGAATCTTACTTGTTATTGTTTAAAAAGAGGCACTTTAGTACGTTATTGTAATGGTGTGTAATATTGTTAAAAAGAAGAAGAAAAAAAAAGAAATATGAGAAAAAATTATTGTGTAATCAGTTGACAGTATTTCACCAAAACTTGTGCTAAAACAGTTACCTAAAAAAACCTTATAAATACAATGCTTTGTATTCTGGCTCACATGAAGACATTTATTCCTTTATTTTTTAAACAAAAAATCTGTAGTTTTAGGGTGTAGCATCTGGAATGTGTGTATTAATGATACAACAATTTGATATAATTCGCCACTGGGCCCATGTCCGGTGGATTGTATATGATGTTTCTTATTTTATTATGTTTTGCTTTTTAAACATTACAGATTAATGTGTATACATAAAACTTCCTGCGTCAGTTGGGTTTTATTTGCTTGAGTTACAAAATGATTGTTTTATCTGTCATGTGCAGGTTTTGTTTGTGGCCTTGTTTGTTGTTGATGTTGAGTGTGTTGCTTGTACAAGCTGGGATATTTAATTTCAACATAGAGGTCTCCATGATGCAGATGATCTGCAGAGCCCCTTGATGAATTTTTTTTTTGCAAGTTTCACTGTGGGAAACATTCCAAAGGCAAACACAAATTCTACAAAATGATAACCCCTGAGACCTCTCCAATTACCCCCTCACACCCCACGTTATATGCAAAATTTGCACCTACTACTGAGTGACCCACACCCTCATGAACTTCTGGGTGCACCACACTAAATGGGCCAAAATTCATGCGCCAAGCTAATTATCATAATTTTTATACCCACAGAATCTTTTTAATCATAAGGTTTTGGGGGGTCATGCAATTAATAGAATGTGTAATGGTAAGAATCTATAACAGCCTGGGGTTGTTTGTTTAAACTTTTGGGGAGATTTTATAAATTTTGGCTTTAAAGTTGGTTCTATTTGACTTGTCAATCGGAGGAGTGCCTGATGAAAACTGGCAGCAAGTCGGTTTGGGAAAAAGCACATTTTCTGGGGTGGTTTTTTCTAGGGTAATTAGCAAAAATTCTAAACGGCTGACCTACCAAAAATTGAAAAGAAATCTGAAGTTTAGTTGTCAAAAAATACATCTGAGTGGTTTTCAAGAGGCTGAGAAACTTAAAATATTTGTTGAGTATTTGTGAATATTTAGCATTTAGCGTTGGTTACTATTGGAGTTTAGTGCAGCTCAGGTGCACCCTTCTGGACTCTGAAATGTTAGAAGTGCGCCACCTTTCATCCACTGACTTTTCGGCAGTTTTATTAGCGACTTGAATACAAAGATGGTACCCTGTAAATATTGCGCGTTCTTTTAACGGCATGACTGGATACCACTTACAAGTAGGGAAAAGTCAATCAAACCCACGGGCGCGCATTAACACGCACACAACGTCAACGTCGGAAAATGGGTTTGGCACCAGTCCAATGCATCCAGCGTAAACCACCTGCATTATAATATCAGCTAAACTTTTCTGATGATTGGGCTCTCAAGAAATTCCCATTTTGAGAAATTTCATTGCTGAATGCCTCTTGGATGTTTAGGAGGAAGTGATGAGTCGTTGGAATCAGTAGTGACTGGGAGTCTTTGGTAAATAAATACCACACAACTGAAGTGAAGTGGACATAAGTTTGCAGTCAAGTGTGGGAGTGGGACTGCGTTCTAAACTTGGGTGCTTCGTGCTTTTGCTCGTTTCGTCTGTCTGCAGAGAGAAGCAGACGGTGTACTTTGACTGGACAACGCGTAGCCTACCGAACATTATTCAGTATTTTTTCTCGTTTACACAGTTTCTTCGACTGTAAATGCTAGTCTGAAAATGGCAAGCACCACAGAAGATGGTGTGCCCAATGGCCTTAACGGCTCGGCAGATGATGCTGATGGACGAGTCACCACAGAGTATGATCGTAAGTCATACATTCATACAAAATATTGACTTTCAAAAAATGAATGATTGTTGTTGACTTTTTTTGTACAACGTAATGAGTTTGACATGAAAATTTCTTGTTTTTTTAAGTCAAGCATTTTCAAATGGCAAATGCTTGGCAATGCAACTTGCAAGTAAATTTGTTTGTTATTTAGGATTGGACATTGATTAAATTTGTATTACAACTAAGTATGACAATGTTTCTTTCTTTATTTTACTATTCAATAAAGGACAAACCGATATTTTACCAGGTTAGTAACTTATGATGTTGTATTTAGAAAAGTGCTTAAATCATTAGATCCTAGATGTGGTATGTCTTCCAACCTGTGCCCAAAGCTTGTAACTAGTACTTGGGTACAGGCCTTATGGAATTGGGCCCAGGTTCGAAGACATCTCCAAGCACTTTATAGCGGCCATAATAGCAGAATTTCCATTTCTTAAACACTGGCCACTGCTAGTGGCTTTGCTAGTTCTAGTGCTATAAACAATACATGGCTAACCGTTAGCCCTGGTAGGGCGTCAGTGTCTGCTGCACTGATGATGTCGTATGCAAGAGGAGTCCAACATGGGCTAGCTAACCGTAAGCAAAGCAAAGTCACGCTAGCTTGTTGGCAGCTTTTGTAAGTAGGTGAGCGCACATGCACTGTCAAATCTGATTAATCGTTGATAACAGAAAATGAATACACTTTTGCTTACGCATGTTTATCTGCTAAATGCTATAAGGATGTGTAGGCTATAGTCTGATACTATAGTAGTAAGCGCAAAAATGCTTACATTACTATTAGTAAAGAGCTAGTAAGTGGACACTTTAAAATTGCAGAGACAATTAACAAGGGCAATGTTTACATTTATTCCATTGTTTTGTTTTCATTTCCTCATTTATTTAGAAAACTTATTAGCAGAATTGACGCTCTATATTCTTTTATTAACTAATTCCACCCAAAAAATACATTTAAAGGTAACCGTCGAAAGTTGAACTTTTTAAAACGACAGTCCAAATTGTAGAAATTCCTGTAAACAGCTTAATCTGCTGAAGTTTTTATTTTTTAAGCAGTGCCTATGACTATGACCATCTCTATGACTGAGCCCTGCAAGTAAATAGAGCTCCCAGACACTTATAACAAGGTCACTCTTTATTTCAAAATGAGACATCCTTTTTCTAATGAGAAAATCACACCTGGTCTTAGTGGGGTATACCTTTGGGAGTTTTGTCTTATCTCTTACTCGAAATGATTCATTCATCTTCAAGGACGTGCTTCATTACCCCTGCACCTGCCCAACTTGTCTGTGTTTACAACTTAAACCTACATTTATACACAAGGGGCCTGACAGACACTACATTATCTTACACACAAGTGATGTATGCATGTGTTTCCATGGTGCACCACCTACATTTGGTGTGTCACCTTTGCCCATACAGGCTTGATGCTTAGCTTTTGAAAAGGCAAATGCACCAAGGAATTTTCTCCTTGTAAAGGGCGCCTCTGTGAGGAAATTGTAAATCTTTATTGGAACATACATGTATGTCCGTTGACCAGGCTCCGTGAATTATCAGGCCTGCATATGGTGCATTTTACAAAAACATTCATTTATAAAATGGTAAGACCAACATGTAGAAGGTAAACAACTCAGTGGTGTCTGACTGTCTGCTCCCAGTGTTAGTACTGGAAGTTTTAAACCCTTTAATTAACTCCATCTGTGTTTTATTATTTGGCCCCCTTTAAATTGTTTGTATCTAATCGGACCATTGGTGAGAGCTCTGGAAAAGATGATAGTTGCCTGTCTGTTATCTCAGTTATTAGAAAGTGCTGGAATTACAGGAATTCCAATGACTACCAGGGCACACATAAATTTCACTTGCAAGAAATCCTTGAGGTTCACAAGTTGATTTTAACACATTCAGGCCTGGCGCTTTTTTTTTTCCAGGCGAATCATTTTGCCCTTGGTTAAAGGTTAGGTGTCTGTGATGGAAATGAAAACTTCTACTGGATTATTTCCAAGTGGTATCAAGGCAATGGCAAGGGGCGTGGAGTTACATGTATTTGTCTCTGTAATAATGGGTTTTTTTTTATTTTTTTAAATTTTGGCCTAGATTCTTAACAGCAGGCGCGTGTTAATCTTACCCAGGTTTTTAATGCATTTATGAAAAATCCATTTGAAGATCAATTAAATTGTTTTCATTCATACTTCATTTGGACATTTTTACCAAATATGTAAACAATTTGGTGTGTGTACTGTAATTATGCATGCTGGTTTGTGTACAGTATTGGCCCAGGTTTTAGACTCCTCTGTTGCATACAACGCACACTGGCATCCTACCAGAGCCAACAGTGTTCGTATACATACAAGTGTGTAGTTGAACCTTTTAAAAGTACAATTGCAATCCAACTAGACCTAGAAAGATAATCGGCTCTGAGTGTTGCCCATGGCGATAGTCTTTACAAATTTGTATCTGGTTAATAGATAATAGATAGTTCTAGATGGAAACATTGATCATGGTCATAGGAAGCTTGATATACAGGAAATGGCAGTCAGTTCTACACATTTCAAAAATCCCACACGTGTTTTACCCCTCTTTAAGTTAAACTGACAATTACTTATTAACAAATAATACATCATGGTTGTACACAGTTTGCCCAAAATAGTGTTTTATTGACTTTCATGACAGGAACAATTTACTGTGCATGTCTATTTTCCTGACAAGCATTATTTCCTAAAACTAATTATATTTAAAAATTCCTTCTAATTCCATTTGCCAAAGCGAAGGATTTAGAAAGACTGGGGTCAGTATGCCCAAACAACAAGTGCTTCAATCACAAGGCCCATCATACCAAAGTCCATCACAAATTAATGTACAAATTATCTTCGGAAGGCAAATTGAACGTTACATTTTTGCACACATTTTTACTTCAATTAAAACAAATGGGTTTTGCATTGAGGAAAGACACATGGAATCAAGCCAAATGGCCTGATTTTGTGAAGGTTTTATATCCATTGGTTTTTTTTTAGTGTAAGAGTAGAAGAGAAGTAAATTAGGGTAGTCAGAGTCACGTATTCAACCTGACACTGCTTTGGACCACAGGAAGTTCATGCTTTTCCCACAATAATACACAATCCTCAAAGTAGTTTTGTACACAATATATCACCTTCACTGGTCCTGCGTCTACATTATACAAGGTTAAATAATGTAGATCTAACAATGGTTACATTGACTAAACTGAGTCATAATGTATGTAGTTTGTTTACAACTTCAATGCTGGTTTTTCTGGATTGCGGGAAAAACTGCACATGTGCACATGTATGAATATTTTAACCTTTTACACAGCTTCTCTTAACAAAAATAAACAAACGGACAAACAAATAAACACCTTGACAGGCAAAAATTTAATGTATGCCTTGCCCCTTCAGGAACAAAAATTTCAGGTCTGATGGTTGTTGGAGAAAATGCGTTTCATATTTTATAAATGGTTTTGTAACTACCCCTTGTTGTTTGATTGTCAGTGTTATCAAATTTTGAAATGCTCAGTTGCCCCCAATCATCCTTATAGCGTTCCACACATAGGGGATACGTATCCAACATGTACATGTTGTACATAAACTGGTAGCCAATAGTTGCAGTTGCAGGCCTTGCGCTGAATCTTTTTGTAAAGTAGGCCACTGTGCTAGTAAACTGCATTTTACTTGCCCCCAGGAGGGTTTAGTAGCCCAGATTTTCAACAAGTATTGTCATGAACGTGTCTTTCTGATGTATTAATGGCAGTGATCCAACCAGTTGAAATGGTCAAGTAAAGTCGCGTTCACACGCTCAAAAATAAATCAGCACATTCTTAAAGTTGATTATTCACAACATGTGAAGAAGTATGAGCAATATAAACAAGTACGTTGCTCAGTTTTTAGTAGCCCAGAGGGCAAGTTGAGAAGTGGTGTTTACTAGCCCATGTCAGTTTCTAATAGACAGTGTATGCAGGGCTAGTGTTAAGGGCGAGCCCTGACTTGTATTCTTGTGTACTGCACTATTAGTTTGACAAAGTAACAATGCAAAATGCCTTGAACAGCTTACATGCTGAAAGTTGGCTCTGTTTAACCAATCAATTTTCTCTCCATATTTCCAGATGAGACGGAAGACATGCCTCACCGGGCATCCGGTGCCGAGATGGATGAGCAGAGGATGAAGAACATTGCCTACCAGTATCTGTGTCATCTTGAGGAAGCAAAAAAGTAAGACGGAGTTGAATAAGAGGGGGAGGAAAAGCCCATGTCTTTGCACTTTCAATTTGTTAAACAGTCTTTGCTTTGATTCCTTGGTGTTCCTATCAAAAAATAACAATATCCACTCGAGATTTCTGTTTTGCAGCTGGAACATCTGTAAACTGTGCCTAGCTGCAAAGTAGAAGTACCAAGCTCCAAATTCATAGAGCTGCTTTTAAAAGCAGACACTGTTGTTTAACAATTTCCTGCTAAGCAAATATTAACAGGATACCAGTCACAAAATGGTATATATGACATATTTTGGCTGGTAACCTTATTCTGGTAGGCATAATTTTCTAGTGCTTAGCTACTTTTTCTGCGTATGCAGCTCTATGAAATTGTCCCCAGGGTTTTGAAAGACTCTTTTATCATAATCATATAGAAAAGGTTACGACTAAATAGAGCTGGATATGATAGAATTTCAGTTGGTAACCTGTGTCTAGGTTTACAAATTAAGACATTTTGGTGTTAATTCTGTTGAACACATATTTGTGTCGACAAGCTCTGTCCAATACTGCCCAGTTGAGACATGTTGGCCGTAGGGTGTTTTGGCCAGCCTCGGCAAACTGCAGGGAACCCATTCCAACTTCAAGGCAAAGTTTACAAACTATTTGCTGGCGACCTCATCAGGGCAGACCCATGTGGCCTTGCTGCTGTGTGATTTTATGACTCATTTCAGCCCATGCTGCAAATAATAAACTGTTAGGGCTCAAAGGTCAAACAACCAAATGGGACTTGTGGTAATGGGTAATAACATTGGCTCAGTTCCATTAAACTTGCTTTACAATCAGGCTGTATTCCTGTTCTTTGTTCTTGTGAGGGCAAGGCTTTTTGTTATGATAAAAGTCACCCCTGTGGGGCAAATGTAAATTCTATGTGGAATGTTTTGAGGGGCACCAAGGCAATTATTATCAGGCCTGTACGATTATCATATTTCTAGTTTTCATTCCTCTGAAAGTTCCACGAAGTGTCTGATAGATTTAATGCTTTAATATGTCATCACAATGAACTGCAGTGGTAACCGTTAAAAAAAGTTGCAGTCAGTTCATAAATTGATGAAATTATTTTGTATCTCGGAGAGTTATTTTTAAGATTCAAACCTCCCTTGATCCTGTTTCGTTTTGCCTACCTCCCTCCCCCCTTACTCCGCTTAAAAAATACGTTCCACTTTGGAAATTTCATCCTTCAATAAGATTTTAAAGGGGGAAATTTATTGTAATGTTAATGTACGTTACTCATGTTTGTTACAAACAAGCAGAGAGTTTTGAATGATTCACCTACAATTGTGTACAGTACGTAGTATGACATATTTGTGAACAGTGTACTTGATTTATCAATAAAAGGTTCATAAATACACAGCTCAAAAGAATCGGCTCCTTACCGTAAAGAAATGAAAGTACATAGGTCCTGTATTAAGACCCATGCTGTTTCACGTTGTCTTCAGTTTGAGACATAACATAGTAGCACGTTTGTACAGGCCTGCGCGGAGTTGCACTCAACACAGTGTGCATAATTCTGCCGATAAAAATAATAAAGGAAGTACAATAAAGAGAGGGCATGACTTGGGCGTAATCTCCCCAGGCACTTTCCAAATAGAATTGACAACCATGTTTCTACATGTACACTCAGCTCTGTGGTGAAACTGGCTACAGACAGTTTTATGATGAAATTTGCCCGAGGACCTTTGACTTTTGTGGGTAATCCTACTGTGTGCATCACAGCCCAATAATATCGATGGTTTTAATGTTGTTGTGGTATCAACACTGAGCGGATATTAATACGGTTTCTATTAGCTACCAGCAAATATCTCGGACAATAGGATCTGTCAGTGTTAATGAACACGGACCATGGAGGTAGAAACAGAAAGTCCTACAGTCACAGTGACCCAGACACCCCTCACAGCTTGTGTGCTGTGTGGCCTTACTGATCAAACAATCAGACTTGGCGAGTTTATCAGAGCGACATTGCACCGTGACCTTACATGACCTCTGACAATCTACCAGTGGTGTGCACCTGTACACACACTTGCAACCAGACTACGTCCACCATGTTTCCAGTACTACCATACATTCACGCACATGATAATATTTGGGTACATTTTAAACCGCTCTTTGTTTTGAATAATGGCATTCTTGAATCGGGGCTAAAGGACAAATGATATACAAGTTTTTTTCTCTACTCTGGTGTATGGTGAGTGCTGAGCCCAATGAAAAAGTTTGTTTTGTATTACATACAAAAGTGCTGTTTAAAGATAGATTTTTCATTGATTGAGATTTATGCCCTCTGTTGCTCTGCTCGTCAGGGTTCTCCCAATGCACAAGTTAGTGTATTGGGCCGATACGCCCAAATTGCGGGCTGATATATGTTTAGAATTGCGGGTTGGTACTTGCACACACTGCGACCAATACACAAAATACTAATTTTAATATTACATTTTTTTGTTCATTACTTGAGATCAAATTCACAGAAATCGTAAAGATAAAACTATTTATAATGTCCCAGATTGCAAAGTAGGGCTTTCAAAACCAAGATAAACACCTCGAAGTAAAAAAAAAAAAGTTCCAATAAGGACCACACTTCAAAGTTCAATTCAGCATGCTTCGGCCAAACTTCATAACAAATTTGGGTTCAGAATGCCCCCACAGTTTTGAAAACTCTTGGGGAGAGCTTTGCTCTTAGTTTATGGTACCCCCTCAAAATGTTCCCAAATATACTGTTGAAAAGTGTTGAAGTGCCCTAAACAACCTGAACAAAAAAGTTGCATTGCTCGATGATGCATGAGATCCCCAAGCCTGTGTTTTTGTCCATTTTTTAAGACGGCAAATTCGTCCAGTTTAGTTGAGGGGCACTTGTTGGGTTGGGTGTTTCTGGAGGGAGGACAGAATGAGCCGGAATGCAACCTTCCATTCTTTTGGTGGAATTGCCATTAAAGGAGTGGCGTGCTCATTGTGATGGGTCTTGTCATGGTGATTATTCCAGTCGGAATCTTCTTGACAAGGAGAATTCACGTGCTACTCATGCTATCGTTGAACAATCTTTATAATATTCTTTCATAGTATCAGACGTGTTTGTTCAGCAAAGTCTGATAAAAAAAGTATTAAATTTTGCAATTTGTATTCCACTATGTGTTTTAAATACTTACAAAGTAAGTAAGGCTTTCAATTTCTTTTGAGAAATTTCCTCATTTAAAATCTTTTTAAGTTTCACAGTATCACTTCATTTTTTTATATTTATTTATTCGACATCCAACTGCGGATATCGGTCAATTACAGGTATTACTTTAAATTAATCATTTATAGGTAGCATTTTAAAAAACAAAGTAGATTATGTATTATAGAAGTTAAAATTACAAATTACACAATATATGACACAGGCTGCAGGCACACCATGTGTGTTGACCCTACTTTTTCCTTAGGCAATTTGACATGTATTCCAATACAATAATCGATCATATCTTTAGCACCTACTAAATAAAGACATATCAGGATGTTTTTGTAATATTCTGCCAAACACTTGACCGTAGTTCATAGCAGCACTCAAGAAGGGGCCCTGAATGTCCTGCTACCGGTATAAATGCCCGAAATAAACCAACCCTGCTTCATGTCCTCTGTACTAATATTCCTTTTTGTGAGGGTAAAGTTTCGAGACATTCTGGTTTTTTTGTGTGTGTAGGAGTTTAGTCTGGGTGTGTCAGCCCACACTGTTTGACCTTGAACCTCCAGTCCCAGGCAGCCAGCTAGAAAACATGCAGAGTCAACTTTCAAAAATATTATACATTGGTATCCTGTACATAAGTACATGTACAGTTGGGGCTTTTGCTGAAGATTTTTTTGTAGGGTAGCCCATTGGGCTTGTAAACTTGCATTTTACTTGCCCCCATGAAGTTTTGTCATAAATGTTTTGTCATAAATGAGTCTTTCTGATGTTTTAATGGTAGCGATACCAGCCAGTTTATTGGTCAAATGAAGTTGACATTTAGACACTCAAAAGTAAATTAACACATTTAAAAAAAAATACTATTCAAATCTGAAAAGGAAGAAATAAAAGCAATTTAAACAAGTATTTTGCACAGTTTTTAGTTTAGTAGCCCACCTCAGGGCATGTTGAGAAAGTTGTGGTGTTTTCTAGTCCATAGCCATTTTTACTAGACAATGTAGACCGGGCTAGTGTTAAGGGCAAGCCGTGACAGTATAATCATTCATGTACACATTCACCTTGAACATTAATTCATGGAGTCACAAGGTAAACTATGGATGGCTGAGCACAGGCTTTAAATCAAACATTTGGTTACTGGCCAAAATGCCATAATTTCAAAGTGAGATTTCGTTTCTGTTTTGTTGTAAGAAGCAAATTAACTTTCTGATTGATTGTTTTTATGCTTCTGCAGAGTCTCTAAAAATTGGTTTTGGTCTCTTATAAAGTTATGAAAATTTCATTAGAAAGTGTCACTTGGAAGTTTATTTTGATCCAAAGGTTCAGTACCAGTTCTTCATTTTAAGAAATAGGAGGAGAACTATAAACTACTCTCTTTCAATTATTGAAGGTTTGCACTTCCCAGAAACAAACTTCATCAAATCTGACTGTTAATGGTGTTTAAGGTCTATAATTTGTTGAATAAAATCATGCAAGTACCTGGAATTAACTTATGGCCACAGAGGCCATGACTTCCGTTGCCCTGGTTATGGACTTGGTGCCCCTTCAAACATTTCCCATAGACTTTGAGATTTTCCAATGGCAGTGCCCTCCGCAAAATGAAAATGGCATTGCCCGCTCAGAGATGGAAATCCAGGCCTGATTTAGGACAATTAGATTGACATCTACAGTGTGTGTTTCAGCCTGCAGGTAGTTCCAGCTCTTCCTTTTGTAGGTCCACGTGTGTTTTATATTTGTCTTTATAACTTTTTGAAGCATCTAAATTGGTTTTCCCCTCCCCTTCTTCCTTGACAGGTGGATGGAAGCCTGTATCAGCGAGGAACTCCCACCAACCACAGAGCTAGAGGAGGGACTAAGGAATGGTGTCTACCTCGGTAAATTGGCACATTTCTACGCCCCAAAGAAGGTTCCCTACAAACGCATCTATGACAAAGATCAGACAAGATACAAAGTAAGTCCCAGTGGGCAGATTGTAACATTTTTTCCATTGCGGAAGGAGGTTGACAGTTCAACCTCCGACTTATGCTCTAATAAATTTGGCTGATTTTAAGATGTGTCCACAGATTCCGCAAGACATTTTTTTTCTTGTATAGACTCCTTGAATTTGACATCATGATCTCAACCAGCGCCCTCACTGACGTCAGAGGAGGGCGTGCGCATTTCTATTTTTTGTCTTAGGCGAAAGCGATCTGTGCAGGGGGTCTCTTGTGTTCGTTTTATCAAGGCATCAAATGTCACGATAGAGTACAGAATTAGTTCATGTGTGTGCATCGTAGCAATAATCATGTCACACGGTGCGTTTGTCATCCAGGCAAATCGGTCATGTTGCTGTACAAGGAATAGGAGCGAAGTCCCAAATCTTTTTTTAAATGGCTTAAAAACGGAATTCCAGTTCTGAATCTGAACCATTTTTGGGGTACATTGTTCAAGTTCCTAGTGCACATGTATGGTAGTAAAAGTGTTAATTTTCCAGTCTTCAACAATAGTCTCAATGAACAGGCCTACACAACAAGTGAATTGTTATTAAGTTTGTTGCCCGTAATTATGTGAATCCAAACGGATCTCAAGAGCAGTCAATAAATTACCAGACATTGTTGAGAGTTCATGTAGACAATTCAGGATTTACTAACAAATGACCCATGGAAGTTAGTAAAATATATGATTTGTTGGGATTTCAATTCATTAGGTGTCTATGGGTTGGTGGGGGGAGGGGTTACCTCAAAGTTACTTTCTTTGTTGGATGTCAGCATGCACAAATACAGTACATATTCAATAGGCCTACAAAAGTGTACAAGTTCGTAGCCACATTCCAGACCATATGGACATTTTTCGTAAGCATTGAACTGGTTGTAGACACAGCAGGCATTCATTGTTTACCCGTTTTTATTCTAGAAATGTATTTTTAGAAATGATAATAATAGTCTACGGTGCACAGTATTTTAAAGGTTTGCGCGGTCATTGTAGTAACATTGTTCTCCAGTACTGGAGCAGCTGTGCAGACTATGAATCAAAACAGTAATGGTCTAGTCTAGTCACCTGGCCTCACCAAAAGAATTGTTCATTATTCCAACAAAGCCATGATTTACAAGTTAATTTGTTCACTGACTTTCCTTGTCACAAGTTGAGTACAGACTAAAAGACCAGGTTTCTTTGCCACATGGTTCAGTTCAGTTCTAGATACAGTTTGTTCACTGGTTTCCTTGTTACTAGTTGATGGTCAATTTTGAGTTACTCAAGACTAAAAAAAAGACAGTGTTGCTTTGCCACTTTTCTCGGGCAAGCTCAACCAACCGAGATGAAATAGTCATGTATTAAGCCTGGTAGGCGTTTCCCATCTGGACTTGCTGTGTAAAAAGCCTACCCCCACAACCATGTGGTGCACAGTCTGGAATTCATATTTGACTTCGGAAGTCATTGTAGTAGCAGACATTGTTCAACTTGAACTCTCGAACAACAATGAATACTGTACTTTGCTTACCCAACAATGTCTTATCTACATATGTAGTCATTGAAAAAGTGGCTGTCCATAATTTTGTTTCCCGCCAGAAAAGTCTGAAGGTCATGTACATGGGGGGGGGGATACTCACTTCAAAACAGCACATTGTATAATGCTTCTGTCAATTTGTTTATTTATTATAGTCATTTTTTTATTGAACGTAAAAAACAGCACAATGCCCGTGTTTGAGTATGATTGCACTGTGTACGGTGTACATGTGTTCAATCTAAATGAATTGTGTTCATTTGTGACACGTTCACAGTCAAGCTGTGACTGAGAAGTGACTATATGTATTGATCATGATGTTGATAAATGAACATGGCAAATTAAAGATTACAAGAACGGAAAAGGAATTGAACCGATAGTTATGCTGGCAGTCTTTATTCAAAGTCAAGCTGCACATTTATTCATCTGGTCTTGCTGTCTGGGAGAAAAGGAAAGTCTGGGGGAAGCCCATAGTTGCATGAATGTGTTGTTCAGACTTAACTGCAGGTACATCACTCTTCAGTATTCGGCGTGAGAAATTTCAGACATCTATCTGAATTCAGACTTTTTTAAAGTCTTCTTGGTGAAAAAATTGTCGTCATTTTTTTCAGATAGAAAGAAAACCTGCTCCTTTTTTTTTTTCTTTCTTCTTCTTCTTTTTTTTAACTTGGATTGAGGGACCTGATGAAAACATCAACAAGATGAAAAGCTGCTCATAGCAAAAACTAGAATCAAGTTGCATGAAAGAACTACAGAGCGAAGGATAAATAGAACAATTCTATGAAACAGCGGAAAAACTTAGGGAGGAGAAGTCTGTTGGTCTTCATGTACATCTCTAGTGCTGATGATACTGTTCCCAGAAGCTCCTTGAAATCGGAAATTACCAACTGGTGGAAATCATTTCAACATACCTCCTAAAAATTTGATCCTCGTTTCAGACCTTTTGTCAGCAATGACTTGCACTCCTGCAGTACATAGCAAAAATTTACCTTGTACATTTGGGGGAAAACACATTTATATAAATGGGCTTTTGCGGTTTTTTTTCCTTTACTCTTTCATAAAGGAAAAAGATATTAGTTCGTGTAGCAATCTTTATCAGTTTTCATTACCTATGTGAACAAAAACAGTCTCGACTGCAAGTACAAACTTTTCCTTCTGTAGGAAGTTGGATGTCCTGAGTGATACCATTCATGCTCTATGAAGACAGTTTTATTGCCAAATTGCATGTAAATTGGGATGTCGGGTTCGCATTGAATGCTGTACTGTACCATTTCCTGCTGAACTAACAGTATTAGTCCAGCTGCTATTAGGCCCATTTATAATATGTGGGAAAATTGTGCACTTTTGTCCCCAATTTTCTTTAAAGTTTCAATCTTACTCAGGTGTTGTGCAGGTTAGCAACATTTTAACTCGACCTAAAAAAACAGTAATTAATTTCAGAATGTTCTTGAAAAGGTTGAACTTGAAGTTAATCTCTGGACTGCTACATGTAAATGCTAGTAATCAACTTGATGTTTTTAAAAATTATTTTACAAGCATTTAACTGATTTCGTACAGTATAATGAACTTTCAGGGGCTGATAAAGGGTATCGGTGATAACTTTTGAAAACACTCTTCACGAGATGTTTGTGGGTGACCTCCATGGTTTAGAATGATTCAGTAAAACATTCCCATAGAACCTTCAGCCGCTGGTGCAATATTGTTGACACAGTTTTTGAGTAAATCTGATGTGTGTACATGTGATACAGTGAACTAAACCACACATTTTGTAGCCCTGACCTTCAGTGACCTGCCCTGACCTTCAATGACCTGCCCCGATTTAAGGATAACTTTCTGGACCATCAGAATCAAGAGCAAGTAAACAGGAAACGGTTACTATGTATTTACAGTCTATACGCCATGTAACCTTTGCTTACAAAAAGAGTGACTTTGTACACTCCATGGCTTTTCTGGCAGGCAAGGTGCTGCACTAGTCATATGGGAAATTTTACAGTTCATAATTGCAACATAAATTCAAGTTGTAAAAGTAACAGCTGAACAACTTTTGACACGTGCCCCCTTTCATATAAAAGGTTGTAAAAATCTCTTCAATTGCTCTCTTCAATTGGGGTGTGCAGGCACAAATTGTGCCTGCAGGAAGTCCAGGCTCAGTAACATTTGATGTCATAGGTTACTTGGTCTATATGTCTACAGTAGGTGGATCAAGCCAGGTAAATGCACCCAGATATGATTACACTACTGACCACAATTATTCCTGCATCCACCTGTATGTTGTCATGGTTCACTCAAGTGTGACATCAAGCCAGGCAGGAATTCCTTTCCTACTAGTCTTCTATTTCCCCAATAGCTTCTCGTATGTCCTGACAGCGTATACCACTGTACAAAACAAAAAAGGCAACCACTCCCGGTGTTGTTACTGAGGGTAATAAGCAGGGCAGGTGTAATGTTGAAAACTGAGCAGGAAGGATGCAGTGGTTCAAGGGTGTGCACCCGTGGGCCAAAATGTACAACAAAACTGCACTTAATCTCCATGGTATAAACATGGATGATGGTTTATTAAACATGGAGGTTGAATTGCATCCTTCGCACAAATGTGTGTAAGTTATATTCTCCAGCAAACTTGAACATTCCCTGCAGTTTGTAGACAGCCATATGAGGAATGTGCATAATATGCTATCTGTGAAATTCAATGTGTAGTACATTGCGATCCTGTTTATTGACCGCTTAACGCATACACAGGCTACTGCAGTGCGTTTGAGCAGAGTACAGTTTTATTTTAAGTCGCCCTCTTAAATTACTACTTTTTTTGTATTATGATGAAATTATTTTGTAGAAGTACCGGCCAGAAGTTCATCTTAGACATGGCAAGGCCATTTTCATTTTGCAAAGGGCACTTCCATATGGAAGTCGTATGGGAAACTTTTGAAGGGGCACCGAAGCCAGGACTAGGGCAACAAGAGTCCTCTGTGAACTCCCAGTCTTGGAAGTACACTGTGCTTTGAGACGCCTAAAGCTCCTCTCAAGAATAACAAGTTTTTGGTTTGATATTAAAACTAGATACGCGTTACTTGTGTACATGTACCATGCACAATAAATGCTTTCAACTACACAAATGAACCAACTGCAAACTCATTTACAACAATGCATTGCCCACGTTGCCAGGATCATTGACGTAACTGGTAGTGCACAATGACATCCATACATGTAATATTCTTTATCCCCGATGCAAATTTAACATCTATTCAATTTTTGCGGTACCAGCTGCTAAAATACAGGATTCGAACTGCCTCTAGCTACTGGGCAATCTCGGTGGTCTAGTGGTAACACATCTGCTCTAGAATGGGAAAGATCATGGGTTTGAATCCCACCCGAGTAATACGTAGGCCTACAGTATGTGGTTTTTTTTACAAATTGTTTCACAGGACTTGTGGGAAAGTACTGAGTATACAGTGCTTTACACTCACCGGTGTATGACGGGTAAAACCAAATAATATTTTTTATCCCCGATGCAAAATTAACATTTATTAGACAATCATGTAGTTATTAAACTATGAGTTTATAGTCCTCGGGCACTGGGTGTTACAGTATACACATTATAATATTTTAACCCAGAAATTACATGTGGTTCCAGTTGGAAGGAGTTGAGTTCATAGTGGTTGTCCTGTAATTCACACTCCTGGAGTGCCATACAAAATGTCATAGATTGGTCTCCAGCCAAGATCAGAGCCAACTGAACATGTTACAGCGCTTACTCATAGTTCAATTTATTAAATGAATACGTATGACTTTAAGTTGTACATAAAGGGACATGGTGAATATTTATAATTCAAAATATAGATTTTGCACAAATCATTGTTTTTAATTTACAATTACTTTACAGTTATCAAGTTCCGTGGACAAAAACAGTGTTTCTACTAGTGGGACATATGTAACTAAATAGATGTTGAATTTGCATTGGGGAGAAATTGATTGGTTTTACCCATACACCAGTTTGTGTAGAGCTCTATATTTGCTCTTGGAGCCAGGACTTTCACAAGGAATGTACACATCTCTGCAGATGTAGTCACTTTGAAGCTTGTGCTTAGTTTACATTTTGCTTAATACAACTACCTTTAATAAGAACCAATGAAGCTCTCATAGAAATTGGAAACTTCAAATATATTTAGCTCATGTATTTAATTTAAGGTAGTATCACACATACATGTTTTTTGTCACTGTAATGCTGATAGGCCAAACTGTCAATGAAGTCACCCGTGAAAGTTAAAGCTGAACACAGTATCTGCTTGTTGAGAAAACAGCAAAAAACTGTCACTGTAGTTTCATCAAGAACATTGAATCCATCCACGTTTAGCAAGGTGCGGTTTGTGCCTGCATCGCCAGTCAGAGCATTCACAAATGGACACAGCGGAAATTTGGAATCTCCCAAACTCCCCTGGCGAGTTTTGGTTCAACACATTCCTAATGATTTCTAATCAATGGGGGCACCTCAGACAAAATAATTACCTCCATTACCATCTTTTTAACAAGATGTAAGTTTTGGGATAGAAGTTACACAATTTTGTTTAATACAATTTATTTATTTATTTATATTTTTTTATTTTATTATTTATTTATTTAATTTATTTATTTATTCATTTATTCATTTTTATTTATTTATTTATTTATTTATATTTATTTATTTATTTATTTATTTTTATTTATTTATTTTTCTTTTTTTTTTGGGGGGGGGGGGATCATTTACCAAAGTATGACCCTAGCTTTGAAGAGGATGTTCAGTCGGGAGGTTTGTGATTTGAACTTCTTGTCCCATGAGGTAACTCAACAATACATGCCATCACAGTAGCCAGTATGAGGTTGTGGTAATAATGATTCTTGTCACAAAGTGACAAACTATCCCAAATGAGAGATACTATGTATCCCAATTAGAACCCTCTTCTCCCAATCGGGATAACATCTTCAGTCACAGGGCTTAGCCAACCTGTGGTTTGGGTCAAAGATCTAAACTATCCCGAACAGGATACAAATACCTCAATTCGATTAACTTTCTCTCAATCGGGATATCAGTAATCCTGAATTGGGGAAGCCTTTGGGGCAGTACATGGCTAATGTGATTAAATGGTTTCCAATCAATACACAAACCCACTCAGTGGTGATCCATCTATTGTGCCCCTCCATGCCTGCCCAGTGGTTTCTTTCCAGGGAGTGATTCTTATCAATAATTATTTCCTTATTTACTCTGGTGACTCATGGGAGCAGTGATCTGGTTGCAGCAGGCATTCAGAGAAACAATACCGCATTATTGGCAATTGCCGACAAACACTTTCTGCGACACTCTGTAAACATGGAGGAAAAACTAAACCATGCACTATTTGTTTGTTCCAAAGCAAACAGCTCTAAATTATACACCATGTTAAATTTTTGATCACAACTTTTTTTCCATACCAGTCATTTTCCAAATTATGTTCATCAAACCACATCATGACCTTTTCTTGCAAAAAACACCCCCCCCCCCCCCCCCCCCCCCCCCGGTCATTTCTCCACAAATCATTTGAGGTTGTTTACCAAAAGTGCATGTAACTTGGGGGCTCATGATTTATGACACATTTTGGAGTACATGCATGCATGCATCAAGGATGCACAGTGAAGAGTGAGAAGGATAGCATCGTCCACCACTCCAGATGCAGTTTTTGCTGATCAATGGTGTACATGTAGTACAAATTTTCAAAGCGGAATTGACTGCACTACGCCTACATGGGACACATTTTCAAACACTTTTCTTTTTTTGGATGAACAAAGAAAGATTTACTAGAGCGGAACTTGAACCAGCGACCTCCTCCGGATTAACGTGCCCGCATTCTACCAACTGAGCTAATAATGTATCTAGCCCGAATGTTGGCGGGCTCCCTATTTTGTCAATATCTTTGCTCGGGGAAACAGTTTGCCGTAAGATTGTTATTAATATCATTATTGTTTACAAAAAGAACATATCTTTTGAAAGTACAAGTGCAGAATATGTCGCGATGGTGCATGATATTTCATGGAGGCAATGGAGACAATTGCCTCTGTTGCCCCTGGTCATTGCCTTGGTGCTCCTTGAAATGTTCTGATAGAGCTTTGCAATTTCCTCCTAGAGGTGCCCTAAACTAGGAAGAAAATTGGTGCCCTCGCCCTTTTCAAAAAATGATCAGGCCTGATGTACATTACTTTAATTTGTCTGCCAAACCTTCTTTGCATGTACTTGACAACCAAAGAAGGAAGTTGTTTTATCACAGCTTTCATTTCCATGTAGTGCTCCTCCCACTATGAACTTCCAGGGTAGTCGCGTCAGGACCCAGGGAAGTTGTGCAAACTTTTCAGAATATTGGTACGTGCAAGGAGACAGGAATACGTAAATGTAGTCGTCAAGTAGGCCTACGTGTACGTGTACTAGGGTGCAGCGAAGGCATTTTGTTTCCCTTTTTGGGGAGAGAAGAGGGGAAGTTGTATGGAAGCCAAGCTGACGTTGTTTTCCTTGTTTTCGTACTATAATTTCCGTGTTTGTCTAAAGTACATTTTGAAACCTCAAGAACCGGAAAGACTGAGAAATGCTCCAAAATAATTGATAATTACAAGACCGAACCCATCTGTCTGGGACCAAACAAGGGAGTCTGTTGTATGCTGAAAGTCAACTCTAGTTTTTATTTTTTGCACTTGTGTGATGTACATGTACTTGCACTGAGTGTTGTTGGGATGGAAATCTAGGACATCTTTCCTGTAGTGATTGCAGGCCTGATGCTTCCTGGATGCAATTGCCTCTGTTGCCCCCTGGTCATTGCCTTTGTGCCCCATGAAATATTCCTGAACAAACGAGAAAATGCCCGTGCCCTTTAACGAAAGAAGCACCAGGCCTAAGTTTGTACAGAGTACAGTGTGCTGTGTGTTGTTTGCACTGGACATGTGTGTACATGTACGTGTGTACTTGTTAACAATGTCCACTGTACAAGCCCACCAAACATATTTGTGTGCGTGGTTTATTCTTGAAAATTGTATCAATTACTGATGAACCAAGCAGAAAGATCGGCAACCTAAAAAAACAAACAAAACAAAAAACCCCCAAAAACAGTAGTTTGGTTGGTTTCACGCCCACATATTATTTTAAGTGTTAAATTTTTGTTGGTGCCACTTTTTAAAAAATTAGTGAGAAAATACATTAGAATTACAAACTAACATTTTATACCAACCAAAAGCACCTGTGGTATGTATATAAAAAAGAAAGAAAAGTAAATGGCCCGTCGACCATAGCAGAGTCTTTCTCGAAAGATAAATGACAACACTAAAATTAGTATTAGATTTCAAAGTGTGTTCTGAATGCCAGTTAAAGCAATGATACATTTTTTTTGATATAATATTTGTCATTGACATGGGTGTATTTTGTCCTTGATGCTTCACACAAAGCAAGGCCCTTGGTTTGGTTTACTAATCATGCATGGGAATAGTTGTGCTTAGAATACAAGGCTACTACATGTATGGCGGAATCTGACCTCTTCGTTTAAATCACAATTGATTTTAAAAACCCCGTCAGACTGTTTCCTTTTTTTACAATGACTGTTATTTAAAATTGATGTGTAGTCAGTCATAGTTCTATTTTGTGGTTTGTACAGTATCTTTTATTTTCCTTTTAGTGTTTTGCCAGTGTAAAGTGTAATAAAATTTACCAAATAAATAAATAAATGAAAAGAATTGGATAAGATTGTAATAAATGATACATTCTATATGTGTATCTGTATTACACATGTTATGTATATGAGATATGTCTATTATTGTTGATAAATGTGTGTATTATGCATATTGCTTTCATGTTTTCATGTTTACATGCAGAGCTTTTAAGCAATTTTTGCGTTACTTTTTAATGATATACAGTACCTTGTTAAAATGGGCAGGGTAAAATTGTTGAAAGAAGGTGGTATTTCCTTTCCAACACTAATAATAATATGGGAGTCCGGATACAATACAGGGAACAATTTCGTCCAGAAATTTTTGCACAGCAAAATATTTAGACTGAGCATGTTTTGTGCACACCGAACACTTAACTTTGAGTAGCAAATGATGAAGTTTGAGGAGCAACTGACACATTTTGTGTAGCCTTTTTGTGATGCTGCAGTTCCTCAAATGAAAATGGAATCGAAAAAAGAATGGAATGAAGTTAAATCAAAGTACAGTATAATTACCATTTTGAATGTTTGTCTCAAAGAGTTGGTAGAGCCAGTTTATGGGGTTCTACATAAATCCGTGGGCGATAGCAGGCCTGGAATGATATCTTTGAGAGGGCAAGGCCATTTTAATTTTGCAAAGGGCACTTCCATTGGAAAATCTTAAAGTCTATGGGAAACTTTTGAAGGGTCACCAAGGCCAAGACCAGGGGCAACAGAGGTTATGGCCTCAGTGGCCTCCGTGTAATTCCAGGCCTGCGATTGATATTAGATGACTAGAAAAAGTAGCAGTGTGGTTTACTTTTACATGTCATCGCAACTGTATCCTTGGTTTCCTGTCATGTTGAGGTAAATTCAAATGTTCAGATCGATGTTAAATGCCAAGGAAACACAACAAAGGGTGTCAAATTCAGTTCAATTCAGTTTAATAATTCGTCATGTGAAACGCATCCATTGACTTTGAAAACCTTCAAACAAAGTACATCGCAAGTACACAATTATTCACACATCAAGAGAGAGTCACAAAAACAAGACTAGCCTATTGGGTGAACACACAAAACGTCATCTGGATGAACTACTGTTAAAACTATGGGCGGCACTGGGTAGGAAGAAGTTTTTAAACCCGTTTATTTTTTAAAGGGCCTTGTTGTTGAATCCAACCTGATCTAATGGTTACAGTCAATAAATGTTTGCTGTCAGACATAATACAATTAAATATAAACTGACTATCTACCAACTTCTGAAGGCTGTGAACCAAAAGACTGGATACTTAATATCTAGTGTACATCTTTCTCTGGTGAAAGTCGGAGGCGACGTCCCGTTTTATATTGTTATTTCAATATGGGCTTTATCAGCTGGACTATCATTCGTACAGTGCATTTTCAGGTATGAACACACGCTGTACATCACTAACCAACTCTTTGTCCCACATTAATTGTAGCCCTACAATCTTGAAAGTACAGCCGTCTCAACATACTGGTACCTCTAATCAAATATACCAGCATCGGTGAACAATCGCCTTCCAAACAATACCCATTACAACAAGTCAACACTCACGGTACCCTTCACTAATTAACTTAATTGTATTTTTTATTCTCCC
>CM021533.1:2306897-2318323 GCA_010994315.2 Pisaster ochraceus
GTGTTTCTGGTTCACATAGCAAGCTAATTTGATTGAGTTCAACCTGTATGAGGTGCTTCAGTCATGAAGTATGGGGCCACCTCTGCAACCTGGAATTATGGTGTTAAGTTTGTTTAAGTTGTGTTGTTGTTTTTTTATTTATTTGGCCTATTGGTAAACGGACAGTTTGTGATAATAGCATGGTGTCATACAGTCATTGATGTTAACTGTCTGTTACAAATTGCTCAACAGTTTTGGTAGACTGGCATAGCCAATCAAATACTGATCTTCATTGTCGATCATTCCTGACTTGTTGATATCTTTTAAGTCATGGCTTTTATTTTGCTAACACTTAAAGGATATTAGGAATCAACGCCGCTATCGGCAACGGAGGAAACAAGACATCTTGAAGATGAAAGGTACAATGGGTGCTCTAGAGACTAAGGCCGAGTTCTACGAGGACCAGACAGATTATTACAATCAGTACATCCGAACCTGCTTGGACAACCTACAGGCAAAGTGAGTAAGCTAGAGAATAGATAGAGCTTGATGAACAGGAATAATGTTGTAAACCTTGTATTACCCCTATATTCCAGTAGCTAGATCAAGGCGCCTTACAACAACCTTGGGAGTCGTGTTGGAATCGAACCCACACTCGGACGATTCAACCATCAGAACTTGAGTCCAATGCAGAAGACCACTCGGGACACAACACCCATAAAATAACCACTCATTCATTTATTGTTTTGTTTTTTGTTTTGTTTTTATGTAGGAGGTCATCAAAGGCGAAAACCAAGACCGATAAGAAGGCAGCTACTGTGACTTACAATGCAGGCAGACTCCATGAGAAGGGTGTCATATTGGAGATTGAAGGACTAGAGGAAACACAGTACGTTATTTTATAATGTCAAACTAAGTACAGACATGTGTTTATTCACAAGAATTCTCTAGAATGGGCTTTCCCTTAGATGTTGAGTGTTTGAGACCTACCAGTAGACCCCGTGCATCATCGCTGAGGTCAAACACTGGAAATGTGCACGCGCAACTCTCAGCCTATTAAAGGTCTGCATTGACCTCATTGAGGGCGCTGTTTGAGCTTGTGACGTCACATGCAAGGGGCCTTTATATGTATGATGCTGGTGTACATTTTACGTTTTTCCACCCATTTTATGATATTTTGTATTTGTTTTGATTATTTTATGATTTTTTGTATTTGTTTTGATTATTGTTTAAACTGTGCTAAAATTACTTACTGGTTATGTTTAAACTGTGCTGAAATTACTTATTGGTTATGTTTAAACTGTGCTGAAGTTACTTATTGGTTATGTTTAAACTGTGCTGAAATTACTTATTGGTTATGTTTAAACTGTGCTGAAATTACTTATTGGTTATGTTTAAACTGTGCTGAAGTTACTTATTGGTCATGTTTCAATTATGCTTCTTTCCTGCAAAATAGTATGCTTTGGTGGTGTGGGGTTGAATACATGTGCATTTTATCAACCATGTTAACTGTTTTAATGCTTTTACCATAACTCTCTTTTCCCAGTTACTTTTCTCTAAATCCTTGCCACAATTTGGCTGTTCTATTATTTTAAATTGTATTGTGCTATGGATACTTGTATTGTTATCGCTTTGATAGTTTTTTTGTACCCTACTCCAAGCCACTAAGAACATACCCTCAAGTTATTTGAATTAATTTGTCTCCTCCCAATTCTAGATTCAAGAATGTGATGTTTGAGATCCGACCGTCGTCCTTGCCAGGTGGATTTGACATCTCGGCTAAGTTCCTCGGAGTCAAGATGGACACAGTGCAGGTTGTATTCCAGGTAAGCGACCCCTGCCTGTTTTATTTCCGGCCTTGAGAACGCTGAGCTCAGCTCTGTGTTCTGGTGTGAATGAGGCATATCGGTACGGATCCTGAGAAAAACAACTAAAGGTGACAGGGAGGGGCTATGGAAGAATTTTGATAGGAATAACAAAGAAGGACAGGTTGACAAAAAGAGGACCTAAGAAAGAAATCAAGAGCGCAGGATATTGTTAACGGCCGTTAAATCAAAGAAGTGGAGATGGGCAGGTCGCCCAGCAAGGAGGTTTGACAACGGGTGGGCATGCAAGAGACTGGACTCCATGAAACAATTGGGCTCCCAAGAAAACTGAACAAGAAAAAGAAGCCCAGAGTTGTCGTGTAATGCATGTGAAAGAACCCCGCTACAATTACCTCTAAGAGAAGGGATTTCCCCCGGTGTTTCTGGCAGTGGCTGCCGAGTGTGCTGCAGCACCTTGTAAACCCTTATAAGGTGTTACATAAATGGGTCTTATAAATCACAAAAGACTTCAAAATCTGTCTTTGAAAAAAAAGTTTCTCTTCGTTTCAGCGCCTAGAGCACCTTGTTGGTGGATCTTTGCGCTGTATAAGACTCTAATGTTGTTATAATATTAGTAATAGTTCCTAGATTGTGAAGCACATCAGCTCTTGTTGACCTTAACTTTCTCTTCCCCCCAGGATCTGTTGCAGCTTCAGTACGAGGGCGCGTCCGTCATGAACATGTTCGGCAGAGCAAAGATCAATGTCAACCTGCTCATCTATCTACTAAATAAGAAGTTTTACGGCAAGTAGTTGGGAGTCCAAGGCAGCTAGTTCACAAGACGCTAAGATTTCTTCAGACGAACTTGATTGATCGTACTGTAACGACCAAGCAAGCTGTGATTGGACATAAACCAATCACTAAGGTGATGGTGAATACTTGAGAAGCTCAGACAAGATGTGTTTTGCCAAATCGGGCTCAGTTTCCTTGAAGGCTCGGTACAGTGTCTGTGATCTGCAAGAAAACTAAGTGCTTAATTTTTAATTGAAAAGCCTACCTGGTATAAATTGTATGATATACCACAAACATTGATCCTTTTCCATTTGATTGGTGTAACACGCGTCACGTGTCATACTATATTTTGCCATATTTTTTACTGCCATGGTGAGTGACGCTCCAAAATTTAATATAGGAATCGTATATTTATCAGTAGCACTTCTAAGGGACGCTTTGCAGTGTCATTTCCAAAATAACCGCTCCCGCCCGTTTGTCCGAACGAGGCAAGGTTGTGTCATGGTAGCGAGGTGTTCCAAAAGCAGTAAGCACTGTATACTGGGTGCTTTCCTCAGTCCTGCTGGGAAAAAAAGTGTACGGATTCGAGTGAGTGAACTTGTCATCCAAAAGCATTTGCTGTAACACCCCTTTAAGTGCTCTAAGGGTTTCTTTATTGAAGTTGGCTTGTCATAGGAAGTTAAAGTGCAAAATTTTGACCAAAATTGGTTGCTCTGTCTTAAATTTCAAGTCACATCCTTTGTACGATGACCAGCAATAATTACTAGAATCAAAATGTACATAATTTTCTACTTTAATACTCTTCCATATTGTACAATTAATTTAGTCTATTCTTTTAATTTTGTACAACTTTCTTATATCAAGTGAGGTAACAAAAATGAGAGTGGGAAAAAAGAGAAAAGTTTGGTGGAAAAAAAAAAAAAGATTTTCGAGCATAATGTCGAGTTGTATAGATGAAATTTAGTGAACTGTAAATTTAGTTTTTTGTCTAAATATGGATTGCTTGAATAATGGTTCACTTGGTTTTATATTCAAGTGAAAGCATAGTGGGGTTAGGTGGGCGGTTTTTCTGACCAAGTGAAAATTACTCAAACAAACTATTGAGGTGATAACTCAAAACTCATAACTCATAACTCAAAACTCATATCTCAAGATGATTACACAGGGTTCAATGTGTCACAATTCACTCCACTGCTTCATGTATTGCATGTTGACATCCATAAAGTGATTTGTTATTTTTTGGTAAAGATAAACCTCGTCACACACTTTGAAATGCATAGCTTTAAGAAAAAAGGTTGGACCGGCCGTTAACAAACATTGTACATATTTAATGTTCTTTTCTATAACCCTTTTGAATAGTTGATAAAAGAGGTAGATTAAAAGAGGTGATAAAAATTATCTTAACCACTTATAATGCAAAGGAAATTATCCAAAATAATTATGTTATACAAAAGCTAGAGTTTTTTGCTAGGTTGAGTGTGTTATTTTAAGGTGTTTTAAAAGGAAATCTTTCCTGTTTTTGTTTTGTTTTTGTTTTTTTTGTCTTAGCTGAAATTGTTCCTGGCCTGACACCAGGTTGTTAAGCCACTGTAAAAATATAACTTTTTTCTCTTTGTTTTGTTTTCTCTTTTCGTCTTGAAAGCAGTGAATGCTGGCAAAAATCAAAAATCATGAAATACACTTTAGTTTAACAGAGCATGTCACTTAAATTGTTATTCAGTTTAATAGTTGTGCCGTGGTAAAGAATTTATTTGTGTTTTCATTTTTGTGTGATGTGTGGTAGTCAAGCAGTACAGTTTCAAAACATGTAGTTCATGCAGTAAGGCACTGCAATGCATGCAACATGAAAGACTGCTTTGTGAACTGTATGTGTATTATTTAGGCGCTAGAATCTGTACAGTGTGAAACAAAATTTGTTTTTGTATACATTTTTTTTTTAAATATGCAGATGAAACTGAATACATCAACTCCCAAAATATTTTCTTGCAACTGCTTGTTTTTTGTGGGTGTTTTTTTTTTTTTTTTGTTTTTTTTGCAAACTTAATGTATTGCAGGGAAGCAGGTATTTAGCACCAAGTTTACGTTTCCCAATCATTTTTGGCAAAAGAAAGAAGCCAATTTCACTTTTCATGCATTCATGTCCAAATGATTTCGCCTCCTCAGTTGAAACCGTTATTCAATTTCACTTTGAGGCAGGTTTTTAAAGCAATATTTTGAATGATACTTACATGGGGTTATTTTTAGCCGTGCTAAAATTAGCGTTCAATTTAGCAGAGTAGGTGCAACTACAAGGGAAAGAAGAAAAGAAAGAAGTCTCCACAGGGATGCAAAATGACCAAATGGGAATATGTGAAGTGTTTGGTTTATTATCACACTCTCTCTCTCTCTTTTGAGTGTAACTTCTGCAAATATTTATTTTTTCAACTTTGACATTTACAGATGCATGGTCCTTTGTATCTGAGTGTCAAAATACACAACTTTTCTGCATGAAATGTATTCCATTTTTTTAAAGAACAGACGTTTTGTTATTCTTGTTTAGATAGAGAAAAACTATAGTAAATTAATAAGATTTATTATATTATACCACGCACTCAGATTCTTGTCATTTGATTAGTGGAACACGCGTCACATAGCATATTTTGGCCATGAATACAACACTCCAAAATTTAATATAGGACTCCAATATTGATAACTATTGGACTCTTTACAGCGTCGTTTCAAAAATTATGGTTCCCAGTTGGTCAAGGCAAGGTCTTGTCATGGTGGACAAGGTTGGTGTGTACACGGAGTTGTACTGTTGTTTAATAGCTTTCTTTCTTTTCCCCCCCCCTTTTTTTTTAGAAAGAATTTTCAGAATGTGTGTTGTAAAAGCTTCCGTGTCTATTTAGTTTTTTATTGCGAACAAATTTCAAATGACAAGGATCTATGTGTGAGTTATATAAAACATGCATATTTTACGCATTTCGTTCGTGCATTGCCGCAGAATATAATCACTCAGTGAAATCTGGTTTTTGGTGGGTTTTTTTTAACAAATGGACTAGTCCAGAATTCGCCTTGTGATTATATTCTGTGAGTGACAATGCACTCAAATGCATTATTCAATATTTGTATGTTTACTCAAACTTCCAGCAAAAGCTGCCTCTTACATACATCAGACAGATGTTATGCCTCAATCTAGATCGAAGTTCCTCTGTGAACACTAGTTTTGTAAAGTTGTTTTTTATGAGATATCGCTTAGCATCACCAGGCCAGACGGCCACTTCAAGGTGAGGGCTACTCTAAACTGATTCGGGCTGTTGACCCAAATCAACTGTCACCAGGGGCACATTGCCACCTAATCCTGGGGCTGAAACAGGGTTACCCCCTTCACAGTCTGTAAGGATGTCAGCATGGGTATCATCCACTAGGAGCCTTGCTGGTTGAGCAGAATGCACTACCATTTACCAACTTTTTATGAAGCAATTATGGTTAAGTGCCTTGCCCAAGCGCACAAGTGTCATGACCGGGATTCGAACTTGACAGCACCAGAGCTTGAGTTCGGCCAATAATCCTACTAATATTAACAATCACTCAAGTAATTGTTATGCAAATGAAATTGTGCCTTTGAAGATTTTTTGTTTTTAACTCATCAACCCGAGTCAACCCTTTAAGTGCTTGAACAAAATTAGGTGCATACTCTTCGTGTCTCTCTCTTTTTCTTGTAAAGATTTTCACTGTGCCTTACTGTCATTATCTTTGTCATTCCCATTTATTTACCAAAAGTTTGATTTTATACCAACTGATTTTGAGTGATATGGTGTGTTTTTCTACTGTAATATATACTTTAACGTGTTGGTTTGTAGTTATTGTAATGCATGAATTGTGATCAATCAAAGCCAAGTGAAAAGAAATGTTCCAATCTTCTTTTTGGGGGATAACTTGGTGTTCCATTTTTGTTTAAAGCTGCACTCGAAATTATTTCAAACGAGCAGGAGTTACTTTCGCTGAACACAGCTTTGCTGTTCGCAGAGAAAGATTTTGCAACCAGAATAACAAAGTACGTACTTTGAAAAGAAAAGATATTTTATTTGTCGGCAACATAAGAAGTAAAGAAATTTGGCTTCCATTAAAATTAAAAACTATGTAGACAATTGAATAGACTAATAATTACAGTTAATACAATTACATTTACAATGAACACAATTGGCCGATTCCCAGAAACGTTTGCTTTTCAAATTAATTTGATTAGAGAGATTGTCTGTGTAGTTACCCATTGTCCTCGTTTGATGGTGGTCAAGTGGCCCAAATGTAAATTGAAATAGCTTAGGGCTGGTCAACATTCCATCCTTCTAAACCAGAGCCCAATTTCATAGAACCGCTTAAGCAAAAAAAAAAATAGCTTAGAAAGTTTCTGCTAAGTGACGATAAGCAGGATACCAGTCACAGATGGTACACGTGACAAGGTGTTTTGGCTGGTAACCTTATTCTGGTAAGCATGATTTTTGTTGTGCTTGGCTACTTTTTGTGCTCAAGCAGCTCTGTGACGTTGGGACCAGCTGGTCATTTGCGAGCAGTCTTCCATAAGTGCTTTGTTAGATATTGTTGTCAAATTGTGTCTAACAATATTATAAAGTTGACAGCAACATTAACCTTTGCTTAAAAAGTGACAGATTAAAAAAAAAATGTGCAAAAGTTTGGTGGAAAGGTGGTCCAATTGGCAAGAAAACTAAGGCACCCACTGCAGCTATTTTAGTGTAGGCTTTTGAGTATACAATATGTTAATATAAATATGATTTTCCAATGTTTTTGTATTGAGTGGTCTAAAAGTTCTATCATGAAGTGGGGTTTTTTTATGGCCTGGTAATTATGTGAATTGTTTGTACCATGAATTGTGTAGTGTATAAAAAAGCCTCATATTAGTTGCATCGCTGTATATAGAAAACTATGTAATGACAACCCAATACCAAAAGTGGCTTTTAGCCTTGTTTCGGGCAAACTGGAATATAAAAAATTAAAAACATTTAAAAACCTGTTTCCAAACTGTATGCAATGAGCATGCAGGCAATCATCCACTGTCCACTTCATTCAAACTTGCATTAAATTTTTCTCAATTTTTTTTTTTTAAATTGGGGGGGGGGAGGGGGTGGTAGAGGGGAGTATTGTATATATAGACTTACAGTTCTGAAATTTCACAGTGTTTTTCGAGTCCTTTTTACTCATCATGCATATTTAAAGTGAAAATCTTTTTTAAATTTAGTTTGTGGCTCTGGTGTTTGGCCTGGAAAAACGGGGACAGCCTAAGTAATGCAAGAATGCTAACAAAACTTAGAACTGTGGGTGCATAATGTTGTATACCGCCCACACAGATCCTTGTCATTTGATTGGTGGAACACGTGTCACATGTCATCCTTTATGTTGCCTTGCATTATACTGCCGTGACACTCCATTAAATATGAGGCAGAAACTATTATTTGTAAAACACTTAATGTTTTATTTAACATGAAATAAACAGCCTAGTTCTCTGTAGCTCATGGTCAGACATGACTCAAAATGTAGACGTCTTAATCGATTTAAAACTAAAAAAAAGTTTTATTTTCCTTTTAATGTATTTTAACACTTTAGTTCATGATTATATTCCAAGGGTATCCCGATTGAGGACTATTGATATCCACATTGGGAGAGTGTATCCCGAATGGGACATAGATATATCTGGATCAGGGTAGTTGTGTGACTACCCTGGAACCCCTAGTTCTGTTTTCTGTGTATGGTGTCCATATCTAACCCATTGCAAAAACCACTTCATGGGTTATGTCAAATGTCAAGGGACCAGTCTGAATATAAAACCAACATACTTTGTTGTCAGTTTATAGCCAATGCTGGCCAATATTAAGTTTTGGTATATATATATATATTGTTTTAATTCTTATGCATTTATTCATTAATAAGCACTATGTTATTATTAGCATTAATAAACCATAACTGCATTGCTTATTAACATTAGATGGAGGCATGGTGCTAAACAAAAATATGGATGAACTATGACCTTTCATGAGGGAATGTCAAAAAAACAAAAGTCATCTGCAAAATAAAATTTTGCATTAACGAAAACGAGTGACTTGTATTTTATTGCCTCCCAAAGTAATCAATAATAATAATACTAATAATAATGACGCCTTCTGCAGTGCTGGTATTCACCAATGTGCTCATGGCACTTTGTCCAATAATAATTGTTTGTGCCGTATGTTGTCACCCTCATTATTGAAACAATGGTGAACGTATTGGTAAGGTTGAAGAAAAAAAACTAATTTTCACAGATTTGCACATAACTAACTTGGTACAGAGACGGCCATGGTTGTCGGAACCTTTCTTTTACAATGAATAATTCTATTAGGTGATGACCCCGGATGAGTTTCCCAATCAATCAGATTGACAACAAAATGAAGAACGAAAAGGAGACCAGATGTAACTTGATAAGCTTGTATATTTACAATAATATTTACAGTTATTTACAGGTAAACAGATGGAATTTGATAGTAAAACCATCCCATGAACTATTTGTGCTTAAGATGCTCAAAGTTTTGAGAAATGAGTCAAATAAGTGGTTTTTGATCTCATGAATCCAAAACCCAATGATTGAAAAGAGTAAAAACATATTTTCTGGTGTTCATGTTTTTTAAGATGGCAGTCTGTACAGGGTGCATCTAGTTTTATGTTGCATCACATACTTGTCTGATTTGAATTATGAATTCAGATTTATTTTTCTGAAATCTAAACTGGTTGTTTTTTTTAGCTTATCAGGGGTTTTACTGTGGATTCATGTATCATTGAGTCATTTGATAGTAGTTGGTTCTTGCAAACTGTAGAAATTTTGGTTTCGAATCTTGCTGGTTTTCCTTTCAGGCAAAGATGCCCTTTGCTTTTAATAGTAGGTTGAAAGATTGGTTCTTGTCAACGTATTGCTGGTTTATAGGCAAAATTATAAAGTAAGATACAATAAAAGTCACATAAGAAAGTTCCAGTTGAATATAGTGTCTACTTGCTGGGAAAACAGCAAAAAAAACTGTCACTGTATTTTCACAGACGAATCCATCCACGTTTGACAGCAGGTACCAACCACATCTCTGGCCACAGCACTTGCTAACGGACACCAACTCTCAGAAATCTTGGAAATGATTAATCTCAAGATTAAAATGCTTTGGGGTGAAAAATTATCCAAACCATATACTTTGAAGGGATTCCTATCTCAAAACAGTTTATACTGTCAACAGCTGCAGTGTTCTTACCAAGTAAGTTATTATGGTCATTAATTTTTGGAGCATTTACCAATCTACGACTCTACCTTTTAATGAAAGGGTTGGATCATCCAGCAAAGTTCAAGCTGAACAGTGTAAAAGGGTTCACAATAATCCAGTGATATTTTGTTTTTTCCTAAAACCTCCACCGGATGCTTGACAAACATGTCTCGACATTTCTTCAAAGCTCCAAAGGAAATCTAAAGTGAATGACACGGAGATATTTCAAAAAACACCTACTGAAATAGCCAGGAATAGTTAGGGGTAGACACTCTGGACGAGTTTATGGTTGGTTGCTATTTATGCAGTGTTGTTATTCTTCCGGTTATCTTTGTCTGATTGCAGTACACTTCCTTGTTGTGGACTTTGGAAGACGACCTTTGGAATGAGAAATAAAGCGTCTACTGCGATTTACATTCAAGGGTCTCTGTACAAAGCCAGCTATGATAAGAATCATGGCATTATTGCTGTGCAAGGGAAATGCATATGACATACGTAGGATCCTGTTGTGTCGATGCAGAGTTTTAGTTGGCGTATCGCTCTAGTTTTATATAAAGATTTCTCACCGCAGAGGAAATTTCATGGTGTTATTGTGGAAAACAGGAAGAGCTCTGGCTGTGGAGAAAGCTCTATAAATGCCTGGATTTATCTCTCTGGTTGTCATTTTATCATCTGCATCTGGTTCTTCGCGTGGTTGATTGGTTATTGATTTGGCGACTTGATTTTCAAACGATGGAATTGACGGCGGCATTTGGCATCATCTGCCTGTGGGCTACCCTATCATTCCAGACAGGTAATGAAGACACGTATGTTATTTTCAAGAAGGGCTCCAAGATCAAATTCAGTTTTGTGACGCACTCATTTTGTAATAGATTTGGTCCTCATGAAAGCGAGAGAAAAAATTGCAAGTCTCAAGCTCTAATTAAAATGGTGAAAATTTTATTATTTTAGTTGATACTCTTTCAGAGCACTAACATGACATCATCGGACATTATTAGAGAAATGGGTCTGTATATTCCAAAGAGGAATTTTTGTGCCAGTCAATTGGTCATTTTCAATGCCGTTTTGATTGAATATCATCAGAATTCAGGAATTAACAAAAAAAATTCTCCAGACAACGTGACGCATTTGGATTTTGACACAAAAGTGCACTTGAAGGGTATCAGATGCAGTGGCGTTTTATACCATTTCAACGTCAGGTTAGAGACTTGTAATTCTTGTTTTAATTTTTCTTAAGGATTGTATCTATTCGAAAATTGAGTGGATCACAAAACTGAATTTGACTTTGGATGTCTGATGTTTATGTAGCTTTTCATAAGAAAGAAGATTGTGGTACAAATGTATTGTATTTAACATAAAAAATACCTTAGTTGACCGTATGTGTTGCTACTTGCTTCTCATCAAAATTACACAAAAAGTGCATTTACAACATTCTAATTGTTCTCTTTATAAACTATAAATACACATTATAAATATGCAGTAAGCTGTAAATAGGGCCTATTTTTTATATAATCAAGCTTATCGTTTTACTTTATCTTAAATTTGAGAAAAAAAGGTGAGATAGGCCTACCATTACAAT
>CM021533.1:2328179-2339604 GCA_010994315.2 Pisaster ochraceus
GGAAACCAGACCACAAGTCCTTTGTCAACAGCCTCTCCATCAGCCGGGTTGTAGAGTTTTGTTAAATTAACCATCTTAGCTGTTGGCAGACGTATTGCCTTGACTATTTGTAACAAGGCATTGGATGTCTCAGGTCCAGAAACACGAACAACAGCGACACCGCACTTCCCCTGACCAGACGACAGGGCAAATATTGTATCCACAGATTGTTTCATAGAAGAGTGGCAAGATGTCTGAACATTCCTGTAAAATGTTGAACTCAAACATTCCTGACTTGGGTGCTTTGTTGTATGATATCTCCTAGTCCAGCACGGTTGGCTTGGAGACCAAAATTGATGATCTCGTCTTGGAGTACCTGATGGT
Source organism: Pisaster ochraceus (assembly GCA_010994315.2). NCBI lineage: Eukaryota > Metazoa > Echinodermata > Asteroidea > Forcipulatida > Asteriidae > Pisaster > Pisaster ochraceus. Next base: position 2,328,543 of record CM021533.1, read on the forward strand.
GGAAGAATTCTTACTGAAAACTTTGCACAAACTGAAGCCAAGTTTCTTGCAGATGAGTTGTCATGGAAACTCGGTGAAGACACACTTTTGTGTAATGTCTTCCAAGGAAGTTGGATGAGCTTGGAACTCTGTAGACATAATTGGATCCACTCTAACCAACATTTATACATATTGTGTAGTTGAAAATCTGTGATGGGGTATAAAGATATTTTCAAAATTGTAAATTAAGGCACAATATTGTTTTTCATTAGCCTAGATTTTGGTCATTTTAAAACCCCTCTACTCATTGTATTTGTACTATTTGTAGAGTTGGAAAACCACTTGGTTTTGAAAACCATATTCAATTGCACAAGTTGTTTTATTAAGGTGCAAGGTGCTTCGTTTCTTGAGAGGGCTAGGGCACCAAGGCGTTTTCTCCTCGATAAAACTTTAAAAGACACCTCTATGAGAAAATTGTGAATTTTTATTGGAACATTTCAAAGGACACCAAGGCAATGACCAGGGGCAAAACGGAGGCAATCATAAATTGTAAACGTGCTATTTATTGCGCAATGTTGAGAATAGACTGGTGCTTTGTTTATGTACATGTTGTGCCCACGGCGAGGCATGAGGATCCACTCTGCAGTAACATGGCAAACATACTGCAGAGGCGTGTGTGACAAAGTTAATTTCCTTCGACATTCAACCGAAGATCGTCCCCAAAACATCACAAAGAAACAAAGCCACAATCAGGTAAAACAACAAGTAAAAACTCCTAAGACACAATAAATCTGAAGGCGATAAACATTACACTAATATAGGGCCTACTTACTTCACATTTCAGCCTCATATCTGCGCGCTTGAGACATTGTCATTGATCAACTCAAAACTCAATTTTGACCGTATATTTGACCGCATGGGGGCGCTTTCAACGTGGAATTTCCTTGCATCACTGCTGTGGTCACATTGCCAGTCTAATTTTGACTGTCGGTATGTTGTTTTCTTGTATCAATGGCCAAACAAATACTGTACACATGTATAATGGGAAAAACAGTTCGTATTACTTGTTTTGCATCATGTAAATTTGTTTGATAGACGCCCTTGTCTGTGTGAACTATGAAAGAACCGTCAAGCAACATCTCAGATTGCAAAAAAAGGAATGAAATACTGTTCCATTGGGCGCAGAGTTAATTTTCCACTCGCGTCTAAATGAAGGGGAAGTCTCGAAGAGTATCCCTTTTGTTAAATTCAATATCTTTTCGAGTAGATTCATCTTTAAATTTATTCTTTAAAGCTTCAGTTTCAATCGCTTTCGAACAAAGAAAACTTGACTAGAGCGGGACTTGAAGCTGTGACCTTTGGATTAGCGTACCGGCGCTCTACTAACCAACTGAGTTATCTAGACCCATATTTATTGGTGGTCTCTCTCTATTTTGTCAATATCTTCGTCGGTTTCTCGTAAACACATTTATAGGGCCTACTGATTTTTGAGCATTTTGAAATGTTGCTTTGTAACAATGAAATTAATAACCAATGATTAGAGTACATTTTGCCATTGGGAATGGTGGGAAACAATACTCTGCTGCACCAAACCTTTCATGCACTGATAATTTATTATTTGCTTACAACATTTCTGTCTTTGTTCGACATATCTGTCCGTACGTTCTTGTTCCTGTTGACGTTGTGTTTGTCTGTCCATTAAGTATCTCACCAAAGCAAGCCCCGGCTTCTAGTTCTAGAAGATACCGCCGGGCTTATTCTTATTTCGATTTTTGTCTTGTAAAACTGAATTTATGTTTAGGCCTAATTCATGGAATCTGTACGGTATTGTTTCGATATTTTCATGAAGTAGGGAAATAAATGTGAGTTTTCGAACTGAATTGAATTGAATTGAATCCCAATGGATGCTCCCTGCCTGACACTAATGTAACCCCCCCCCCCCGTACAGCTATGCTCCTTACATCATAGAGCAAGGAACATCTTGTCCGCCGTCATCGTGGGTTAAATTCAACCACTGAGTCTTAAGGCGCTGTGGCACACAAACAACAAGACAAAACCAGGGGATGTCCTTGCTATAAAAGAGGTATTCACAATGAGAGAGAGAGAGAGCATTCGAGATCTATCACATCTTTTCTACGCTCATAATGCAGAGTCCAGCTATGTGGTCTGCATCAACAGTGGGAGGACAAAGGCGTGTTCTCTCATGGTTCTCCCAATTACCACCAACACTTGAGCCGAGTGGAGACTGAATGGGAGTGCGGCTAGTCCGTTAACACAATGTACACAAAGGCAGGTTGTCTTCCCATAACAAAATTTTGTATAAGAAATGGACCCGATTTTCGGGCCACATGCCTCCTGAATAATAACGGTGTCCTTGCTTTATGTGTGACCCGATACTCAAACAGATTGCCCTAAGAAGGCATCCCCTTTTGAGCTGTTGATGCATTTGGGACGGAGTTTACTGGAAAACAGCACAATGTCTGTTGCATATCCCCTCGATAACGTTAATGTTAGGGAAAAAAGGGAACTGCAACAACACATTAGGTTAAATGTCAAACAGATAAACTCCACAACATGAATCTCATCACTCAGAAGACATGCTCGTTGTAAAGGTATACAGACAGGGGATGTGAACGTGTTTTTTTTTTAAGTTAATTGTGTTTCTGGTATAGATTTTCTTTCATTCTAAATACTTCTCCGTTCTGTCTAGGGCTTGGGGTTGGTAGATGGTAAACCATCTGGACGGATGATGGGGGTAACGGCCAGGTTTCTTACGTCATCACTTGCCGCTAATTTGAGATCCTCGGAAGTATGTCAACGTAAACAGAAAATTCCTCACCAGGTGAAGATAACCTTGTACGCTGCCCTTTCCGGGAGAATTTGAATGTCTGCACAATCTCAAAGATTTGCCCACTGGGAGACACCCCCACACCCCCCCCCCCTAGCTAAACCCCTCTTCAAAGAATCAGGCCCCGAAATCCGAGACGAGGCGTGGCACATTGTGACTGGTGATTGGTCAAATCCATACACACTGCCGCCACAGATTTGTCCATCCACTGAAGATTATAACTACACTGGACCCCCAAAGGGTGCGCGTGCTTGGTTGCTGTTGAGAGGCCTGGGAAAAGTACGCCGATAAAAAGCAACTTCCTTCCTCAATTTTTTTATTAGTCTAGTGTAAAGGTTGATCTTGCTGTAACAGCAGAAGCTCGCAGTGACGAGACCGTACCGGGTCGGTTAGGCGAGCTCCTTGTTGCGTTGACTTATCGTTCCAGAAGGAATTTGTCTTGCCTCTGCTGTTTTTGTGTTGTTCTCAGGACGGACCTTAATCCTGCTAGGGACTTCAGTTGAGAAGGTAGACGTTGGCAACTTAGAGGGTCTAGAGCCCTGTGTGGCAAACCCTTCCGGGAAAGTCGGAGTCAAATATTGGTAAGTGAAACTGATTTCTTTGAAAACTTAGCCAGAAATGTCAAAAGAGTTCACGGGCTGTAAGCCCACCAAATGTCTGTTATCCCTAGTTCATTGTTTGGATTTGAAATCCAAGTCGAGTAAGATCATACCGTACCTCAATGGTAGCTTATCGCAATCACATACGGTTGAAACATGGAAGAAAGAAATGGACACCATTTTTTTTTCCTCCATGGTTGAAACACTGCACTTTAACATGAATGCTTGCATTAACTATTATGGTATACATTACAGTTTGCCCGTTTATGGAACTGATCACATTACAGCTATTCGGGGCCAATATATTTTATTTGCATTGGAATGAGGAAGACTTGTTTACACTTGAGTATACCCGTTGTAGTAAAGCGCGGTTTATGTTGCTGTGTAATGAGTTTTTGCTTTTCAAGTTTGCAAGAAGTCAAGGTGGCTGATGTGATGGGAGATGAATTGTAAGCTTTGAAACCAAGTTTTGTTTTGTTTTTTTATTTGAAGGAAACAGTTGTATTGTAGTGTTTATCAGTTCATTGCTATGGTGCGATTGTTTTGAAGAGCAGGACATTGCAATCGTTGCGGTGTAAATAAGCCTTCCTCACCATTCTCTCACTGGTTTGTTCAGGCAGTCTAATGCACTAAGATGTCAATGATTTTCGCCCTAGTATCCGAGCATCTAATATTCTAACGAAAAGTTACCAGTATTTAAAAACGACGTTCCATCCGAAAAGCACTGGTAATTTTTAACTACATAACAAGCTTGGATTGTTGTATTTACGTGCTATTGCTGGAAGTATTAACCTACATAATTAAAACTAGTCCAATTAGTCCAATTAGTATTCCTGTGCTTGCTGGTTTTTAGTGTTTTGTTTTAAAGTTATTGCTAGAGCATCGATTAAATTGTTCAACAATCATTTGCCTTTTTGGAATAGTGCGCAAGACTACCAATCTATATGAGAAGCCAAACAACGATTCCCAAGTCATCTGGCTGTGCCATTATTTTGGTAGGAAACCACATTCCCACACACAGCTAATCTTATTACAGTGGCTTTTGTAAAAGACCGCAAATGGGTAAACGAGATCTGTGCGGTCTGCCGGGCAATCTTGGATTCCCTTTTCACAGTCACTTGTGAATCTCACAGCAAGCAGTGTGAACAATAATATCACTGCCCCCCCCCCTCCCCCCTGTCTGGCCATAGGCTGACTGACCAACGCTGGCGATCTTTTTTTTCTTTTCTCACTCTCCTTCCAACAATACAATCCGGATCTTTTTGCGAACAATAGAGAAAAAAATTACGGCAACCTTAGCCTTCCTTTTGTTTATGTTTTTTGCAGCTGTTGAAGATTTTGACAATCCTCGGCCTCAGACAGACTCAAGGCCGACTGTCAAATGGGTCTGCATTGGGTCCAATTTCACCCATGATTTCTTCATGGAGAAACAAAGTAATCTTCCGAGTGGAGAAACTTGTGATTAGATTTTTGGCTGATGATGGCTTAGTTTGTCGCTAAACTTGTCAATTTTAATACTGACCCTTGTTTGATTTAGTTGGTCCGGGCGAGATTGTTTCCGCCGTCTTTGAGAGTTTGTTGCATGGTCGTTGGTTCATCACTCTGTGTACAAATCGGTGTGCATCGTTTGGGTTAAATTCCACAGAGCTGGTTAGCAATTTAATTGAGCCTATTTTGGGGTGAACAAAGAACAAAATTCTAGTAGAACGGGATTTGAACCTGCAACCTCCGGGTACAGGTTATAACGTGCCGGCGCTCTATACCAACTGAGCTAGCCAAGCCCTAGTCTTGAATATTCTCGAACTAGTGAAACTACTAGAATGGGGAAAACACGATATCCTTAGCCTCCAATTGAACTTTATTTAAAGGGCGTTTAGCACTAGCAGCTTCATAGTTTTACAGGAGAATTGGCTGTGTTTAGAGAAGTTTGTAATAGAATTTTGTCAACGATTTATGTGAGAGAGAAAAGTTACGCATAATAGAGGTAACAACTGAGGTAATATTATCGCTAAGTGTACCACCACCAGGGCCCAAGTTAACAATCATAGACTAAGCACAAAAAGTAGCTAAGCACAACCAAATTATCCTTACCAGAATAAGGTTACCAGCCAAACTACCATGTCACATGTACAATTTGTGACTGTTGGTATCCTGCTCCTTTCTGCCTAGCAGACAATTGTTAAGCAATGTTTGCTGCTTAAGCAGCTCTATGAAATCGGGCCCAGAGCGCACTGGTTTTGTTGGGCACACTAAATTGTTGGATTATAAGTTCGGCTTAAAGCCACGTTGTCAGCAAAAATGGCTTAAACTGTACGCAGTGTCAAATAAGTTGAAGTAGTCGTAGCGTAGATTAACAAGGATGCTGCAGTGTGAACACTTTCCTCACGGTTAGTTGTGACTTCCTGTAAGCACTGGTTTGGTATTGTCAAGAATAATGCACGTTTTTACCGTTGCGATGTAAGCTACCTTTGTGTCGTGATAAATGGACGTTTTGGGTTTTTTTATAAATAAATTGATTTTGACATCCCTTGATTTGTTTTGTTTAATCCCCATTGTTCCCATGCAGTAATCACAACCAACTTTTAACCGTTAGCAACCAAGCTTTTCTCAACATAAAACCAACTTGTTCAGCTCAACATAAGACATATTTCTTTCAGCAATCCATGTTTGAAAACACTGTTTTTACCATTGCAATGTAAGCTACCTTTGTCTCCATGATAAATGATTGTTTACTTTTTAGAAGTAAATTGATTTTGACTTCCTTTACCTTGTCAATGACCCCTGTTGTTCACATGCAGTAATCACATCCAAGTTTTAACCGTTAGTCATTAAGCTTTTCTCAACTTAAAACCAACTCGAAGTTCAGCTCAACAATATTTCTTTCAGCAGTGTTTAACGATTCCGTGCAGTGTCAACGCGGTCAAGTGTGTCGCCATCTGCGCGGCAATTTTGGTGGATTAATCGTTGATCTCCAGTTACGCAGCGGTGATGCCCTTTTTATACATTTGGCCTTGACTCTGTCCACGCGCGGCTTTCTTATGTTTCATATTTCTTTCTGAACAGAGAGGAAACTCAATTTCCGTAAATGTTTTTGCAATTTATTTGGTCGTGATAAACATCGCCTTGCTGGTGAGAAGTTTGCAGGATTTGTGACGAAGTCCGGGTCATCAACTGAGTTAGAGGTCCTCAGAGATCAGCGGACATTACGTGGGTGGGTGGGTCTGGATGAGACTGAAAAACCACCTATTGAGTATTGGCTTTTCTTGCGGAGCTGTGCTGAAATCAATGATGCAAGTCTAAAGTGGAACACTTGGAGGGGCGTGTTCAGGCCTGTCTTATCTAGTCAAGGCATCTGTGTGTCATTACTTCAATCAAGGTGTCTGATGGTTGGATGTGACTGTCGTGTAATTTTAATAAGTGAGCAATTTGGGCACCCTATTTTTCAATTTGGGCTCTCAATTTTCAGATCATCCCGGCTAACACCATACAGAGCTACAATAACACATTGATCAAATACGACCTTGCCACCGTAATACAAATTGAGATAGATAATTTAAAGACACCTGTAAAAGCTGCAAGTTAGTGATCTGTGATTAAACATGATGTAGAAGTCACATGGGATGGGAAGTTTTTTCCCACATTGGTTCCTAAACCTAACAAGCTCCTTGTTTGGTCCATACGGGAGCAAGGGCAAGGTGGTCAAAATGGGACATTGAAATATCGTTTTCAGGACTAGCGATTATCAGGATTTGCCCTTAACTTTTTTTAATGACGTCACGAGCCAGGTCAGCAGGACCAGCTAGCTTGTCATTTCACTGGCCGTAAAGCTTTTTTTCATTCGGCCATATTCCATATTAAATACAGGAATGCTTTAAATTCAGTACTAGACTAGCCAGCAAGACCACTTTGGGAGAACGCTGAATGCATAGACTTCAATTGTTACTTACACGCAGATGGGATCACACATTTTGTTTGGATGAAAGAATAACATTTATCAAATTGTTTAACCTTCATTGCATAACAGACAATTGCAACAATTACAGCCAAACATTCCTGCATGTTTTCAACATCAGGAATAAACACTTGTATACAGTGAGAATACTATACAGATCATGGCCAGTTTATTTTGAGTCAACATCCATTGGGATTATCAAACCAACAATTGGGACAGTGGGGGTGCACAGCGAGTTTCTTCTGTCTGTAGTTTGTGCGCAGAATTCCTTCAAAAATAACAGGTCGTGTGTTTTGTGAACTTTGGTCCATTGATGCACGGCGGAAGATTTCCCACCGTTTTGCTGTATGGCCCGTTCATGGATGTTTTTTACTAAATCCGTTGTCTAAATCATTATAAAGTTCATATACCAGTACCAATCTTCAAGAGAATTGTGTTTTACCTGGAACACTGTCAAAGTCTTGAAATGAGCATTTGGTGCATAAAATCACCGCAATTTGCTTTAAACAAATTTATTGCAGTGCAATTCTTGTAAGCCACGATTTGAACGAGCTCCAAATCCGTGGCAAAGCCTAAACTATTTTTTATTTTCACCATAACAGAACCTAACTTGGTAAGTTATATTTCATAGTTTGGTTTCGTGTTGTGTTCGTTGAGTAGTCTACTCGACAACGGGAATAGAATTGCTCTTCCAAAACCAATGATGTAGGCCTAAATGTATGTACCTTAAATTCGAACCTTGAAATGCCTTTGTTGGATGAAAACGGGAGTCTGGTTGTCGAGATGTCTTTTGGATGCACTTGTATTGAGTCAACGTACATGTATACATTGTACACCCTCGTTGTGCATACCATGGGAAAGTGTTAAATCTTTGCGAACCCCGTAGATGTCATGTTTTCCAATCGACACTAACAGCAAATTTGGACACCCTGTGTACAGTTATGGCTAAAACCCTCACCTGGCGGGAAGGTTGCCGGTTCTTTGTACTTTTTTGTTATATAGTGTCATTGCACAGGAGGAGCAATGTTTGCACACTAAAGACATTCTGAGAGTTTCTGCAAAACTTGATTAATGGGGGTGTCAAAATGTCAGGTTGATTTTGATGAGTTAGGATTATGAAGATGACTGATCGCAAGTACAGAACAGGGATAAGGAATTTCAGACTTTGATCTGAACTCAGACTTTTTCAGTCAGTCTGGTGAAGAAAATCGGCCACTTGTTTTTTTCCCACATAAATATAAAGAAATCCTGCTCTTTGATCTACTTCTCTAGTATCTGAGGGCACTGTTCCTTAAAAGCTCAGTGAAGTCTAAACCCCAGGGGTTACCAAAAGGTGGAAACGCCATCATGTCAACATACCTACTAAAATTTGGATCCCAGTATCAGACTTTTTTGTCAGCCAATGACTCTCACCCCTGACAGAATGTTGGGTCATTTCGGTAGCTCTTAGGGGCTTGTGATACGGTACTCGAGTATGTACATGTACATGTACGTGCAGAACGGCGGTAACCAACGGCCTGCCAGAGGGAGATTATGTTTTAACCATAGAGCTACAATGTTTTAACCATGTTAACAGTGTCCTATCACCAACACCAAGAAGTGTATGTGGGTTCTGACATGTGAAAATGTTTCTTCCTATGGGCCTGGTTGGTGTGGTTTGCTTCGGGCTAGCTCGGTGGTCTAGCGGTAAGACATCTGCTCAATGCCAAAGGTATAGTGGGCTCGAATCCCACCTGAGTGATATACGTGTGGATTTTGTTCACAGAACTCGTGAAAGTACTGAGTATGTAGTGCTTAATACACATTGATGTATAAGGGCACAACAAAAAACACACACACCACAAAATAATGTCCGTCTATTGGTGTGACACAACCCCATTGCCTGCCTGTTGAACCATTCTTAAATCGACAGTCACTATCTGTATCACCGTCCCGTCTGCTATTATTGTCAGTTTCTGTACTTAACATAATTCGTCACGTTCATTTTCATCGCCTTGTCGATGCTTTACGATCCTTAAAGTGTTTTCTGGTCTATTTAGCACCGGCAATGGCTTGTTACGAATTCAGTTCTCTCACGAAACCTACGTGGGACAATTCATTTTTGCCAGACATATCTATACAAGTTCTTCAGAATATAAGTGCCACTTTTGCGATTCATACACTCCTTGAAACAATATTTTCTTAGCAACATTTTCCACTTGACAAGTCGTCGAAGTTTTGTCCGGGTGTATTTGACTTGTGGTTCAATGCGCCCATTGTGAATGTTGTTTCTTTATTGTAGCGCGGGGAAAGTGCAGTGCAAAAATAGGCCTCATGCCCAAAGCACCGTCAACTTCTCTCGAGCTCCGTACAGTAGCTTTCCTGTTACCACATGCATGCATTATGAAGATAACCCTGCCATCGGGAAATGGTTTTTTCATTTTGCTGAATGTGCAGTGTGACTTATTTACATGTGCGCGACATTGTCACCGCGGGGGATGCAATTTTCTAAATTCCCAGGTCTAACGTGATAACAACGACCCATTTCGGATTGTGTGATTACCTTTTGACGAAACGAAGGTCACGCAGCGAATAGGAGTTTTTTGAGTTAACACTCCGGTAGCGTGCGTATAATGCCGTCAATGTGAATGAAGTTCTGGCTTCACTTTGCCACCTGTAATTGCATTGTCTTTGCAGAGATAAGCAGGTCGTTGTCTGCCTCCAGGGCAGGAATGCCAGAGCTTTCGCCGTCTTTATCTCCACTCCAGCCGTCAAACACCAGTTTTTTTGCAAAGTCAGTCTGTCTCAAAGTTCTCAAGTTGTGGCGTCACAACCGTCAGTGAGTGGGCAGGAGCACCAAATCTTTATCCGCGGTGAGAGCAAACAATTTCACGGTCTGCACTAGCCTAGGCAACTGGGATTCTTTCTCATTCGTAGTTACCCTCGTTCAGAGCTTGGAGGAAGACTATGAATTTCCTCCAATCTCTGAACACGCGTGTTCAGAGAGAATCATACAGATTTTGCTTTAGTTTAAAAACAATATGAAACTAATACTTTAAGTTAAATAAGAGTAAATATTTGTAGCTTCTTGTTGATTTCTGTACACTAATTTGTTTAATAAATATTTCAGTCTAAAATGCAGGACTTCACCAAAAGTAGATTTTGTTATGATTAGAATTCCGACTAATCCTTCGAAAACGTGAGCAGCAATATTAATTAAGTGTCCATAGTGAGTTAGGTTGTAACACAGGACCAAGAATGAGCAACAAATCTTTTTTCCGAAATTTAATGAAATTATTCTCGTCAAAACACTGCACCATGCACTGAGAGTGACATTTAACAAGTTCCCCGCATGCCCTTGTCTTAGAGTAGTTTTGACTACCCCCCATGTTATCGTCGCGTCTTGAAAAATGCTACATTTTCCGTTATGTCCAAAGTATGTTCTCTAGGTTGTTTGGTTTTTGCACATGTCAACCGAAATGCAACCGGCAATTTCCTATATACCTCCATGATGGTGCCGTATTACCATTCTGATACCGAACCAGCCCAAACTTTCCGGGAAAATGAACGTGGTACAAAATAAATAAACTTCATGGACCAATAACTTGTTCCTCGTGGTTATGCAACATGATAACAGGGTCGGGTGACATTTAAGTATGGTAATTTTGTTGGCCACGGGCCCATCCACCGGTATCTCATCATTGA